>JAUBOD010000150.1:429706-450932 GCA_032353885.1 Nothura maculosa
TTTTCATGTGCAACCTAACTCAGGATTTGGAAACAGATTTTGCAAATCAAGATCTTTGTTCAGCTAAGTGCTATTTTACAAAAGATTCTGTCCACTATTTTTTTTACAACATTTTCTAGCTATGTTTGTCTCAAAATATAGCAGAGCAAATGAGACTGATTTTAAAGCTACCCCTGGGCTTTGAGATCTGTCTTATAACATGGGAACACAAAGTTGATGTGTAGTTTTATACTGTCTTGTGCACCTTGTCTTATTTCCCAGTAGGCTGTTGCAGCACAGAATGAATTATTTGGCAACAAAATATATTACAGGTGAAAAGAAAATACCCATGAAGGTCTTCAGATTTTGGTGCATCTATTTTATGAGCAAGATACAGCCAAAGCATTTGGCTGTCACCACCAAGGCTCTTTACCACATAAATGTAGTGCTAGAGTTTGGTGGTGGCCAGGGCTCAGCTGCTGATATTGATTTACTGTAGCAGGCATGTTCCAGTTCTGCTCCGTTGGCCTTTTAAATAACAAAGCCCATAGTGTTTTCCTCTGAAACAGGAAAATAAGGGTGATTATCTGAATCATTTTCATGACCTGCTGCTAAATTGTTTAGTACTTTAGGATAATAGGATTAACAGAGCACTCTGTGTATGTGTGTGTGTGTGTATATATACATATACACACATATTATACACATACATGTATATACATACACACACATAAAGTACATATATTTGGGTAGGATGGTTAAGACCCATGTAGTATTGAGTTTAGTATACCGTATATAAAAAATATGAGCAGATTTACAGTAGCTATTTACAGCAATTGGACATCTTCCTCATTTTCAGATAGCAGTGACAGACTAAATTTCCTGTTTAAAAAAACTGTTTACAATAGGCAGTGATGATAAAAGAGGTGAAGTTATGGTTAATACAGCATTTTATTCTTGTACAGGCAGTGTTGCAGTTTAAGTTAAAAGTAACTATAATACAGGTAAAAAAAAAGAAGGCCTTATGATTGCGAAAAAAAGGAAAAAGACATGCCTAAATCCGCAATTAGAATTCACTTTTCAAGGCCAGACTACCAAGGCAGTAGTTTCACCTACTCCGTGTGGCTCTAGCGCGTGTGTTCCCTCTCATTTCCTGAGAGGACTCCTGTAAAGTCTCTGCACACTCGGGGCACAGATTGAGAAAGGGCCATGCAAAAATGATCTACTGCAGAGATCAGAGGGGCAGTAGTTGCTTTCTTACACACTTTACTAAAACAGATCATTGGAGGAGCAAGGACTCATCTAGAACTACGACAAAGAATGTCAGTCATCATGTGCTAGAAAGGATGCAATTACCTTCCCATCTGGGAGGAACAGACAAGAGGCTTATTTTCAGCTGAATTTTTGTCATCTCAGTAATGATCAGAATTTTTGCATTTTATATATTAAAAAAAAAAGCACCTCTCAGGTAAAATTTCAGAAAATAGTATGAGATTGTGGTTATTCTCTTTCTTTCTCTTCTTTGGATGGTTTTCTGGCTGGAGCATTAAATAAAATCTCTTTTGCTTTTTAGGTGCAAAATCTGTTAAATTCTTTACATTTCCAAGAGTGTTTCCTGTGGCAACTGCCCCAAGTTGCTCCACTGCTGAGAATCTTGCCCTTTAAATGGTAGACGCAGAAAACAAGATCAGTTGGCAGATACTTGGGAAGTAGTTAAATTAAGAAGGTTTTAAAAATCTAGCAGAAAATCGTAACTGTGAATTTTTATGTCCTCAGCAATTTTATTTGTTGAAAAATAATTGCTCTTTTATTTGAAGCTAGATTTAAAGGTCAGGAAAAGTGCTTCCTTTCTAAATAGAATGGGAGCACTTGAATGCTACCAAAGCTATAACCTACAGTTATCCAATTATACGTTTCATTGAGGGATTGGCAGGGATCCAGGTGCACTGGTTGGAATAAAAGACTCCCTGTCATTATTTGAATCTATGTGAAATAACTAACACTGCTTGTAGTTGAATCTACCATATCCTTTCCTTTTTCCTTTTTTTCTTTTTCCTTTTCTTCTTTTTCCTTTTTTTTTTAAGCAAACTGGAATGCTCACAGAGAAATGCTTATTAATATCTAGAGTGACAAAGTAATTGAACTTGATCTTGATTTACAGGCAGGTAATTTGGATTTATAACATTTTTTTCCATCACTTTTTTTTTAAAACTTGGTGTTGAAATCCATCTGGAATACATCTGAATCTTGAGTAAAGAACAGGAAAGATCTTGCAGATGCTTTACGAATCCTCTCTCTCTCCTATAATCTGAGCAATCCTTGCTAAGGTGAATTTATATTGAAAATCAACCAATTACCAGTTTACAGACTTTGTTGTAAAATCACAGTAGTATCAATGGTCATGTGCATTGTTGTCATTGAGATGCTTCCCTTGTGATGGTTATTTCAGTCTTTATCTCAATCGGTTAGGTTTCTAGGCTAAACTACACATACTGAACATAGGTTTGATGCAATGAAAACTTAAGCAACTGCATTTACATGGGCTTTGGGAAGGACACAATATCATAAGAAAACATTGCACTTGTGATTCTCTCTCTGCAGCATCATTAAGCCGAGAGGTTGAATTATCCCCAAGGTTGGCCTGGTGCCCTGGACACTAGAAGCAGCACGTGGTGCTGCATTGATGTGTCCCTCTGATGAGACTTCAGGGAGCTGGGAACAGGACACTTCCCAATGACCACACATGTGGAGTTAGCTGCTCTTGTAGAGTGTAGCCACTTCCCACGTTCTTCCTGCTCAGTCAGTAAGTTTTCAGCCTGGGTAAGTATGGACTTTCCTTTCCTCATCTACATCCCTTTCTTATGCCCCACAGCAACTGCACTCTCCAAGGGACAGGTCGTGGAATTAACCTATCGGTTAACACAAGACACATGGCTTGCCGTTATTATTTTAAGACAGGTATCATCTCCAGTTCAGATGCTCCACTGATATATGCTGTGTAAATGGATATAATAAATTAGAGTGAAAGTTTGGCTTAGGCTCAAACAAGATCATGGGAATGGACTGCCAAGAGCGCCTTCCTCCACATTAGTGGCAATCGGGAGCTTCATATATCGCTGCCAAATCATGGGTATGATTCTTACTTTCCCTTGCACAGATGCTGCTCTCTGATGGATTGCACCTGTGTTATAGCTTTTCATGTACTAAGACTTCTCTTTTTTAAACTTAGGATATTGTATGTATAGATATATACATATGTATGTATATGTGCAGGCATGTGGTTGAATCCAGATTATTTCCTGCTTGCTGCAAACGTGGTGAAGGTGTTTCTGCAGGCAGGCAGGCACTTTCTCTGTTTCTCCCAGCTGTGCCCCGTGGTGGCAGTGCGTTGGAGAGCAGAGCCGTGGAGCTGCTGGTGCAGCAGCCCTGCCCAGGATGGACGGGGTTACCCTGGCAGTGCAGCCACGCGGCAGCCTCTCCGCACTCCAGTGGAGTCACGAGTGGCAGGCCAGGAGATTTTTGCTCTTTTCCTCCTTGTTCTCACTGGGATAAAATAAGGCACAGGGGACTGTCTTCAGAAGATTAGTGGCAGAGAAACAATAGCAAAAACAATCCTGCCAGAACGGGACTCGGTGTTGTCTTTGCAGTCACTCTCACCATAAACAAGGTATTTTTGCCTCAGTGATTGAAAGGCGAGGCAGAACCAGCTTCTGTTGTGGCTGATCTCTTGAAATGCTGTGTACTTACTGCCTCTCAGCTGCTCTTAGAGCAGCTCTGATTCTCGTGGCTTCTGAGAAGTGATCCTTTAATCAAGGGCTGGACTAGGCCATCTCCCGAGGTCTCTTCCAACCCCAGCTATTCAGCGCTTCTGTAATTACAACAACGGAAGAGAACAAAACCAAAGTCTCTTCTCGCCACTCTGCTGCAGGAACCTGAACCTCAGGCCACTCTCTCCCTTTCCGCTTCACCCTGGCCCTGCCTGCGCCACCATGTCTGTGAAAGGGAGAGCCGGGGCATGGAAGGAACTGCCCTTTGTATTTGCGGGGGTTCCCATTCCTGTGGGTTAGCATGGCCATTTCTTGCCCTTTTTTTTTCATTTAGAGACAGAGCTTTTTCTGTACTCAGTGGAGCAGGGCAGCCCCATTGTAATAGGCAGAATGTTGCAAGGCTCTGCAGGTAGAGATCCAGCTGAACTTGCACCTTCTGTTCATGTGAGTCGGTTAAGTATGACCACGTGCTTGCCACCCCTTTCATGCAGCTAGCAGGGCTGTGAGCATTGTGGGGTCAATTGAGGTTTCTTGTGAACCACCCAAAAGGAGGCAGAATGGTTCGGCACTGAAAGGGCACTAGGTAGGAACATCATTTTCTGCTCTAGACAAAGGTCTTTGAAGTTGAGCTGGCCTGACCATGCTCAGGGCCGGGCCTTCGGCAGCTTGGGCTGCTACCAGAGAAGTGGTCAGAGCTGCATAATTGATGATTTGGCTTCTCATGAGAGCTTTCAACTCCTTGAGCTACATCACTGTGAGGTTGTAAGATGCTTTAATATATAGAGCATACATATGAATATATGTTCATAAATATGTCTACATTATTTTGATCATGAAGAAGGAGATCAAGTTGCATAGAACATCGAATACTCTCTCTAGAAAAGGAAAAATATAAGTAAAATTTAATTGTAATTTTAGTTCCTTTGCAGCTGTGTAAAGTTAAAAGGGGAAAATAAAAACAAATGTGTAAAGCTTAATTAAATCTATGGTAGTGTAGAACTTGCTTTGGGAGAAAGAGATAAAAAGATTAAGTCTGTGTTTCTGCAAGGCCCCTTAAATTTGCTTCCTGGCAGCAGATATGTAGCTCTCTCCCTCTGGCACCTGGCTTTGCTAGAGAGCTCAGGCCACAACTGAAGTCATAAGTAAAGACTGAGGAACTAGTGTTACTGCTCTTTCTTTGAGCAGCGTGTTCTAGCAGTTGATTTAGTGCCACATCATCAGCTTTGCAATTGCTCTACCCTGTCAGTCTAGATTCCAACAAGTAAATAGCCCACCCTCTGAAGAGAAATGAGGAAGGCCTGCCTGGGAATGATTAAAATTCCTGAAGTTCTTGTGCCCTGTGGCTTTATGAAGGGCAGGGGGGCTGCTTCTACACATACATGAATCCTCAGTGATAGCTTCAGCATCAGTGGTTGATGGTTCATGCTCCCTAACTGCAGAAACCCATTCAGCAGAGGGGCACTTAGACCAGGGATGAAATCTCAGCTTGACCCAGACGCCTTACAGGTCCAGGATAATCATTGTTTCTATGTAAAGACTGTAGAGATGTCTTCTTTTGAAGGCTGGTTTGGTATGAATCACAGAGCTATGTATTCCCCTAGCTACATGCATCACTGGTATGCTAAAGAACAAACAAGACTAGAGCAGGAAGCTGTAAATATAAATGTCCATGGTGGTTTATTGTTCCTTGTATGTAAGAAGCTTTATTGTACAACTTACACAGCTTTAAAATGGAAAATGGTTAAAAATGTTTACAAAAAAGCATATTCTTAGAAAATTATGCTAGCAAAAACATGGGGAAGAGGGAAGCAAAAAATCTTCGGTTCAGTGTGCAAACATTTTATAAAAATAGAAATACTAACTCTACAGGTAGCATTTCATGATAAATTATTTAAATAGCGTATCTACACCATTACGTGATTAACTATAACAAGGGCAACAAGAAAAATAATTTATAAAAATACAAGCAATGGTATACAAGATGACAGAAAAAATATAACACAACATTAGAAATTGTACTTGGCATGTTTTCCAATGCCATTTCTTACTGGGAACACACTTTTCTGCAAAGAATTTTTGACTATGTACAGCATTAACTTTTTAGTACTACAGTAGCTTTAAAGTTTGTTAGACACTTGAACTCTGCTTGATCCTAAGGTTTTTCTCAGTCACACAACAATGAGGTAATATTTGTACGTAAAACTTTCACTGTGTTCATTTCTTTTCCTTTTTGGAGGAAATATTCCTTTGGAGGAAATATTGTAGACATATAAGGCTGCTGCCCCTTGCACTGGGGAAGCGGTCATTGGTTAATGTACAGCAAGGCCTCTCCCTCCTCTCCGAGGAGCTCCCCAAATCCTGGCTAGTCTGTTGAGAATTCCCATCTGTGAAGAATTCCTTTGTGGCAGCTGCCCTGATAGGTTACACTGTGTGGCCTGCAGCGGCCCAAACAGCACTGAAACAGTCTGAATTCAGGGTGGTCATTAGGCCTCTTTCTGCAGCCCCGCAGGGCAGGTGCTCTGCGCTTGCGACGGGAGCAGGGAGCAGCAGTGAAGCACTGCACACGCTGCAGCGCTCGCTGCAAGGCACAGAAAAGGTGCTCCCTGCTCTCCAGTGCTAGGGCTGAGAGGCAGGAACTGCTCTGCTCCAAGAGCCCTGGGGGTTGGAGGCTGCACGAGGAGCCTGCCAGGCCAGCGCCTGCCTTGCACAGGGAAAGGAGAAGCCACCGCCACGCTCAGACTGAGAAAAACAAGCAGGCCGTTCCCCACCCTGCCCCGTGTCCCGGGGCCTCAAATCCTGCAGGGGAAAATTGCTCTTTGTAGCAAAGACATTACCGCTATCTGCTCCAAACAAGACTTCTCTCAACTGAAAATAAAACAAAAATAATCCAGAAAACCCAAACACTCTAACTTCAGTAGAGAACTGAGTTAATAAATAATCTGTATTTACAATCATACAGTCACAAAGACTGGTAACAATGATTAGGTGGATAGTCTTGACGCATTTTGTTCTAATCAATAATCCCTCAATCATTAGAACATCAAGGATAGGTAAAAATAAATATTTTACAATTTAAGTATTTTATCTACAAGCCCCTTCCCCTCCCCAAGAAATGAGGGGTTTAAAGCATCTCTGGCATGTAGAAAAAGGAATGTTTCTTATGGATACTGGTTTTTGTGCCATTTTAACCATAAAAAGCAGGAAGCACATGCTGGTTCCCTGGAGGGCAGCACAGCGCTAGTTGAGATGCTGCTGCTCTGGCACTTTTAAATGCTCTCAGACAGGGTAAAGAAGATGCATCTAAGCAGGCAAAGACAGAATCCAATGATGATTCCCAGTTCTCCCCAAGCTGGTGTGATCCAGTGTGCCAATTTTTATCCCAAGACTGATTTCCATGGTGGGAGGTGGGAAGAGGATATCTGTTTTGTCCTGTGTAATAGAGCAGCTGATCTAGCTGACCGCCTCCTGCCCCCTCCAAAGTCAAGGCCTGCATTTTCATCTGAAAGATGTGGAAAAATATAATGGATAATCATTTCTCCAAGTTAAATAGATGTAAACCAAGGTAGCACAAACCCCATCAAAAAAAGTTACTCCCCTTCCTCCCTTAAAGAAAGAAGGGTTAGAATTTACCCTCCCACCCTAAGAACTCTTCTCCCCACACAATGAAAGGTCTTTAGTTTAAGTAGTCCACAGCACATCCAAGATGTTCTTTTTACAAAATGCTACTCCATGGGACCTCCAGTTAGCGAGGCAGTGACACTGCACTGTGATAAACAGCAAAACAAATGTCTTTCCTCCCGAAAGAAGTGTGCTTGTTCCATGAAGGCAACTCATTTGCAAGAGACATTTGTTTCCTTCCATTCCAGCAGAGGTCAGATACCAAGCGTGGTCTCGCTTTCATTCTTTCAGAAGCATTCTCTTGAGGCAGGTCATGTGTTTTGAGTCCACATTTATGCAGAAAGAAGAAAGGAAGGAATAATATAATGGTCCCAGGATTTAAGGCTAAACGTTTCAGAAGGTGCAATACCAGCATTTTTAAATAGTCTCTGGATCCAGTAATCTTGTGATTATGGGTCTGTAGAAAGAAAAAAGGAAGATAGATATTTAAATGTTTCTATATTAAGCATTACTTTCTAGACCTAATCATACTTGAAGTCCTTTATTAAAAATATTTTGCTAGAGGATACTGAAAGTGCTTATGTACCTCAAATTAAGCTTTAGAATCTACTTATGTAACACTTTCATAACAAAGGCACAATTTAAGGAAGACTAGGGCACCTGGCTCTACTACTATACATGTCACCTCTGAACTGTGGGTGACATGCACTCTGATTTGTTCATTTGTAAGCAAATTAGTGTATGTGCATATCAAATAGGACTTTCTTCGTAAATCAAAATTCCATATCTTCATCTTAGATTGCCATCTGTGTTGATTTACTCTGTATTTTTCTGTAATTTAGCAGTTTAGAAAATATATATCTAAGGTAGATTCCCACTCCTTTGCTATTGCAGGATAGAAATATACTTAAAATTTTATACAATTTTCTAAGTGTTGAGCGTAGCAAAAATGCATCCTGTTTATACCTGCAGAACTTGCTTAAAAATGCAGCCATGAAAGATCATGAACAAACTATTCCACAAAATGACATGTAGCTCCTTTGTTGTGATCTGTCCCATTCTGTCCTTAGAGCAGCTCTCTCAAAGCTTTTTTTTTTTTTTTTAAAAAAAAAGGGTAGGCTAAGGAATCAGTAAGTTAAGTCACATCAATAAAATGTCCTCCTTACCTCTGCACTCATATTTAAGATCTGAGAAGAACACCATTTCTTGAGAGAAAACAAACAATCCTAGCCGACCACCAGCATAGGTTTTATCGTAGATTGGTCCCGAGTCTGCCATGATTTTCTTCCCTTCATACATTACAACCCTATAAAAAGACATTGTTGAGTTATTTTTGACAAACCTCTGTTGGGGTTATCTTACAGATTTCTAACTTACAAACTATTTTTAACTTTTGGTTATTCTTGAAGATAAAAGCATGGTGCTCACCTGATGTAGCCAGTCTTTGGTCTATGGCTAAGCCGCCATCTGTACGCTGTGAAGTCTTTCCAGCCTATGTGACGAGGGTCATGCCACAAAGTTCTCACCTATGAAAAACAGTTAATTAATTACAACTCTGAGACACTTACACTTCTTTTGGCAGAAAGTGTCTTGATGATTGATTGTTTGGAGGAATTATTACATTAATCTGCGGGCTCTGAAATGAGGCCTTTTGAAATTAACTACCTTTGTTTTTAAATAAATGGGAACATACTTCAGTAATCCAGAACTGAGGCATTTTTTTGTGCTGCATACCCTTTCTGCAGGGAATATTCCCATTAACTTGACATAATTTTTGCACATTTGGGGATCATTATGAAGTTATTCCTTGTCTTTGCCAAGAAGCAAATCTCCTGATCAGGAGATGCAGACTTGAGTGTCTAACTGGTTGGAAGGATGGGTGGCCTTATCATGCAGAGAAGTGGTTCATCCAAGTGCCATTCTTACCTGCCCAGGAGTGTTTCCTGTGTGCCAAAGAGCATTACGAAGATGTTCCCCTGGACCTGTGGTGGAATTCACTACTTTGATGGAGAGACCCGAGTAGCCCTGAGCTTTGGTTGGCGTCGTGTCCCAGTAAGACTGGGTGATCTGCTTCCACATGACAACGTAGAAACGACTGCTAGATTGGTAGCCAAACACAAAGCCAGCATAATCATCGTCTCTTTCTGTGTTGATGAAGAATGTGCCACTGAAGTCCACAGCATTGAATTCATCAAAACCTAAACGGGCATTAAAGGAGGCAGTTTGAGACCATGTGTTTTTGTGATGCTTAAAAAAAACCTAGTAGTTTGTCAGTGCCTCCCCTCTGCCCTGAGCAGCTGTGCAATGCCTGCAAGATTTAAAACATTCTCCTTACCCACTGCAAGTCCAGGATCACAGTTGACTGTCTGAACCAGTTCTTTGCCCTGGTGACGAACAACCCAGTTGGGATCATTTTGGGATGTTCCCTTGGGATCCAGGGGAATCATCTGAAATCGTCGGAAATCAGTCTCACTGATGTCCACATTTTCAGGGCAGATGTCATCGATGTCTGGCACACTATCTTGGTCAAAGTCATCTTTGCAAGCATCTCCACGTCCATCACCTGCAGGGCATAAGCAATTTTACTGTGACAAATTCCAAGAAATCAGACACGGGCAATTGTTTGTTACCAGAGTTGTTATAAAAATCTTATGTTGTGGGGTTGAAATCTGTACTGCAAGGTGCTGACTGCTCAGGTACTTCTGGCAGACACACACTGCAGCTGCCAGATGGGTGCTGTGCAAGTGCCCTTCCTCTCTGTCCGGAAATTTCAGGCATAATCAGCAATAAGCTGGGTATGCAATCATTTAAGTTATTCCTTGCTTTTACTGGATACTGTAGTATCTGTACAGGCACTCTTTGTTACTTAAAAGTAACTTCTCCAGCACAGGAGAGTACAAAAATAACATAGCAAGAGTTGGAAGAAACACTTTAAGTTACTGCAGTACCAGAATCTTACCATCAGAATCAGCTTGATCTGGGTTGGCAACCAATCTGCAGTTATCTTTGTCATCAGGGATGCCGTCATTGTCATCATCATGGTCACAGGCATCACCTTTTCCATCCTTGTCATGGTCAGCTTGATTAGCGTTGGGCACATAGGGGCAGTTATCAAGGTTATTTTGATGACCATCTTCATCTATGTCCTGGTTGTTGTCACATTCATCACCTATGCGGTCAGAGTCAGTATCTTCCTATGAAGGGAGGAAATAAAGGATATTTTTAAAAACACTTTTGAAAAAAATAACAGAAATAGAAGCCTTAATAGCTAGAACTAATTGGGATAAGAAGCCTATAAGACTATTACTGCCTTAGTCTACAAAGTCTGTAGTTGTTGATCACATATTTTAGTTGGTCATTTACTTAGTCTGTTTTTTTTTTCTTATTTCAGAAACATCAATTTATCTCAGAGGCTACCTCAAGGTTTAATCTCGTAGTCCTGCCAGCATGCATGATGACCACACAGAAGCTGATGGCATATCACACAGTTCCAATAGGCTACTAGCTCTGCAGTTTGGAATTTAATCTCTACCTCTACAACTTGGTGAGGAGAAAGTGTTTGAAAGCCTTGGAGACTTAAGTTAATATTTCAAAGTGTTAAAAGAAAGCGCTGCCTGTAAATAATGGAAAAGTAGAACGGATTTTTAGTCACTTTCTCCTCACAGAGGGGAGATTAGTCAAGCAAATGACAATTGAAATTAATTTTAAGGTTTAAATCTTTCAAGTATCACTGCATATAGGCTAGATGACAGTACTAGCCAAGATTCCACTAATACGCAGCAGCTTTTCTAACCCCTCTAATTAGAAGGGTTAGAAGTATTCCAGTTATGTCCCTGAAGCTATTAATCTTAAAGCTCTGTACTTGACAGGAGAGCACAGGCTTTATCCACTTCTGCCTTAAACTGTTTTTGAACAAATTGTGAGAGAGACTGGGTTCCCTTAGACTTTAAATAGGAGAATTTTGCAAGTATCAGAATATCCTTTTGTGCTTCATTACATTGCTGGACAAGTGATTTTCTTTTGAAATGCAGCTAGTTTGCATATAATGACAAAGGTTAAAGGAAAGTTATAAACCTTGTGTTTACAGGAACTAAAATGCAAGGCTATATTTAATGCCTGATCATGTTTGAGATACCTAATGATGCTCAAGAAGTCTCTCTCCTTTGAGTATATTTTATAATATGTAGCCTATCCCACAAGTACTGGAATTATATTTAAGAGACATTTGGCTACTGCTTCTGTTCTAGAAAGACTGGAACCCAAGTTTAAGGTGGCCAGCTTCTTCAATCCTCCTCTCATTCATTCAAGTTTTGATTATCAACAGAATCTCTGTATAGCAGCAGCCTGATAAAATATATATCCTAGCAGTCAATGGGATATGAAGAGAGCAGTTCCTATCCATTTAGGTTTCATGCAATGCTCCCAGGAATTTCAGAACCATAGTATGAGAGTCACTATATCTGATGGTTTTATGCAGTAGTCTCACAGACCTTCACTAGAAGCATTCTACTCATCTGAGAAAATACCTAATAGCTGTTTGAATTGTGAGCACACCCTGTGATCTGATAAAGGCACCACTTGGCTAGTCAATAAGAATGACGTATACCCAAGCAGATTTGAGCTGTAACTTGTTCTTAAAATATAATCTAACACACACAAGAGATCCCATTTCTTTAGTTCAAATCCACCTTTGGGATGTGTAATACAAATCCCCTACCTGGTCAGGATTGTGCTCTAGTGGACAGTTGTCACACTGATCTCCAACTCCATCCAAGTCTGTATCCCTCTGGTCTACATTGTACACATACTGGCAGTTGTCCATTTCATTAAGGACACCTGGAAAGTTAAGGAGAGCTCATGAATGAAAAGCCAAAATGCAAATAGCACAAAGAAAAGCTCTTGAGAGCCATAACATTTGGCTATAAAAAAAATGTGAAAGCAGAAAGACCCATGTAGAGCCCTGACACCACCAGCTGCCCCAACCTTCCTTTCTGTTCCCTGCCAGTGAGAATAGGGCTAAAATTAGCCACCTCCAAAGGGGTATATTGCAAGGCAACTTTGTTAGCTGTGTAACTTTGATAGCCATTATGTCCTGGAAGCAGAGGAGAGTTTTTGTGTTTAACCTGTGACTGGAATTTCATACCCACTGGTACCACATAAGTCAGTATTTGATCAATTTGTGATTAGCTTAAAAGTGTGATCCGAGGACACGCACCGTCTCCATCAATGTCCACTGCACAGGCATCTCCTTCTCCATTGTTGTCAGTGTCAATCTGGTCGGGGTTGTGATTGTAGGGACAGTTATCACAGCGGTCACCAACATCATCCCTGTCATAGTCATACTGCTGGGGGTTGTAGATGAATGGGCAGTTGTCCTGAAAGAGGGAGAAGGGAAAGCTTTAGAAAGATCCCAATCAAACCTTTAACAAAACCCTATTCTGCTTACACTGCTGTATGAAAGGAGGAGCAGGGGGCATTTAAAAATGAAATACTTTTATGTCAAAACACTCCTTTGCTTGCTTGAGTGTGAGAAGGGCTGAATAAAAATGAAAATTCACTTCCAAAGTTCAACCAGCTGCCGGAGGTTTTTGCCAGCATAGCTATGTATATGTAAAGGTTTCAAGAACAGCTGTCAGAGCCAGCAGTTTCTTAATGCTCTGCTCTTCAGATTATGGTCAAAAGTTAGACCCTGGCTCTAGGAAGGGGATGGGAGAGCTTCGCTCACAAAGGTTGTTCCTTGTGTTGTCTTACCCGGTCATCAGGAATTCCATCATTATCATCATCGTTGTCACAGGCATCACCAATCCCATCCTTATCATAGTCTTCCTGCCCAGAGTTTGGCAGATTGGGGCAGTTGTCCTAGGAAGTAGGAAGTACAAAGTCGTGTTTACTGCTGGCATGAACTATATAGTTTTAGCAGGCATGGTATAATCATTAGGTGCAATCATAATATAATCAAATATTATTTTACTATAACTTTACTGCTTTTAACTAGCCATACTATTATGAGGTTAAGTGTAGAATTCTTAATTCAAACCACTTTTAAAGCCAGGAACCTCTGCCTTTAAAGCCTCTTTCTTACCCAGAAAGTGGTTCTCTGTCAGAAAAGTTGATACAGGTACAGCTTAAAGTACATTCTTTCTAAAGCATTTGTAATAAACATTTATAATTTTAAGCTTTTTTCCCCACATTGCAGGAATATCTAAGGCAACACCAAGCTATTCCTACCATGACAGTGTACTTCTACACAGAGAAATATTTCCCTTGTCCTGTGTGCACAGAGGAAAATTTAATGGCTCTAATTAGAGAGCAGCTTGCTCTGCACCTCAAGCCACAAGTATTTTGCCTTGCACCACAAGTAATTTGTATGGTCCTCAGATAGGCAAGCTCTTAAAGCAGTGGACAGGAAAGCAGCAGAAACTTACTTTTTTGCAGTGATAAGTGGCATTGGCAACACAGACAAGGTTCTCGTTTGGCCATCCATCCAAGTCAGTATCTTCTCCACATATGATGCCGTTGCCAGCATAGCCAGGTTTACATTCGCAGCGATACATCGGGTCGCTGAAGTGGCCAAGGTAGTTGCATTTGGCATTCTTGTTGCAATCATGTGTCCCATCTGTGCAGGGATTGCGTGGCTTGCAAACCTAGAAAAGTATATAAGTAAATCCACTGGAAACATCTTTTGAATCCCTTATTTTTCCCCTAGAGATATCAATAAGGCATAAAGAATACATGGCTTTTCTGATCAGAGATTCTGCAATCAGAAGGAAAAATTTCTCATCCCTTCCTTTCTCTCCACTCTCCAGCTCCAACAGTAGTCTTAGCACTAATTACTAATAACTAGTTGTTTTTTTTCTTGATCAAACCTCTTAGTTTCAAATAGAACCAAGCACTTAGGAACCTTGAAATCATATTATTGAATGGTAAGTGAATACTTAGGAAATTATTCTCCTAAATTGAATATAACATCTGAAGCTTCTTATGGCCTAGGAGAAGAATTTTAAAACTTATTCTAAATTCCAACTGATTCTGAACCAAAGGATGGCATTTCATCAAATGTTTCCCTCTTCCTCAAAGTGCTCAGCTTCTTTGTTGTCTAGAAGCTGCCTGAGGGTTGTAATGCAGAAGAAATGTCAAGTTGAGCACACCTGCTTGTTGGCCATGGCATCCTCAACACTGCGGCCGAAGGGCTGCGTCCCAGTGAAACGTGGTGGGCAAGGCAGGCAGTTGTAGCCGGGCTCAGTGTTCTCACATCTGTGCACTCCATTGAAGACAAAGCAGGCATCAGGAACCTCTTTGCACTGAAATGAGGGAGTACGAGGAAGAACATCAGCATTTTAAAATCCTAGGATTATTTTCCCTTCCCATTCTTTTCTGTTCCCTTTCAAGTGTCGGACTATCCCTCTTACCTCATCAATGTCCTGGCAGTGGACACCATCCCCATGGTAGCCAGCGGGACAGGCTCCACACTTCCAGGAGCCATCAGGGGAGCTGGTACACGTTGTTCCCGCAAAGCAGGGATTAGACAGACATCCATCTGAAACACAAATCACACAGTGTTATAGGATGAGAAACACCTACCAAGCTGCTGCAGCACTGGGTACACTGCAATATGCCAGTTGAAAATTAAGATTGTGTTTTAGGGACTTCAGCCATAATTAATGCTTTCAAGATGGACCACAATGTTCAGATGCTTGTAGGAAAAGGTATACTCACCAACTGGGCAGTCCTGTTTGTTGCAGACCTGAGTCCCCTTAGCTTCACCTACACAAGTCTTCCCCCCATACTGAGGTTCAGGGTTATTGCAGAGACGACTGCGTTTTTGAAGTCCTCCACCACAGGTGACTGTGCAGACATCCCACGGAGACCATGGGCCCCAGTTGCCGTTAACTGAAGGAGGTAGAAATTAGGAGAAAAGTTCAGATTTAAATTCAGCTCTATTACTGGTTTGTAAGCTCACTGTCTAAAGATTACTGCTTTTATAGTGACAGCAGTTCAGGCATTGTTCAGACAAACAACAGTTCTAATTAATAGACTCCTTGCAAGGGTCAAATTACAACTTCAACAGAAAGTTTGCCTGAAATCCCTTAAAGAGAAGACTGCTAAAAATGATAGCAGCTGCCTATTCAAAAATGTCACTATTTAAGCTGATGAGCAGTAGTTGGTATCTGGACATACTTACTTGGGCAAGGATCTTTCTGGCAGGGTTTGGTTTCTCTTGCTTCGCCCTCACAAGGTTTCCCATTCAGCTGTGGTACTGGAGAGTTGCAGAGACGAATTCTTGTGATCACGCCCGTGCCACAAGTGACAGAACATGATGACCATGGTGACCAGTGGCTCCAGCCACCATCCTGTTTAACTGCAGGATAGGGAGAAAGATCTGTTGTTAATAACATTTTTTGAGGAACAGACTTCAGTTGCACAGCTCCTAGAACCTAGACAGTACCAAACACTCAATATGTTGGATGGCTGCAGCATCACAGACCACCCAGTTGTTTTTTCACTGAAGAAACCCCACCATCTTTGTTTCCCTGAAGTCTTGACTTGGGAGCATTGCCTAAACATGCCTGTGTACTGCATGAACTATCCAGTCCCTTCTACCTCCAGAAGGGAGGTCTGTAGAGCTTGAAGCCAATACTCCCTCTCTGTGAAAGGGCAGCTTAGCAGGATAATCTTTGCTGCTAAATATTAAGCCAATAAAAGTACCCTGTGTTTTATTACCAGGGTGAGCAGCTTAAGTACTTACACCTCTTATCACACTCCTGAAGGTGGCAAGTCCGCGTCTGCACAGAGGAGCCTTCGCAGCGGTTGTTGAGGCTGTCGCAGGAGCGTCCTCGCTGCTGAATCCCGTTCCCGCAGGTCACGGAGCATGATGTCCATTCAGACCAAGGTGACCATCCATCATCGGCGTAGTCGCTAGCTGTAAAGGTGTGCAGGTCTGTTACAGCCTAAGTGAAAGTGCAGGCATATTCTCCATAGTCCTTTCTCCCTCACTCCTCTTCCAAATGGACACAAGACTTCTCGAAAAAACTACAAGCCTCTTTTCTTTTTTTTTTTCCTTTTTTTTTTTTTTTTTTTTTTTTTTACAAGATAAACACCATGAACGTATCAGTGCCCATGCACATCACCTATGGATTTCAAGCTCAGACAGGTACTGAGCAGTTTCTGCTGTCAACCTCCAGCTTACTTTAAGACACAAGGATACTCAGTTAGTATGCAAGAGTCTGTCCTGCATTCAGATCCAAAAGCAAAGTTATGCCAAAGCAAGAAGTGCTCTTACACTTTCCTATGCTAGTTTGTTCTAGAGAGACATCACTAGTGAATATATTACAGTGAATTCACTATATTATAGTGAATATATTACAGCTACAGCTAATGTATTACTATAGTGAATATATTACAGCTGTCACCTCACTAGCCTCTCCTGCCTATATACTTGCATGTGCTAATTCTTGTATTTCAGAGCTCCTTTTGAATTTTGTCTTAATGCCTCGCATCCCAATAGCCCCCAAATCCTTTTTCTGTCTGTGAAAATGCAGTAAGATCTCAGACCTGACTGCAGTGCTGTAATTTTCAGAATGATGATGGTCATTCTGTAGAGCAGTGGCAGCTCGAAGTAAATACAGCAGTTGACATGTCACAGGCTTTTTAGTGACGGATACTCATTTGAGTTTCAAATTGCAGAATGCCAACAGCCTAACTTACCTCCACTTAGACTAAAGACTAAACCTAGTTGTGGTGCAGTTTAGAATAACATCTAAATAGAGCCAATTGCTGCAGAAGGATGAGATATTTCTAAGTACTTACGCCAGCACCGAGGGCAGCACTCTCCATCTGGAACGGTGGCATTGGAACATGGCATTAGAGGGCATGAGATCTTCTGGCATATAGTGGCAGAGTTCTGCAAAGAATTTTGAAAATCATAGTAAGCAAATGGAATATAATATAGTCTGTGGAGCCTGAACTTGGAGATGAAAAGATCAAATGATAAAAAACTTCTCTAGCACTTAGAAAAAAAACCAACAGCCTGTTTAAAGAACAAGCACTTGTATGTAGAGCTGATACAATGCAAGGCTCATTCTAGTCTTAGCTAAACGTTGACCTATCCATATTTCTTTTCACTTCTCCCATATTCCTTTATTTTCTGTTAAGAGCTATTTTGATTTAGCAGAAGTTAAACACAGGTAGTTACCAGATGCTAGAGTATTCAGTGAGGCTCAGTGAGGACAGAAGGTGGAGCCAAGGTACTTGAGATGCAAGCTGATAGCAGCTTATGCTGCTACTACCTTTTGCTTTGGATTTAGGAAAAGAGCACAGGCACTCTCAATCATGGAATTAGACATGTGTTAACTGCTTTATCAGAATGATTCTCTGCATAATCTTTCTAAAATGGTGCCATCATATGAAAGCTATATTTATACCAGAATCCTGAAGGATGAAATACAAGCAGAGCATCTCTGGGTTTTATAGTATGTCTACTTCTATGTAGGATACACTCTTTCAGACAAAGTTATTAGGAAAATTGCAATCTCAGCTCAGGAGTTGATATGTGAGGATTCTTACCTGGCAAGTACATTCAGTGCAGCTGTCAATAGTCCACTCTTCCTTATTTTTGTGCAAGACTCCATTGTGGATGCATACTCCAGGAGTGATCTGGACCACTTTAGCAATCAGTTCATTTTCCTCCGTCTTCAGGGGTAGAGAGAAGGAAACAAAGAGAAGATATTTAGAGCTCAATAAAAAACCAACCTTGTCCACAAGCCTGATAGACCAGACCACAGTAAAGTTACTATTGTTCATCTAGGCCCATACAAAAAACAAGAGAGAATTCACTCAGTAAATGCATTTGCTGAAAGGTAACATGTATTTAGCAGCACTCACCACTTTGCGCACTCTGTCCTGAAGGGTTGTAACCATGGATCGCAGCCCTTGCAGCTCCACAAACATGTTGGTTAGTTCATCACAGGAAAAGCCACAGACTGCTTGGAGGTCCTTCGTTTTATGGCCAATGTAGTTAGTGCGGATAGCTGGGCTGGAGCCATTGATGGGGTTGTCCAACGTAATGATCGCGCTCGTGGCTAGAAGACAGCAACACACACACAGGGTAAGTGTCAAGGTAAAAATCCACGGCTATTTTTCACCATGCTCCTTTATCATTCCCTGGTAATGGAATGCTAGACAGCTGTTACCAGATTCATTAGGGAGCCTGCAGAAAAATACTCTGATTTCTTATGCAACGTGCATTTGTATGTCAGCATACTTCTGAGTTCTGTCTCAACTTGTCTTCCTCACACACTGAGGAATTTCTTTTTAATTGCTCACTAGATTCAGAAAGAGACTGCAGACTTACAGCTGGAGCAGCCCTTGTTCCTCAGGATGGTTTCCAGAGTTGTCCCAAACACAAACCGCACGTTCTGCAGCAGTCCCTGTGGGCAGAGAAGGAATTACAGCTACTTGCAGTAACAGCAAGGGGAGGAAGTGTAACTTGCATGGAAAAGGTTTGTAGACAATTTCACATAAAGTCATTAACAGTAATTTCACATCAGAAACTGCAAGGTGAAACATTTCCCTCACGGAGAGCAAGCCGTGCTTCCTAATATGCTCATCCTTGACCACAAGCACCTGGTAACCTCTCAGACAGGAAAGAAAAAATCTCCACTTATTTCAGAAGTCTGAATAATAAGCTGAGTAATGAAGCTACAACTACTTTTTCAGAAGCTTCACATCCTAATTATTGCTATAGGAAGTTCTAATCCTGCAGACCTGTGCTTCACATCAAACTACATTATTAAAATGTAGTAGATATGGTGCATATCAGATGTACCAGACGTCGTGGTGGGACCCCTTTCACTGTATTAGCTCTGTCTCTGTAGATGCTTGGGCTGGTTGAGTAGCTGATGCACCTTCAAGACAGAAAACTGAGAATTCCAGCCAAAATGGAAGTGAAAGTCTCACCTGGAAGTTGTCATTGACTCCTCCTTTGGCAATACGGAGCCTGGCACTGCTGGCCAGATCCCTAGTGAAGATGTTCTGGATGGGGACGTCAAGTTCTGCATTTTCCATCTTCTCACACCCCACATAGAGCTGAGCCCGATCCTCCTGCACAAACAGGGTGATATTCTTCCAGTGTCCTGTAGCCAGCAAGGCATCCTCTACTGACACGACATGCTGCTTGCCACCCTCGGCAGTCAGGCTCAGGTCCAGGGTGCCTGCCTTGCCGTTGGATACTAGACTGAAGATGTGGCCAGAGCCATCTTTCTGCTCCACAGCCAGCAGCGTGCCCCTGCTCTTCTTGGCTTGCCGGAGATTGACCAGGAGGATGAAGCCCTTCTCAGCGTGGATGGCATCGAGCAAGTCTAGGAACTTGTCGTCGGGGACAGCGGGGATGCGACTGGCGTCTTCGATGCGGTAAGCGGGGCTGGAGGACTCTGGTCCCTTCACCAGGTGCACCCCGGGTGCCCGGCGCCCAGCGCTCTTGCGATTATAGCCAATGAGCTCAAAGAGATCGAACACGCTGTTATCATCTGCCCTGGACTCTGCAGAGGGACCAGAGCGAGCAGTTAGAGAGGTGAGACCACGAGCAAGGGACAAGAAGAAACAGCAGGTGTCTTCTGGAGCAATTTAGCCCTGTGGCTCAAGTTCCAGCTAATGCACGGGACAGAGCCTGGAGTTAAGAGCACAGGCGGAAGCTGTGACGGTCCCGAGCCCCCCAGCAGCTGCTTCCTTGCTAAGGAGCCCGTGGGCCCAGGGGAGCCGGTGGCTGCTGCAGCACAAGGGCCGCGGCGGTTCTGGCTCCTCAGTAGCCAGGTGTGGGGTAGCCCCATAAGGGATACGGCCATGGGCACTTGTTTAGGTAGGCAGGATAACAGCAAACGGGGTGCCCGGAGCAGCAGCCTCCTGTCCCCTTCCTACTCCTGCCAATTCCTACATTAGATTCCTCTCCCCTGCCTGCTCCAGAGGGTGCAGAAGATACTCTCTGCAGCCCTGGCATCTCTACGCTTTCTTTGGAAGAGCCTATAAATTCCCTGCCAGACGTTTCCCATTCATAACCCGTACTTAGTGCTTAGGCTAAACCGTTTCTGTTCCCTGCGAGTCAGGGCAGTTTCACCCGCCGCCTGCCCGCCCTCGAGCCCGCGGCGCGGCCGCCCTTACCTGCGGCGCGCTTGGCCTCCGCGCCGCCCAGCACGAGCAGCAGCAGCAGCAGCGCCGGCCCCATGGCCGGGAGCGGCCTCCGCGCCAGCCTGCCCACGGGCACGGGAAGATCTCGGAGCTGCCGCGGCCTCCGCGCCAACCTGCGGACGGGCACGGCAAGGAGGGAGTCAGGGAGCTGCGGCGGGCGGAGCGGGAGCCGCGCACCGACCGGCACAGGCGGCGCCGCCGGTGCGGGGCGCCGGCCGCTTCAGCACTCACCTCGGGGAGAGCGGGACGGAGCGATGCGGGGCGGCCAACAGCCCGGGCAGCCCGCGGCGCCTCTCAGCTGCTCGGAGCGCTCGGCAGCGCGTGTCAGTGGCTCGGAGCCGCCGGGCAGCGGGTGTCAGTGGCTCGCAGCGCTCGGCAGCGAGTGTCAGTGGCTCGGAGCCGCCGGGCAGCGGGTGTCGGTCGTCGGTCAGCGGGTGCCTGCCTGCCTGTCAGCCGCTCGGCGGGTGTGTGTGTGTCTGCCTGTCTCTCTGTCTGTCTATGAGCCGGTGGCTCGCAGAGGCTTCGCGCCCTCGCGCTGTCCCTGCGCGCTGCTGCGGGTCGCCGCGCGCCGCGCGCCTTTAAAGGGTCGCCCGCATTCCTGAGCGCGCGGCGGCCCAATCAGCGGCCGCGGGGCAGGAAGCGGGGGGCGGCGGCCGGGCCGCGGCGCGACGGGCACCGTTCCG
>JAUBOD010000150.1:455756-468586 GCA_032353885.1 Nothura maculosa
TACAGTTCACCTGTGCTGGGAATTTGGTGCAGATTAACCAGCTGAGGCAGACACTGAACCTCACTGCCTAGCTGGGACATAGAAAGCAGAGGCTTCAAGTCACACGCGTGTTTCCTGCGGGCAGCTGCAGTGTTTGGAGTGGCAGCTCCTGGTGTGCACATCCAGAGCACCTGCTTCCAGCAAACCCAGGCTGCAAGGGCTTGCTTCGTGTTGGGGAGGACACGGAATAACCCACTTGCCCGACGTAGCTATTCACAAGCTTTCCTTGCAAACAATGTCTTGAGCCAGGGAAATAAGGAGTCTTGCCAGGAGATTATTTTGAGCATGAAGTAATCCACAAAGTTTATGTCTTACAGTCCGCAAGACACCACTGTTGAGAATCACATGGATGCTGATGTCTAATGGAAATGAGGTACAAAGTGCATATAAAATACGGGGACATTTCTTCCAATTTCAGATTACATTTAGCCTTTTCTTTATCCCAGACTCTTAACAGCAGTGCTGACTACTGCTAATACTTACCCCTGTATTTTTATAGACATCATCAGCACTGTTGACTTGCTCACATAAATAAGGACTACTGGCATGAAAAAAAAATCATGAGGATGTGATTCTCACAGTGCTGGGACTCATGTCTTCTGAATTCAAATCTCATATACCCTAGTACATACACTGAACTGGGGAAAGTTGAGTCCTAAATTATGTCGCAGAATTGCTATTGGGAATGGGTGGAAACTTGTAGAGAGTTGTAGTGTGTTTAATACTACAGTGTTGCCTAAATGCACAGCAAGGAGGATAATCAAGGGGTTCTAGAAAGAGACAGAAGAGGCATCCAGGGAAGAAACCAAGGGGTTGAACCACACACTGTCCTCTCCCCTTGAAAAATAAAACTCTTCTCTTTCACTCTCTAGTCACCTCTACATTCACTCAAACAGAGCTGCTCAGAGTATGTGAAATATGACCATCTGACAGCTCTCAGTAACATCAGAGAAACCAAATTGTTTGATCTTAAGTGAGGGCAAATTCTCGTGGTCTTTTTACAGGCTGAAGGCTTGGTCTGTGGAGAAGTAAAGCACAAGCCCCGCTCTGCAACAGTTGTGCCTTGGGATGCTTTCTGTCTGTGTTAAGAAAATCCACTAGGAAATTGCTATGGGACATTTGGCCTTTAACTTCATCTTTTAGTGTATTAGTTTACAATCTCTGTCTTTATTTTCTTTTTTTTTTTTTTTTAAGAAGCACCTAAGTCTGATTATCACATAATAGTTGCTAGGCCTTGGGAAGGTAGACATCCAGATGATTTTACCTCAGGTTTGAGTGTGTGGAAGTTGTTAGGGCTAGAAGTTTCTGCCTAATTTCTTAAGGAAATGAGGCATCTGCTGTGTGTCTGTCTCTGTGCAACAGATCGCTCTCTCCCTTCCAGTTTTGAATATTGCTTAAACACAATCAAATTTGACAAAGGAGCAGAAATCTCAGAGAAAAGAAGTATATCCAAGTGTCATGAAAAATGGCAGCTGGATGAAGAAATAACCTCCAAATTGCACAGGTGAAGCTGTCAGCTTTTCTGTGAACCGGTCACTGTGATACAGCCAGGGAAATGCTCCATCGCTGCCCATTATTTTCAAGCCTCCACACTTGGCCGGTCCCAGTGTTTGCTCTCTTTTGCCCAGACAATCTGTAAATGAAGGAGGGTATCTGGAGGTTGATGATCTGGGGGGAATTGGGATTGCTGAAGTCCATGACAGCTGGGCAAGGGTGGATGGGGAGATAGGAGACATGGCATCTGAAGGGCATAGAAGAACCCAAGGTGCTAGTTGGTTTTGTAAAAAAAATATATATTGTGGGCAGGATTCTTGAATGGCACCATCAGTGTGTGAGAAAAGAGTAGAAAAATGAGCCTGAGATCTCAGAGGGTTGTCTAACCCAGGCTTCTGCAATAAACTGGGCTCAAGGAGAAGCCATCTCAAAGGGCAGTTGCCCAACCTCCTCTCATCAACTTTTTGATCAATAAGATTCCACAGTCTGTGCAAGCAGTTTGCTCAGCCCTCACTACTTGAAGAAATACTTTCGTAATGATGGTTTCCTTATTGCAAATTGGGCAGATTTCTTCTTGTCCTTCCTTCAGTGGCCACAGAGATACTGCCCCTTTACTCACAGTCTTGTGCATAATGGAAGCCTGTCATCATTTCTCCATTCACTCTTCTAACAAACTCAATTTCTTCAACCTCTCTTCATAAGTAATATTTTCTAAACTACGACTTCTCTCTGGACTATATTCAGTTTCTCTTTAGCTTTTTAAAAAGTATGGTAACTAACACTGGAGGATGTATCCCAACACCGGAGGATGTGTCCCAACTGAAGCCTTTAAAAGACTTAATGAAGAGATATAATTGCTGTCTATTATATAAAACATTTTGTTAGTGTATGCTGGGATGCCAGTGATCTTAATTATTCCTTTTACCTTTAGTTTTGCAGTAGTGTCATGACCCTGATCTGCATTCTATCAATACCCTCAAGTCCTGCCGATGGGCTTTGCTGTCATGACAATTATTCTCGTTTCATGTTTAATTTTTTGTCCCTGTGTAGAGGACTTGGCCTTCACTGAAAAAAATTCTCCTTATTTAATCTTTATATGAGATGTTTGTAAGGTAGAACTTGTCATATCTGAACATGGTTTTATCCAACTTTGCTTATGTAAGTGGAGGCTGAAAATGCAGCCTGTGCCAGGTCTGTTACACCTGGGCAGGGAAAGCCAGGAAAATCCATCTGCTTTCTTGGAAACAATCAGCAGTATTGCATTGTTTATTACAGAAATATCCAAGAATATTCTTTAAATACCGGTGATGAGTTCTATTATTTAGTTGTGGGGTTGAAATTAGAGAAGGTTTTGACAGCAGCTTTTCTGAAAACAGCCACTTGGAGTTTTGTCCCGCAAAGCAGCCTTAGATGTAGCAGCCAAACGAAGTGAAATGCCTCCTAAGAACAAGCCTGGTTTTCTGCACTAATGAAGACAGTCAAACTTTAAGGCTCTTTGGAAAACTTTGACCAAATAAACCTATTTGGAAGCATCAGGATGTAATTTGAGTGTCTGTATCTACACAGGCATGCTCTCCTATGCCTTGGCACGGTGTCTGAAGCGAGTGCACAGCAGTGCAGCCGTGCTCGGCAGCTCAGGCCTAGCCCTAAGCACAGTCTCCTGCCCAGCTGGTGCATGTCTAGCTGGTGCAGGGCAGCAGTGGCATTAGTGCAAGTTAGGCAAATGCTCGGTCTTATGACCTTAAGCTTAGCGAAATACCCACAAACCAGTGGGTATTTTTTTTTCAGTTCTATCCTCAGTGGCCAGATAAAGGATTGCCCCATGCCATGATGGCAGCTTAGTATTTTTCACAAGTTAAGAATGTCAAGAATTGAGGCTACCAACTGCATTTTTTTCCTAGGGCCTTTACCTACCTGTCATTCCCTGTGCCGACTGGTCCTAATTGGACTTATTCAAGAGCTTATTCCTCAGTCCTTATGCTAGATAGATAGTTTGCTGGCTATTTCATGCATGTATCCTTGTTCACCTACATTCAGTGTCCTTGTTCATATCTGCAAGCATGTACAGATTTAAGAACCGTTGCTCTTAATGCAAAGTGCTTAATCTTTTTGGACGATTTTTAATTGTACCATCCTGCTGTTGTCTCTTATCACTGGATTTACTTATTGAGAAACAACCCTAGGCACTGTTTGGCTTCCAGTACATATATTTTCCTCTTACGGCGTTTCCTACAAATATGCTCCATGTGCCAGGAGTCCTTCTGAAAAAAGGTGCTGAGTTGGTGGCATGAACAGCCTTTTCTTTTGCCATGTTGAGAGGAAAGGATTATTTAACATGCAGCCGCCACAGGACCAGAGCTGCTACAATTCACTGCAGAATATGAACAATAAGTGCAAAGCAGGGCTAACATACAGCCTCCAGTTCACCCGCAGAAATGTAAGTGGATCAAACATGTATATATTGCATTTAATAAAGTATATATCCTCAGACAGAGATAAACATTATTTTGCTTTTAGTTAAAAATAGACAAGAATGATGAAAATCAGGAAGACATTTAGTTTCTGAGGTTAATAAATCAATGTGTCGCTTTTCGGTTCATCACATGCTAGAAACAACCGCCATATTGCTGAATAAATCAGTCTGTGTTGCTTTATGTTTGACAAGATGTTTATTTCTAAGCCAGCAATATTCCATGCAAAATAACCCATCTGCGAACAAGTAGGAAATCATGTTTAATCAGACCTTTCAGAAGACAGAAATGAAAAAGGCAATGGAATGTGTGATTGGCATGAAAAAAGAGGCATTTCCCTTCCCTCCTTCATTTTTCTCTGTTGGAAGATGTTATTTGAGGTCAGGTAACCCATGTAGACTGGAGGGAAAAACGATAAATCCAAACCCCACTGCCTACGATACGTTCAGGAAAGGCATATTTGTGGGGAGGTTCTCTGAGCAGCTTGTGTCTCTCTATTTTAAAAGTAAGCAAGTAAATATATGAAGCTGTACGAGCACCGTTCTGAACCTAAGTGGAGACGGGGAATTCTGCATATGTTTTTGCACCCAAACATGTATGAACATAAGGTTGTGAAGGAGGATTCATTTTAACAAGTTAGAATCTGATATTAAACTGATACTGCTCTATCAAATGCGACTGTGATTTTGGGTCCTGGCCCTAGGCTAGTTGGTATTGACGGTATCTGCATGTTTTTCATACATGATCCTGTGTCAAGTGCATTGTCAGCCAAAACTGCCTTTTCTCTCCTTAATGCTGCCCATAGCAGAAGAGGAACAGACCGTCAGCTACATCTTATTCTAACAGAAAGGCAACATTAGAAGTTTTCTTTATTAAGAAAAAGAAAAAAACAACATGGTATGTCCTGAAAGTCTTCATATATAAACAAGATATTGAGTATATTAATAGGATAAAGTATATTAATAGGTTAACGTTTAACTGCATGCATGCAACTGAAATGCAGAAAGTATGCGTAGAAAGGTTCTGGGGTTTTTAATTTGCATGCCACCGGTAACCACAAAAGGGAAATTTTGACAGTATTTATAATGCATGCATTGATGTATTTACAGGAGGAATGCGAGCTCATTTATGGTAATTCATTGCTTTTAAAGCCTGTTGGCTTAGGGTTTTTTTTTTTCCCCTATAAATGGTGCTTTAAGAACATCAGTTTGCAGTTGTTTCATGATGCAAGAATGTCAGCGACACCAACAGTATTTTCATTTATTTTCTTCTCAGAAAAACCTATTTTCTTCTCAGTTAAAACATTATTTTAATTGCAAAACTCCTCTTTAATAACCATTGTTGTTCCAACAGTGGGAAGCTTACCCAGTTTTGGAATGTCGGTTTTGTACTTAATTCTTTGCCTTCCCCACTTGGGTAATTCTGCATAGGCAATTATTAAAATGTAAACTTGTCTAACAACAAAAAGCCCACAGGCGTTTTGCTACAGAGAGGTGAAGAGCTACGGAGACAAGTAGGAAGTGAGAAATTAGAACCTGCCTAGGAAAAAGGCAAGGGATGGGACATCCATGGGATGGCTCGGGAAGGGCTCGGCAGATGCAGAGCGGGCGCTCCGGGCATTGCCCTTCCCTGACCGTCCGGCATGAGGCAAAGCAGGAGAGTTATCCCTATGATCCCTACCTCAGTTTGCCCATCTCTTCAACGAGGACCACAGCACAAACCGAGTCACCACGTACGCTTAGCTTACCAATGTAGCATGCTGTCACAAATTCAAAATGTTTCAGGAAATATCTGTTAGTAAATGTATTGCTTTTACACATCTCCCTATAAAAAGCCTGTTTGCTCATCTTGGTCAAAAGTCAGTAGGGAAAAAAATATAGTTATTTGTGATATTTCTTTAAGGAACTGCTTTAAAAACAGCTTACAGAGGCCCTGTTTTTAGCCTTGGGAGGGGTGAGAGGATTTCAGCTGTGCTGTGTTATGTGAAGCCCTGAGCTCACCCAGGTGCCTGCAGTGGGGTGAGGAAGGAGGGACAAGGACCAAGGCCAGTGTGGGCCTGGAGTGGAGAGGTTGGGCTGCTTCTCAGGGCTGGGGCTTCTTTCTTTTGTGTTGATGTAGAAATAGGGGTTTCTTTTTAATTATTATTCTTTGGAATACTTTAAATGTTGTGCCTAAGTCTTGCATTTTGATTCAGATTTTTGCAATGATGCTAGGCTAGTTGCTTTTTGCATTTATGTTTGATCAAAAATTGGCTGCTATCCTGGGTCCAGATTGGAACTGGATCTTCTGCAGGCAGCTAATTCTGCATTCTGTGTTCAGCAGCTTGCCTGGGTCCATTTGAAGAGCATCGCTTTGCTGTGCCTGCCACACTGGTAACTGTGTCCCTGCCAGAGCGGGGAGCCTTAGGAGGCAGGAATAGCCAGTTCTTATCAACACTCCTGGCTGGGATGTGCAGTCACAACCTGAGTCACTGGCAGTATTTATTATTGCCCCTTCCTTTCTGAGTGTCTGCATAGGATAGGGTGCTAAGGAAACCACTGGGAATGATACCGTTAATCTAGCGGGAGCAGAGCGCCGGAGGGGATGGGCATGGTGCTTGCTTGCTTGTTAGTTTGTTTTCTTTTTTTGGCCTCGCGGTCAAGTGGCAGGATGTTCTTTTTCATGTCGCTTGTGTTCTGCTTTGGGTTTCTCTTTCCAGACTTTCTGTGAGCAAAGTGTTTATTTCTCAGAGCTTAGTTGTCTTGTGACGGAACTCATTGCTAAGAGTTTACTAGGGACTATGGCTAGGTATATGATGCAGGTCAGTTTATCTTTCATTATTGGTGAGGTGAGATTTCCCTGAAAAACCCAGCAAAAGCCAGGGAGGGATGTATGGCAGGGCTTGTACTGGGATGCTGCACCTTAAAGGAATAAAGTGCTGTAATAATATTATGAACACGTTCTTCTATAGAAGAACATCTCTACCTGTAGCTGTAGGGTAAAGGATTATGCAGCTTACTATGTAGTAACGTGCTTAGAAGAATCAATTTTGCAGCTAATGGCAGAGATGGGCAGTTCTGCTGATCTCTTCTGGTTCATTCATGCCTACAGTCATAGGCTCAGCTTAATTTATTGCAGCTATGAGCAAAGACACATGTTTGCAACAAAGCTGAGTGCATTCCCTAGACTTCCCAAGAGGCCTCAAGCCTAAAATGTTGGGATAAGTCTCCAGTCACAAGAATGTTCAACTGAAAATATTGCACTGGTCACTCTATTTAGCGGGGGAAACAAAGCAAACCCCTTCTGTATACTGGCACTTCCTTAAAATGATGAGAGCTGTTGCATGAAATCCTCTTAGGAGAGGTAAAGAAGTATATACAATATAGATATATAGCATAATAGATATATAGCATATAGAGGCTTTTAGTTTTGTCTGTCACTTCAAAGATTAGATCATTTCCATAAAGCAATAATAAGGGAAGTATTTTGTTATTAATTTTTTTTTCAGGAAAAATAGCTGCTTTGAAATTTCTTCCTGTCCATGCATAAATGCAGGTAAATGCAAGGTTATATGGGTAGTCTGAGAATGATACAAGGTCTGCATGTCCTTTCATGACACACATAATAGAAAGGTGCTTAGAAACTATCTACCAACCTCGTATTGCTTTAATATATGCTGTCACCCAGAGTGTTAAGTGCAGCCTGCTTACGGAAACACTGGTAATCTGCGTTGCTGAGAAAATGACCTAAAAAAGTTGCCTTTGGACTTTTATGTAACCTCAGCTTGACCTGGCTGCAGTTCAGCTGCAGCTTTCAACAGGCAGTAACTGACCCTCTTTCATGTGAGCAGCAGGGAAGACCTCAGACTGAGGGACAGCAAGGAGAGAAATTAATTGCGTCAAGGAGGGGGGGAAGGATGGAATGAGGAAAACATAAGACTAGAATCTCTGTGAAACTTGGTGACGATGACAGTAAGATTGTTCTTATTGTTTGGCTTTACCCTGGGCCCCATAAAACTTTAATCCAGTCATGTGGGGAAAGGAAAGTAGATTAATGTAGAAATTACTTCTACAAAAGAACGTAGAGCATGTTTTCCTAGCAAAGGAGTTGGGAATTGGTGTTCAAGATGTGCAAAATGAGAACAAATATTTATCTTTGCCAAGGCCTCAGAAATAAATAAAAACCAACTCTCCTGAGACAGGAGGAGCATCACTAACAGTATGAGTATGTCATGACTTGTGAAGAGTGGCACAGTTACTTGTGTTGCAATGGCCGGAAGGGCGGGCATGTTGCTAAAGAACAATATTGATTATTTTTCCTCTGGTGGTCTCCTTTTCTGTCAGCTTCTGAAGGGACCCTAGAATCTGGCACTCCCCCTGATAATTCCTTTGAGAGGAAAATGTAGTTGCAAGTCTTTGTTTTGAGTTGTGGGCAAAACTCTTTGCAGTTACATGAAGCACTTCACAGGTTTTTCTACCAAAAGAAAAAAAAGGACTCTTTATTTTGGCACAGATTTGGTCATTAATTGGGTTTTGTTGCAATTGGGAAATTGAGCAAGATGGAAAAATAAGCTTTCCTCAAAGAATATAGTACTAAATAAAAGTCCATTTTTGTTTGGCTCACAAGTTTGTATCCAATCGAAAGAAATGACAATGCATAAATGAGGAAAAAAAATGGGGGTGATATACTTCAAAATGCCTAGGGTGCCTTAGATGAAACCTGTTCCATTTTTTTCACATGTACCTTTGGTGTTAATAATTCTAACTTCAGACCTTGCCAATTCTTGTTCTTTAGTGATATTTTGCTGTCCCACTGATGGCCTAATATGACTTAAAGCATTTGATAAATGCTTTTTTTGCAAGTCAACAGAGAAGCTGAAGGTCAAAGTAATTTCTGAAAATGCGGATTTAGGCTCCAAAAATCTTGTAGTTCATTTGGGCAAGTATGCTCTGTGGTCCAGAGTATTGCACTTACCTTGAATGCTGCCTTTCTTTGTGCTGTCATTGCTTTTGGTGACAACGTGTATGGAGGGTGCCCTTCCATGGAAGTGGAAACTATAGCCTTGATCTGTGTGCCTTGAATTCATGGGATTTCATCAGCTTTCAGCTTCTTAGATAGATAGGAAGCTACTTTCAGATACATGTCTAAGGAGTTTATTTCCTGGCTATATGTTTCCAAAGATCTTGTGGCCAGTAATTTCCAGAAAAAGGTGGAATTCAGTCCTGAGGCTCCCCCCACCCAGCTCTCAATGCTTTCAAGTTTATGTAAAAGCTTCAAGGGCTTCTTTTGTTGATGCATTCAACAGAGTTTTCACAGGATTATTTTCCAAAACTCTTCACTCACTCCCCACATGCACCATTCGCAGAATCAACGCAGCAAGTCACACGAGCATGTGACAGCAGGATGATGTCCATCTAGTGTTCATGTTTGCTTGTGACCTCCACCCACCTGCTCTCCTTTCATTTTCACTGTGAGGGAACAGCTCTGATAGTGGGATTGTTCTTGGATTTTTTTGCTGAGCTGTTTAGCTTATTTCCTGTGACCTAGCTTACCTTGCAAGAGTCACTGAGCCTGACTGAGCCCAGTATAAACGTCAAAGTGCAATGGCCTGGTATGAGTAGGAGGCATAAAACCCCAAGACTGTCACCCTGCATGGGGAATGGCAGTGGTAAAAACTGTTGATGGCAGATTCTGAGCTAGAAAGAGTGAGGGCTCCTGCAAAAGCAGAATGGCCTACCTGAGAGAACTACCATCTCCGTTTGGTGATAAACACCATCAAAGATACCAAAGTCTGGTCAAACTGGTCTCAAAGAGCAAAATAATATTGCGCTCAAGCCAACTGTGGATCAGACTAATGGGTGAAATTCTTCAGGATGGCAGTGATCTGTGTAAAGCTCTCTTATTTGGGTGAGCCTCTCCCAGCTCCTGCGTCTGGAGGATATCACCTAAGTGCAGATCACGCACAGCTCTTGTTATGGTGAGTGCAGGATGGAGGTGGGTGCCAGTAGCAACAGCAGAAATGTAGGCTAAATTGCCCCACTTCTTTGCTGGATGGTGATTTGAATTTATCCTTTGGCTAAATCATTGTTGTCTTCTGTGTGTATGTGTGTGTCTGTATGTCCTCTTTTTTGCATATGAAGTTGTACTAAAAACTACAGGTTTGAGTAAAAAGTATTGATTCTCTAGCATCCTTGAATAATTACACTGAAAGCTGTGACTTATAAGCTGATTTAAAGTTAGATTTTTAGATTTGCAAATAGGTTCTCCCTCAAAATGATCACATGCAGGCATAAGCAATAGCCTTATCTCATTTTTATCTTGGAAAATATTGATTTGTAGGATACTAGATGCTGATTGTCAGTTATGGACTGAAACTTATTTCTCTCCTCCATCTAAATACCATCAAAATAAAAATTACTTTTTTTTGTCCCCATGTGAATTTTTTTTCTCAGAGGCTGTTTGGATTTGACTGTGACCACAGTACTCTTGGCAGGCTTGTATCAGACCTATAAACTCCCCAGTTGTGAGTGGCTGCTGGATAAATGTGTTACTTTAAAGAATGATCTGGGGATATTCGTAGAAAACTGACAGTCTTACCCAGTGGATTTTTCACATAGCATTTATTTTGCATCGCTGCTACAGTTTTCCCCATGATTTCCTCATATAACCCATTTGAGTATGAAACTTATTAATGTGTCTTTGTTTTTAAATGTCTTCAAGGCAAAAATGTGGAATGATTGTGATCCTGGAATGTTCTAAACACAAATAAAATGACCAACGAAATGGCTAAAAAACAGGAGGGAAAAATCAGCACTGAGGGAAAAAATGCAGGCTTAGGGGGAAGGAGCTGGAGTCACCTGGAGCTTTGGTCAAGTTGTAGCTGACCTTACTGATGGCTCCTTACTGACGTAGGCAAGGAAAGATAGGATTTTCTGAAGAATGAAGAGGAATTTGTCTGGTTTCTGAAGCTACTGGCTGCTGTAAAAAACCTTCCCCAGCTGCAGTGAGCTTTTAATGTGGACCTTGCTGTCTCGCAGGCTGCTGAGTGAGCCTCCGCTTCTGGGTCTCAGCTGAAGGAACTGGTGACTTTGTTTCAGGCTGGTTCTTCTAGTGAATCACTTGCCCTTTGCTACAGTGGGCATAGAAAGGCTGTTTGTTCCAGAAGAGAGTCTAAACTGCAAATATCAGCTCCTGACTCAGACTTTTCTAAAGTTTGGGGGAATTCTTCTCTTTGCACCAAATTCCTCCTGCTTTTGCCCTAAACAATATCCATCTGCAAGATACCTAGCAAAAGGTGCTGTTGAGTAGCACTGTCCTTGCTCACAAGGAAAGCTAAGGAACACAGAAATCTTTCTCAATTTTTTTTAAACCTTTATTTTAAACAAGAAAACCCCACTTAACCCATTCTTGCCTTGTCCAAAGCAGCTAATTAAGAGCTGGTGTCTCCAATTAATTTTAGTCCTGTGTGAATGAATTAGAAGGCATAACTGTGTGGCATTTGCAGCTTGCAGAGTGCTTGTTTACTAAATCTTACAGTGTTTTCCTCTTGAGGAAAAACAACTCTGGGAGTGTATGCAAGCCTGCTGCGAGATTTAGTGCATCTGGCTTTTGCAAAATAATGGTTCTCAGCCAAGATGCCTGTAAGAGAATGAGACAAAGATTTCAAAATATATAGGATTACACAGCATGATTTTAGCATTGTCCTTTTCCGAGTATCTTCTACACTATAGGGCATCTGTGAACAATCCTTTGCTTGGTATTAAACTTGCAAAAAGCCTTGGCTGGAGAGAATGGAAGAGCTGACTCTTCCTGAACTACTTTAATTGACTTGATTGAGGTGTCCCTCATTTGCTATTTTCTGCTATTGAATTAGCGTTTTTATCATCAACAACTTGCATTTTATTTCAGTGAAATCTGCTAGTCCTCCTTCCTGGTAAGGTAACAGGAAAAAATGGCTTCAGAATTTGATTTTTGGTGTGAAGAGCTGAAAGAAGAAAATAGCTGAAAGAGGAAAATATTTTAATGAAGGGAACTGGGCACCTTGTCTCGGTAAAATAAATCATTCTGTAGATGAAATATAGCCTCATCCATCTGCCCCAGCACCAATTGCAGGTGCCAGGATAAGAACTTGACTCTTGAGCAAGAATGGAAGTCTCTGTGGGCTGCAGGTTGTAGTGGGAACCAAGGCAAGTCTGTGCAGCACGGGGGAGCTTGTTGCTGCTGGGTGAATGCAGAGGGATCCATGGAAGTGACACCTGCCCTGGCAGCGTTGCAGGTGGTGGCTTGTCTCTTTGTTTTTCTTTATGTAGTGTGAACAAATACAGCTACAACAGGAGCCTAGCAAATGATTAGCAAGGTGTTATCTTCCCCAAACACTGGCTGGAGGCGTGCATAGTCTGTCGTGCTGCTCTGAAATGTTGCTTATTGTGTTTTCCCTTCACAGCTTTTGTCGTATCCTTCATGTTAGCTTGCTCACTCGGGGTATTTTTTTTGTTTCCCAAACTATGTTATGTGTCTGCTTATTTTTAAATAAATGCTAAGGCTGTCACTGATCAATCAGACCCCAGTGTGAAAGATCAAATCCTGAAATATCCTTTAATTTCTCTGTCTGCCACTTTAAGTGAACTGGGCAAGTATATAGCAAGCTACTGTTACTTCTCAGCCCTTAAAAACCTAAATGACTTTAGGTAAGTTGAACTTCTCAGTAAGTGCAGTCTGACAGTATTTTTGATGGAAGATAATTTCCCTTTTCCAGTACTTTTCAGGTCTCTGCCTTCTTAATGTTAAATGTGTATTTTAGAGAGGAATGTGACAACTTTGTTTCATAAGTTAACGTATACATGTCAG
>JAUBOD010000150.1:468686-493181 GCA_032353885.1 Nothura maculosa
TGCCTTCTTAATGTTAAATGTGTATTTTAGAGAGGAATGTGACAACTTTGTTTCATAAGTTAACGTATACATGTCAGCTAGAATTGAAGTGCCTGTTTACTTGAGCTGTAGCGTTATGCCTAGGTATTAACGAGGTCCTTCACTGAGGAGAAGACAGCTGGGAAGTGATGAACTCTCTGAGAAATCCATTCAAGGATAAGTAGGATAAGAAACTATGAAAGATTAATTACTGCTATTTCATTCTGATACATCTGATTTAAATGACACTGGTTTATATCCAGGAGAGAAGAATATTTTTCTGTTTGTGTCATATAAGAAGCTTTCCCTAAGAGAATGGATTAATGCAAGTCTTCAACACAAAGTCTTGAATTAGCTCCCCAAAGAGCTAACAAACTCATTTGTGGCTTACGTTCTCACTGTATGACAGCAAGATGGAACATTTCAACTCCATTACATGGGAAATGCAGGAGTCATAGAAATGACAGATTGGAAAAAAACTTTCTAATCACAGTTATTCCATTAGTGGGTCACAAGTTACTTGTTCAGTCTGTCACCATAACGTTGGAATCATTCATTTCCTCCCCTTTAGGATACTATACTATGGATTTAAAAACAAAAAAAAAAACAACAAAAAACACCTAGGCACTTCCTAAAGCTCAACAGAACCCTGAAGTTGAGAAGTCCCTTGAGTAGAAACTAGCCTTTGGAAAGCAGAAATGAACCCAACAAACTGATAAACCGATCTTTCTCAAAGCAGGATGTTTTTCACCAGCCCAATGACTGAAAAACCCTCCCTAACTCCCCAGCATCCTTCTGCCTGCCAAAAATGTTCCTTCTCACAAAATTTAAAAAGCAGACTTTATAAATTGTTTTCCAGAAGCAAGTTTTCTGAATGACTTAAATGTTGCAGAAACAACTACTCTTCCAATTAAAGCATCTTCTGAAGGGATATTTGAAAAGTCCAAAGTCTTATCTGCTTCTGATGTTACTCTTTGACTTTCTAATCCCATAGTCCATGTACAGTCAAGCCTACTTTTATGAGAAGTCCGGAAGTGAGAATGCGTCACCTCTCCTTGGATTGAAGTGTGGTTTACATACCTACAGTCTAAAAATATTTTAACTTTACCTTCTCTTAATGCAAATGTCCTTCTGTTCCAGATTAGTGATTCACGATTAGCCACATTGGAGGCTATGAAAGATATGAAAGAAAAAATGGAGCCAAATAGGAGCTGCCCAATCCATTGATGTTGTTTTATGATAGTGACTCTTCTAGGGCTAAGATATTTGTCTCTTCTAATCCCTATTCAGAATTCAAAACCCGCTTAATCCACCTGCTAAAGCCTGGGAGAACACCTTATTTTTCAGTAATTCTGTGTCATAGTCAGTGCTGTTACTGTGCAGGGTTAGGCAGTTCTACAGTCTTTTCTTCATCTCGCAGCTTATTATATCAATTCCTGATTGATTTACAGATGTGTTTAGACAAGAGCCTGTGACTGCATTAGAAGAAATGTGAATTGCTAGTATTAGCACAGTTATTTTGTTATGATTGTATGGTATGTTCTTTTTTAAACTGAGAAAGCCCATTGGCCAGTCTTTTTCACTGCACAGTTACAGTTGCAGAAACACTTTCTGCAGTGATCTGGAGTTGTTTTCAGCATGCAACAGCATTGCCGAGTTTGGCATGATAAACATTATTGGAAAGCTTGTGTGCTTTGAACTAGACTTCTGATTTTTTTTTTATTTTTTTCCCCTGAAGGACACAAAAAGCATAATCCAGAAGAAAAGAGGTAGTTTTCCTGCTTAGCGTTCCCCTGTGTGCTGAGGGCTGCAGTAGATGCATAGGCAGCTGACCTAGTGCCGCACTACCATGCGGGGCCTGGTGGAAGCGCCGCTCCAGGCCGCGCTCGGCTCCCGGGCTGGCTCCGCGCTGGGCCTCTTGCCGCTCTGCAGCAGGGCCAGTTGGGCAGCAGCCTTGCACGTGCTCACCAGGGAAGCTCCCTGCAGCCTTCCTGGCAGGGAGGGATGAGCTGCCTCCTTGGAGGCTTTGCCTGTGGGAGGAGTATGTAGAAGAACAGGATGATTCACGGTCCTCGGAGATATGGAAGTGTTGCAGTACACTGACTGTTCAGGCTCTGGGCAAACTGGGTTTGACTCCCTTATATGTGGTGGCAGTCAGTATAGCAATATAGCAACAACCATACCCTGCTGCTTGTTGATAGCTTTCTGATCAGATCTGCATTTGACTTCATCTTTACAGTGCTGGTGGGCTGTAAGGCTGTCACTTCTGGGGGAGATGATGAACACACACAACCTAATTCCATGTTGTGGATTGTTGCAATTGCAATAAAGCTGTTTTTCTCTTAGAAGGTTTGGCTTATTAGCCTCTTTTCCTTCTTTCTTTCTTACTTTTCTTTGAAACCATTGTTAATAGGACATGTAAATATTTTCCATGTTCTCTTTCGACATGTGCAATCTAACCTCAGCCCTTGTGACAGCTTGCATTTCCAAGACACGAATATCTACACTATCATTAAAAAAAGGCGATGAGGTTACAGGTTTCCCTGAGGACAATCAACATCATGAGTTTGAGGAAAAGTTCTCACAGGAGTTTCGAGAAATCCCAACTGTTTCTTGGCTCAGTGAATTCCAATGTGTACATGAGCCAACCCAATCTTTTGTCAGGCCTTGTAGCTCTGGAAAATCTATTGATGAACAACATCTGCTTGTGGTAGTGCCTATTTACCATAACGATCTCCCATGTAGTGTTTTATGGCTCCCTCAGATACACCCTGCATCTCGAACAGAAGGGTAGCTTATGAAGTGCCACTATGACTCAGGCAGTATTTTAATATGAAAAAAGCTATGTTATTTTTGAGAGGGGAAATTTAGGTTATTTTCACCAGTAAATATTTGTTGGAAAAACCAACAAACAAACCAACAAAAAAAACCCTCAGTTTGTCCTCCTTTACTATTGTGCTTTTTTTGTGATTTTATCCTCCTTTACTATTGTGCTTTTTTGTGATCTTATTATGCATTACTGATCTCAGTATCACTATTTCTTTGGTGCCACGAGAAAATGCCTGCCTGACAGAGGTAGAATTTTACTTTCAGGTATAAGAGCCTCCAGGTTCTGCTCTTGGCTCCCTCTGTTATCCCAACCCAGCTGTCTTGTACTAAAGCAAGCAATTGATGCCAGGAGAACGACCATCATGAGCAAACAAAACTTTTAACCTAGTCTGTCTGTCTTCTAGAATATCAGCCTCCATCCAAGAAAGTCTTTAGGGATCTCACATATGGAACCTCTTAAGCAAAGCAAATTTCAAGGAAAATGGACATTTAATGGCCCATATGGTATGACAAATATTTTTCTCTTGGAGAAAAGGTCCAAGTGAGACAAGTCACCTGCCACCTCTCCAAAGACGGCTGCAGGAGCCCTTCTTTAAGCAAAGCAGACTCCTCCTGATGGAGGGTGATGTAATTCAGAAGTGCCTGGAGTTGCTGTAAATACATTAAATAGCAGGCTGAGCAGGCCAATACGAAGTCATTCTTTTTCCCAATCTTCAAAGTCTAAGAGGAGCAAAACAGAGCTGTAGCCAGTGACTGGCCGGCTGGAGGAGGAACAGTCAGAGGCTGTAAAATGGTAACGTGCACAGCATCGGCATCCAGGACTGCAGTTTGAGCATCAGGCAGAGCGTGGGGTCAAGAAAACAAATCTAGGGCAGGAGCAACGTGGAGGGTTGTGTAAATGAGTTGGTTTGTCATCTCACTGGATAGCATAGGAGTTGGATAGCAATGGGGGAGGTCTGCGCCTTCCTACTTTCTCCCCCAGAGATTTCCTTGCAAGCAGTGCAATGCGCTTTGCATGTTTTTAGATACATTATGGACTTGGAGAGACATGATAGCGAATTCAAACTCAGCATCATTGTTGTGTTTTTCTGACAAGTCTTTTCTTAATCAGTATAAATGATTTCCATCTACAACAGAATTGAATCCAGACCAGAACAGAGGATCTCAGTCTGCTTATTCTGTGGGAGGATGCAGTTTGGGATGTGGCTCCAACCTTTTTGGATCAAACCCATTTCTTGTCTGTGTTGTGGTTTTATGAGTTGATATAGCAAATATGTGACATTTGTTCTCCTTTTTCTTCTCTTGGAGTTTTTAGGGAGTTCAGAGCTCTCATTGCACTATAAGGCAGAAAACAACATAATAAGAAGAGCTCCTAATAATGGCCATTCTGTACAGAAATCTCAGTGCCAGGAAGAACAATTATTTGCAGTCTCTTAAAGGTTAAGGATGTCATGGATGTTAATGCAAAGATACTTGTGGTTATTCAATAAATAGTCTCTATTGGGGAAGAACAGAGACACAAATACAATTTTCCCCAGTGGGTTCTACCAAGTGAAAATAACCCCTTTGTATCTCAGGAAGCTGTAAAGGGACAGCATTGCTAGCACAAAGAGACAATCTTATTGAAGAATCTCAGTACAGAAATCTGAAGGATCATATTGAGTCCAAACAAGTTCTTTCCAGTAGTCATTTGCTAACATGAAAATATCATCTGAAAAGAAAGTTTTGAGAGGTCCTTTACTGGACCTCGCCATTTTAGCCAGATGAGTATCTGACTTTGATGTGGCCATTTATGTGCTTGATGGGCACCAGGGACATCAATCCCTCTGGAACAGCATAGTCCCTTTAAAAACTGTCTTGCTAGGCAATGTATTCATCTGCTCACTGCACCACAGAGGAAATGGAATGTGTTCTGGAGAAAAGATGAAAATAGAGGAAAAAGAGGTAGTTTATTAGTGGTTTAGGAAGTTGTGTTGCAAGTGGGGTTTATCACATCTAGTTTTAAGCAACTAAAAGTCAGCAATCTAATCCAATTGCATGAATACCTCTTCTCTACATGTAGAGGGATGGTCACCGGCAGCAAGTGACAATCTCCTCCAAAGGTGAGTGCCCAAAATGGAAGGAAAAGTTTTCTGGATATTTCTGTCTCTTTCTACTCTTTATAAAGGTAAAGTGGAAGTCTCGTATGGGCTTAACACAGACTTTAGATGAACAGAACGCTCCCTGTCTGCCTTCCTGTTCTTGCAAGGCAATTGATGCAGATGCTGTGGGAAGAATAGTGAGGCCCAAGCTAGACAGGCACAGTGATCTAAACATGTATCCAACACAGTCTGCAATAATGTAAAATTTCACTTAAAAAGTCACACAAGTGAAAACTAACCAGAACCATACTAAAGAATGAAATATGCTCCTGTCTGGGAGGGAAGAACATTGGCCAGTGTTGTTTGCCAGTGTAATGGTCAAGAGTAATCCCATGTAATTGAAGACTTGTGAATAGTCTTAGATACCTTGATCTCTAAAACCTCTTATGCTACTTTTGTGTTATGCCTCTGATGGGCTCTTTGCTTGTTTATCTTTTACTGTGTTAGTGCTAAGCTCATGTCTCCTCAGTAGACAAAATACCAATAAACTGTTGTAATTTGCTGACTCCAGAGCCTGTTCACAACACTGTTCTGCTCAACAACCCCTTTATGCAGGACTTGAGCCTTTGTGTGGGCCTTTCGCTGCCTTTGAAGCGTGAGAGATGAGAAAAGATGGGTCCTGAGGAGACTGTTCTTGACTATAAGTTAGTAAGAAGCAACAGGTGATAAATCTTCCCTCCCTTTCTGCACCCACTGTTTGAAATATAAGCAGAATCTCTGTTGTTTTGTTTCTTTCATGAGATGTCAAAAGCAATTAAGACAGAAGCCAGAGAAATTGGAACAGTTTCCCTTTGGCTGGAGCCAACTTCACTCATGCTACAGTGACCTGGCTCTCATTGATACTGTCTTTGCTGCCAAACATTCCAGATAGCAATCTAAGTTCAGCAAAAAAAAACTGAAGTGTGTGTGTAGGTCTCTTATATGCTTCTGGTGCGTCTGCTCTGTTATACCTGCTTGAAAATGTGAGCAGAATTAGACTGTGAGTAGCTGCAATTGAAAGGCTGCTCAGCACTGTAACGCTCAGGATTTGTCTTAAAGGGGTGTTCTACAAAAGGCAATAAGATAATGCCCAGTTAGAGGTTTCAGCCGTTGAGGATCTTCCAGTCTTTGTACACTTGCACACATCATCTTGATCCACAGGCTTGTTCTGAAGTGCGTTGCGGCTTTTATATTAAGTGGAGGCTGTGAAAGCCTTTCCACCTCCATTCTGGTCACCTGTGTCCCTGGAACAGCGTTTGAAAAGCCATGGCAGTCCAAGTTTGTGCTTGTAAAGGCAAGAATTTGTGACAGGAAATAACATTTTTTGTGTACGCTTGATGGGTTTTAGAAAATGCTCTTCAATCCACTTGAAAACGATGTAGGAGGTATCACATGGACACCCGGCAGTTTATTACGTGCAAATGGTTAGTATTCTGGGATTAACTTTGTGAGATAAATATGTTCCAAAAACTCCAGATAGAAAGTAACCTTCTGGGAAAGGCAGGAAATTAGTTGTGCATTCTGATGTTAGGACTTTTTTTAAAAATAGTTTTGTGAGCTACTTGACATTTCTTCCTGTCCTTCCTGTATAGCCAAGAAGATTTCCTTTGGATGCCAATTCTATCTGAACAGAGAAAATACCAATGAGGCAGATCCATCAGGCTGGGGGCAGCCAGCCTCTCCTGTACACACATCAGCTGTTTTAGCTGACCCCAAGCAGGGCAGTGTTGGCTTGCACCACCAGAGAACACTGCCTGTCCTTGGGAATATCCTTTAGTTAAACTTATTTTATATCCAAAAGTCAAAACAGCTGGATCAGTTTCCTGGGAGTCCTCTTAAAAGCTACACGGACCCTTTGGCTGCCCAGTTTGTGCAATTCTTCCTCCATTCTAAGGTTTTTTGTTTCTTTTTCCTAAGAGCAGCACTTGATCAGTAACCAGCATGTGGTGTGTTCTGTGGCTGCATCTGAAGAGCTGCACGCTGGGGTACACACTTGTGGCTGTGCTGACAAGTACCTCCACTGGCACGTCCCAGTTATGCCAGGCTAATGGTAAAGCCCTGCTCACTGTGCCTGGCCAGTTCTCAGCCTTAGGTATTTCAGGGTATAGGTGAAAGTTAAGAAAATTACCAAAGTGAAAGAGGTTAAACCTACAATTATTTCTATGTTTAATTTATTTTTTTTTCAGCAAGTGCTGGAAATACAGGTGTAATTTGCCAGGTTTGCCAGTTTGAGACAAACACGTTGCCACTGGGAGCAGTGCAGTATCTTGTTTCCTGGCAGCTTGCAGAGTGTGTTAGCTTTGGTGGCCTCACTGAGAGTCTTTCGGCTTTTCAAAATAATATTTTGCAGTAACTACTAAGTGCTCTTAGGTGTCCTGCAGCCACTGGATTTTAGGGCAGCAGTATGGTCCCCTTCCTGCAGTGAAACCAAGGGTACAGGTATTTATCTTTCCATAACACTAGTTTTCACACCATAAAATGCCCACCCTGCCCTCAGCACTAGTGTGACACCTTAGCATCCCTTAATGCCTGTTTTCTCCTTAAAAATGAGAAGCTTACATGGTGGATGAGAAAGGAGGTGGCTGATTTCTGTGCCTGGAAGAACAGGAAATATTCACAGGTTAGCTACTAATCAAGTCATTTTTATGTATAAATCCTTTTTGCCCATACACTATTAGGATTACAAAGTTAAGTAGCTACATGCTGAGCAACATCAGAGTTAAGGTTAGCTCTGAAGAGTTTTTTCCCATGTATTTTTGAATGCTTTCATAATTGCCAATTGTCCTCTAATTTTAATTCTAACAAAATGACACACAAAATGTACTTATATAACATAGCATGGAAGAAAATACTTAGGGCTGTTTTTGAAGTAAGTATGAAAAGATACTCTCTTAACTGAGAGTATGCTTTTCCAGGAGCTGGTAAAGAAAAGAATTGTCTTCCTTTCCATAATGGAAAATATTGTCACCTTTGACTTTGGTAGGAGCTGGTTTTTGTTTTCATATTTAAATGCTCACTAAGTAAGATTTTATAAAACTAAGAATTTTGATTTTCCTTGAGTCATTAATTTTTAGTGTGGTTTGCACTTTTTGAATTTTCACAAGAGAAAAAATATTTCCTTAATTTCTCAAAGTTTTGAGGAAAGCTTTGTTTTCCAGATAGTTAGATAGAGGGCTCTGAACAGTTCTAAAGATGACCAAAAATATCTATTAACATATTTGCCTTCCAGGATGGTGCTACACAATTGCTGTTACATGTCTACAAGAAAATAATATTTGTTTTTCTGACAGCAAGCTAAAAGAGAAATAACATTAAAATTGCTCTCTTGTAGAAGTTTAAGACTATTGAGTTTGGGGATTTATTTTAAAGCAAATCGTATGCAATCGTATACCAACATATGTTGCCTAAGCTACCTAATGAGAAGTAATACAAGTATAGGAAAAAACAGGGATAACAAAGGATAGCTCAAAAGGGAGATTGAATTACACTTACGAAACTTGCAACTCTAAAGTATAGAAACACAGTAAAATGTTTATGTGTCAAAATATTTTTGGCGTCTGTTATTGATGGGAGCAGTATTTACTGCCATCTGGATTTCCTAATTTATTTTTCTGATATTGCTTATCTTGGGTTGCCATAGGACACAAACAGCTGGATGAAATTCCATCCTGTTGTGTCACCGTGACTCATTTCTTTTTTTCTTATCTACGAAAGTTTCTTGTTATAAATAACCTCTGGCTTTTAGAGTTTCTGAAGTGCTTGGCTCTGGAACGGAAGTGGCATTGGTTCTTTCTTTCCTCCTCTTGCTCTCTGCTCAGCAAAATTAGCTTCATAGATGGCTTTGCTTTGTCAATGAGATATAATATATGCTTAATATTGTCTGTATAATAACTTATTTTTCAGAGTATGCTTTATAAACTAAGGGATTAATTAAACTCCTTTTAAACTTCCTAACTCATTCTTCAGTCCTCTTTTTTCAGAAGTCTTGACCACATGGTACTAAGTCTGTACAGAACTGTAGGACTGAATCTGGGGAAGAAAAATGAAAATTTTAGGGACGGCAACTTTCGTTTTCAAGTTTTGGTTTAGTGTTTGAAGCTGTGTAAGATTTTGGTAGCTCCATGATAAAAAAGCACAAAAATGCAATTAATTGCTGAAATCTGAAAGGTCATAAGAGCTATTTTGACAATCTGTCTTCACTGCTAGACTGACATCAGTGCATCAGTGATTGCTTTTTCTAAACTTTTTTTTGTACAACTAAATCAATACATACAACACTTGCTTTGAAACTCTGGTAGATTTTTTTCTCCCAAAAGAGAGTATTTTAGGAATATCAATTCAGATGTAGCTGGAAGTCTTTCAAAAATGTAGATTCAAATCTGCCTCAGATTTTGGGTCAGACCGCAATGTGGCCATTTTGTGCATATTTATTTGAAAAATGCCATTTTTTCATTGCCAATGGCAAAAGCTAAAAGGAGATTTCTTGTTTCTTTCATGAAAGGGGACTTCTGACAATGAAAATGGTTATTGTTCTGCTACAGAATCCCAGTGGTGTCCAGACATTTTCTTTCAAAGGTTTTGCTCAAATTTTTTATATTTTTAATCTTTCAAAGCAATGTGCAACCTATCACTGCAAACATAATAGACTTTCTTCTAACCGGTACTCATTTTTCAAATGATTCATTAAAGAGACATTCCTGTAGGTCAGTTGCTATAAAACAGGAGGACAAGACAGAAAGCCTTGAGTTCTCTCTCTGCTCTTTGGGTATCTGTGGCATAGAAAAGTAATTAATTTTCTCAGAGCATCCCAAGGACATGTTATTGCTAACCAGCCAAAGGATGGAGCTGGCATGAATGTGTTAGAGTGAAAGAGGAGAGTGGTGTGTCCTGCTGAGGATCTAGGGAACCATAGGGATTCATCCAGGTTTTCCTAGGCTCCTCCTTGTGCTCATTGGCCAGTTCTGGTGCTATCCATAGGGGTCACTGCTGAGATATAGAAGATGAGGACATAGTTGGGGCAAAAGCAACTTGACCCCTAAGTATGAGGGAAGAGATGGAGGAGATGACTCTGAAAGAAAAAATCTGGAGAGATGTGTGATAAGAAGGTACCACACATATATAATATTCCTTAAGACAATATTTGAGTGAAATGTAGCAACAGAACCAGACCAGCATTTTCTAGAAGAATATGAGGTCACGTGAGGGAGCAGCTCCTGTGGCTCTTGGGTTTCTCAGCGGGGTTAACTCCCCCCTGGGCTCTTGCTGGTTGGGTACTGCCCCTTTGGTCGTCAGCCTCCTCCTAATTCACCAGGTGCCCAAGTAGCCCTTGTGCAGTAGCACTTTTACAAGGACCGTTTCATTCAGCACTTGGTGCTCTGACAGATGATGTTGCATGAGGAGAATGGGGCTGCAAAACCTAAATAAAATGAAAATTTATAATAATACTTCCTTAGACTTAACTGAGTCAAAATTAGGTTGTTAAACAGTATAAACCGAGACATGTAGTGTATACACTTTTTTGTACACAATTCACAGTATACAGGCCATTTTTTTTTACTACTTTACTCGGCTGCAAATGATCCTTATCTCCCTGCTCTGTCCTGCATGTGTTTGGGAGCCGTGCTCATTTGGGCTGTTTTTTTTTCCTGAGTCATTGCTTTGTGTTAATTGTAACAAGAGCTATTTCTTCTAATTTCTTATTTTGCATCTAGAAGAAATTGTTCAGTGATAATCAGTCAAACATTGTTCAACCCAGGTTCTTTCAAAAAAGAAATCCCCTATATATCCTTATAAACAGTGCAGGGAATAGGGACAGGCCAAACTGAGTGCATATATGGATTTTATCTGAGAGGTATTGAAATGTGTGTTTCTCTGTGGTTACAGAGATGAGAGGGAGATTGTTGGTTAGTTGGAGCTGCTCCTGGCTGGTTTTGAGCATCAGCAGTCGGCAGGAAGGATGGCTGACCTGCTCCTGAGGCAGGGCGACGCAGTGAGGGCACGGCAGGGACTCCCCTTCCCGGGACACACGTGCCCAGGACGTCCATACAACTGAGTGACGACAACTCGATATTTTAATCAGTTAAATGCATTCTCTGTACATCGGTGATTTCCTTCTCCTTGGCTCATTTTACTTTTTAATCCAGCCTTCCTGATTAATACAAAAGGTTTTGAGTAAGCCAAGTTTTTATGGTCTATTCTGTACTGGGGAACTCTTCTATTACACACAAAGCATATTTATAGAAAAACAAAACAAATAAACCCCACAAAGTCATTAAAATAAAAGTGTTGATGATTTTTTTAGAGAGAAGGAAACTAAGATTTGTTATTAAGTATAGCAGTTAATAGAAAATGGTGTTCACAATGTCCTTCCCTGAAGAGCTCTGTTAAGAAAGTGCATGTTAAGTCTTAGAGAAAGCTGCACTGTTGAGAGAAAGATGAAAATCAAGGGACTTGTGAAGAAGCTTTAGTTTCCCTAACAATTAGCGAGTGACTTGGGTAGTGACTTATTTTCATTGTCTCTATTAGGCATCCCTTGTCCCTCCAGAGAGGTGGATGAGATCTCCTAAGGTAAGTGGACAACTTATCCATCTCTAACGCAGGGGAAAAGAGGATGGCAGCCCTAGATTAACTGTCATCCTCCAAGAGAGCAATATCTGGATGATCTCTCCCCAGGGGCCCAGCCTTGTTGGCAGCATGTGTGAATGCTGCAGGCTTGCAAGCTGCCCTGCGGGATTTTTCCATCAGCTAAGCCTTTTATCAGGATTTTCTATACCACTTTCCTGTAAAAGCAGAGCAGAGAACTGAGTGCCATCAGAAGTATATTTGAATATGAGCTAAGATATGGATTAAGAGCTTCCTCAGAAATGGGCGAGTTCTGGGCTCATGCCAGGCACTTCACTACATGTAAGAGATGGGTTTCGGTAGGAAGGAGAGGGTGTTGGTGAGACACTAGAGCAACCTCACAAGAAGTCCTTGTACTGTTCGGGAGGTTTAAGTTGAGAATGTTTCAAGACTAGATGGGAGTCTTAGAGAATCCATACAGTCAGGATTAGAAGTGGAAGATGAAAAAAGTCAGGCTTTTCATAGTATTAGCAGTCCCTTTGACTTATTTCCCAAAAAGCTAACTGTGTGCATAGGCTTTGTTTATGCCAAGAGCTATTCTATTCTCTTGTCAAAACTGATGTTTCTATTAATAATTCTGCTGTTTTAGTTTGGGAGCAAAATTATCAGAACCTGAATACCAACAGTAAGTTTAAAGTACTTTAATAGATTCATGAGTTTTCTCCACAACTTTTCTCAGAAAACACATGACCTGTATGTGTAAGTGAAGGCACTGGGTGAACTAACTAGCCACATCTGTGAGAAATAAGGCTTTCTCACATCGGGAAAACCTTGCTTTGGAGGAGCTGTTAAAATATTCCAGGCTCTTATATCTTTAAATGCTATTGAATGGATCAAATAAAACAGTAGCAGTAGAAATATTTGTAGTAGCAACTCTAGGCTGTTGTCCAGGATTAAAAAAAAAACTTTAATAGATGCAGGTTGTTTCTCATTTTCCTTATGAGGAGCAGGCCAATACTGTGTATGAACTATGTGTGATAGTCCCTGCGATGCCGGTGGGAATTGTGCCCACGGACCAACTGCAGAATTGGTTCCTGTGTGTGGAACACAAGGGCAGTAGTGAAGGAGACTTTAAAATAGCGAGATTATTCCCTGGAGAAAAGCTAGTGTTGCCTTGAAAAACTTTTGCCTGAACTCAGCAAATCTCTAAATGCAGCAACGTAAGTCAAAGAACACAAGGGAATAAATGTGGGCCTGTGAGGTGTGGGAGAAATGGCACACTTTGAAATGTGGTTTATACTGTTGCTTAAATAAGAGAAAGTGATCTTAGTTTATATCCATCTCTGAGGAGTTTTCCATATGAAGCTGTTCAAAAATACTATATAATGTGAATTATATGAATGGACCCGGTCCCCTGCTCATGCAGTGTCCTGTTGTAGTCATGAGAAATCATGCCTGTCAAAAAGGTAAGACTGGTCATGTGATGCTACTTGCTTTTTTCCCTGAAACTCAATTAAAATAAATGAATAAAATCTAGTGTTCCATGTCACTAGCAGCAGCTCTAAAAGGCGTCAGTGTTTTAGCTGAATTTTATTTCAATTGATTGCTCATAATATCTAGACAGTTTCCTGACTGCAAAAGTCAACTTGGAAGGAGCTGGGGAGACTGACAGAGATTTATCTGAAGGCCAAGCAAGGTGAAAGTTGTGGCCAAAGTTTATTTAGGAAGAGTAAGGAAAAAAAAAAGTGAAGTTTGACCTATTTATTCTTCTTTTAGAAAGCTTTGGAGCTGTTTATGTAAAACATTAAAAGGTAGAGAGAGAAAAAACAAAAAGAGGAAGTAGAATGTAGTGTCCTATAATAGAAGTGGGAGTTAGTGATCTTTTCACTGGTGATCTTTTTGTTGTATATCTCATTCTAACCCAGACAGAGATATCTATGATATTGCTGTTATGTATAGCTTAAGATATATTTGAAGCCATAGGTCTCTTAGGCCTTTTTAAAATTATTATTAGTTTTTCTGCTTCATAGGTTGTTTAGCACAGTCTGGGTGCTACAGAAAAAGTGTAGAAGTTTTATACAAGCAGAGACATTAATGAACTACAGTTTCCTAGAGATTAACTGTTCCAGTTAGTGTTTATAATCATTAACAGCAAAACAATTCTCAATTCCCCTGCGTCCTTTACAGCATCCTACAAGCTAATAGCAGCACATACGCTGGATGTCTTGGTCTTAAAGCTCTGCTGATTTGTTTGTTGGCTGTGCAGCAGAATACCTGATAGTTGGGTTCAGCTTGCTGTTCCCTTCCTGGGTGCTAATTCAACTCTCCTATTCATTTTAATTAAATTCATAAAAATTAATCTATCTTCAAGATGTCCACCCCACTTTCCAATTTAATTGACAGTGGCTAAATTTAAAAGTTCCTGGGCAAAGTGCAGACAGGACTTTGTTGCTTAAGTGTCCCTTCTCTGAAAAAACAGGCCTAAAATAATGACAACTTATAGGCCATTGTGTGGGGATCACTATTGATAGTAATTGGTTCTTGAGCATTTAGCAACCTGTCATAAATACTAACCAAGATGAAAACAACAGATTGGTTCAAATCTCAAAATAATAAACTCATTTCTTGGTAAATAGCATTGAACTTCAGGCTTGCTTGCACAGATCCTCATCCAGTTCCTGTGCTGAAACCTGGTTATTCATGCCCTAATCGGTATTTATTGAAAGCAATGTGCTTTAATGAAAGAGATGATACACAGATCTCTTGGATCCTTTCCACTAGAATTGCAGCCCTCCTATTCCATATCTCATGATCACTCTGGATCTGTTTTCCTTCCTTTGGCTTCTCAGCTTTGTGGATGCCAAATGTACCATGTTGATGTGATGCATAGTGGGGTCCTGGTCTTGCATGGAGTCTGCTTGCACAACACTTATTGCCTTGCAGAGGGCCCTGAACATGAACTGCAGGATTTCTGTGGATGCTGCTAACGAGCCTAAAGCATCTGGCAGTCTTTCTTGGGCCACAGATCACTTCAGTCTTCCTGGATAGCGACTCTTGCTCTCTGCAGATAAGTGAAATTATTGGTTTTAACTGAAAAATGAACTAAGTTTTAATTTTTAAATCTTAATATTCCAAGATGATGCTAAACCTAAATATAACCAAACATTCCAAAGTCTGCGCACTTTCACTGGAATATAGTGTTCTAGTTTGAATGAATGATAAATAATATATGGGTCCTTACATTTAAACATATATGATGATGTAACTGGGATGATTACAAAAATCTGTATTTTATTCATAATTTATTTTTTAACATGGATCAGTTATAAAGGAGAACAGGACTCTAGTGGTTCTGTATGTTTGTTCTGACTACTGTGATAGCCTCTGTTTAAATAGTTGCCTGAGGAGGAAATCTGGTTTGAGTCTTTAGGGATGCAAAGAAATACAAACAGTTCGGTGGTTTGTTTTCACACAGGAAATTACCATTTTAAAGGATAATATTAAATACCAAGAACCCTAATTGCTGGATAATTCTTCATTTCATTATGGGTTGCTTTGTAGATATGTGATTCTGTCTGCAAATAATCTCCCAACTTGTTGGGGTTTTGAAGTCAGAACTGACGAACAATGACACAAAGATAGTTCAGACAGAGGAGGCTGATGAAAATCATGTACTCCATAGTGCAGTAACACATAGTAATCATAGCAAAGCTCCTCTTGGCATTATCACAAAATTAAAATTTGTGTTGTGAACATATGGATATTTTAGGGCAGAACATAGATCACTGCATGTTAGAAACTACTGCTCAGCTAATCTTTATTACTTAATTGATGCTAAGTTCTTAGAGGTGGGGAATAAAAGTCACAACTACATGAAATGGGCTGCAGAACAGACTATAACACTATTTGCTGCCGGCCTCACAAAACCAATGAAATCTGGCACAGCCTCATCCCCTGTTGCATTGCTTGCCTTATGAACATGCAGAAGTAAAATGGTCCCTGTTTTAACAGTCCTCCAAGCAAAATATTTCCTGCAGCATAGATAGCATTATTTCTGGATATCTGGCCATCCCACATGTAGCTTGAGCACTGTCTGTTATTAAATCCAATCTCCTTACTGTAAACTGAGGTAATGGAGCAGTAAATGACAGAAAGGTCATTTATGACTGGAGATGGCAAAGAACTAAAACTGCAGCCCAGTAAAGGAAAACTGGGACCACCAAGGAACATATAGGGATTCTTTTCCTGCTCACTAGAATTTTACCAAGTGAACAAGAAGCTAACCTATCTCCTCCAGGTTCTTCATTCAGTGATTTCACTCTTGTTTTTCCTTTTGGCAACTTGCTATGAACAGGCTGATTTTTCTGAATTTGTTAACTGTTTGCAGCTGTTGAATGATGACTTTGCATCCAGGCCCACATACAGACTGCAATGGAATATTTGCTTCCTTATGTGACAGCTGCAGCTAATGGGTTGTTTAGGAGCTATTTACAACAACTATTCATTTACCAAATGAGTTATATGTTTGGTTGGCAAAGCTGTGTAGTATTATAATGTAGTTTCAGCATTTACAGCATATATCTTTTCCATTACCCTGTCAACAAGAGAAATGAAAAGGAATTGGAAGAAGTGACAGTTTTTGCTTATGCTTATTTGTCAGACCATTTTCTGAAATATTAAGGCAGTAAGAAACTGAAAGTGAGTTATCAAAAGCATGGAGAGCTTTTGAATTCAAGGAAATGATGTTACATTAAAAAAGCAGTTTCTACTACTTTGAGCAAAAGCTTTTTGTTTATTTGTTTTTCTTTATAAAAAGAGATTAAAATGCCTTGGCTAAGGGGGCTAAGGTAGAAAAAGGCATTAATAATATGCCTAGGAAGAAATGAAAGGAGAATTGGTCTGGTCTTATTTCTGTTAATAAAGAGCAGAATCTAGACCTTTCTATAGATTCCATAAATGAGAAGAAAAACCCATGGTAGTCAGGATAAAAAGTAAATGTATAGGTCTAGATGATTCCATAACATAGATCAAATGGAAAAAGGTTAACACACAGATTCTCAACAATACAATTCTGCCAAAATGTCCATTTTTTTTCTGACGTTTTCATCAGCATACTGGACTGGTATCTGCTCTTGTGTGGCCCTGACTTTCTTGACTTTTAGGGGGTCAGAAGCTTTCTATAGTGTAAACTGTGGCTCAACAGACCTCTGTCTGTCTCATGAATTCTGAAACTTCTGATTGTTAGGGTTTCTTTAATTGTGAGAGGCAATTGCAAAGTGGAAATGCACTTCAGAGTCCTCTAGGAACAAAAATGTTAATGCTTTTTCAGGGACCTTACTAAAATAGTAAGTTTTGGGGTTGACTTTCAAGGACAGAACCAGATTGTGTCTATAGGAGATGCTTATTTATGTGTGTCCTTGCTTAAACCTGTGGTGTGCTGTTGCAAAACTGCATGTCATCTGGTGAGGAAAGCACACTTCAGTGCAGTGTGTGTACATAGTAACAGCAGCCCAACAGACAGCAAACTGAAGTATCAGCAGTCCAGCTGCAAAGGCTCTATCCTGATGAGTGTTAAAAATAGACAGAACCTCCAGAGCAGGATTCCTACACCAGACGTCAGTATCCATGATACTAAAAGTCATTTAGGGGAAATGAATGCATGTCTGTCCTACAGGTACCAACGTGAATACATGTAGAAATCCCTCTGTAGTCTACCAACCTGCTCCATCATCCTCTCCTTTCCCAGTGGCCCTTTTATCCTCTGGACTGATGAAAATGGCATTTCTTCTCATGGGTTTAATAACACAATAAATTCAGAACAGATGGCAAACACTGTCCTTGGCTTTCAAATACTCCTCTTTACTTGCTATTCCTCGGTCTATTTTAGATTCACGAGTGCCTTGCATTAATTTTGCTCATATATTCCTTTTATTTTACAAGCGAGAAGTAAAGACAGGTCACAGGAGGGGGGATGAAATTTGGCTGGATTGAAGGCTCCTTTTCTCTCGGAGGCACTTGCAGTGTCAGAACTCAGTGCATACTGATGGTTTCACGTGAACCACAGCCTCTAACCGCACTCCTGTGCCTGGCTGCTCCGTGTGTCATGGCGGGCCCAGCCAGCGGCAAAGGGCAGGATGCAGCGCTGGGCCCCACAGCTCGCGGGGCCCTTCGGGACACATGTGGCTCTGCCTGGTGTTGAGGGGCAGCAAGGAGGAGCAGCCCCGCTGGGTGGGCTGTGGTCGGGCCCCACTCTGAGAAGCAGGGAGTTTGCCTAGGAGGACAGGCAATATTTTTATGGTTTGATGTCCCTAGCTGGATCAGAGCTTACTGTGGGAAACGGTGCTGAAAGCCCAGCTAAGGCTGAGGTAACTGATATCTGCTGCTCTCTTCTTACTCAAAAATTAGGTCATTTTATCACAGAAGGCAAGCGGGTTGGTATGGCATGTGTCACCGTTGCTGAACCAGTGCTGAGTGTCCCTGCTGAATCCTAGGAATAGTTGTAGGCTTGGGACACCCTTTGGAAATCACTGGAAATTCTTTATGCTGATTTTTATGAAAGGAGATAACTACTTTCCTATCTATTTTAAACAGCTCAGCCATTTCAGTGTTATATTTTCCAGGGTTGATTATTCAGACAAATGTTAATATCCTTGAGAGATATTAACAGGAACTTCACAGCTGTTGCAGGCAGCAGATTCAGATAGACTGAAAGACTGGATTTTAGGTGGTGAAAGTGGGATGAAGTTCTAGATGATATTCTGTCATACTCATTGGGAAAACAATGATTTTGCAACTCTTAATTATTTTGAAAACTGCAAATAACTTCTATTTTATGTATAACTAGATTCACTACTTCCAGGGAACTGGTGTATAGGTATATGCAAGTGAAAGAAAGAGTCATTTATATTATTACATAACCTGACAAACTACAAAATTGAATACTAATTGTTTATTACTAGTTGGAAATCGTATTTCTGTCTGAAAAGATTTCTGGTAACAACTTACTACTATTGGGGCTCTCCTAGGTCAAGTATCTTCACATTTCATGCAGGAATTAGGCACTTCACAGGTCTTCAAAGTTCCTCTTTTTACTTAGCTGTAACCTTGATTCACTGAGTAAAAGCAAGTGTACTTTTAAACAGTAATAAAATTTGTAGCAACATTAAATATTGGGAAAGTTAGCACTTAGGGCCCAAAATACAGCTAAGTCTTGATTCATACTTCTTGGTCCCAGCCCACCACCTTACACAGTCTCCTCAGGGCCTTGCCGGAGGAGCAGGTGTAATAAATAGTGATACTCCATCTCAAAAATCCTTTCCACTTAGGCTTATTTCTCATGTTTTTGAGCAGGTGTGTGGCTTCTCTAGATCATATTTTAAAGTGTATGATCTCTTCTCCATTCAGTCCTTTCTTTATTGCTTTAAAAAGGCACCTGCTCAGAGGTTTTAATGAAGGTTTTATCTTGCTAGACCTATGTCTCTCCCTCTCAGTACACAGGAAGCTCAAGACAAGGCGACAAGGACAAAACACAGGTGTTTTCTAGCTTGCAAGAACAACCTTAATTGACTTAATTGTCTGTGTGACTTAATTAGCCCATGAGTTCCAGCTATGTAGGAAAACCTGCAAGTTCCCAGCAAGTTCCCAGCAAGTTCCCAACAAGTTCCCAACAATTGCTGTGACAGGAAACTTGAAATTTTAGGCTGGAATTTCAGGTACAAACTGCTACTTATTAAGGCAAAATACAGGACTAGGTAAAGCTTTGGAACAGAATGTACTGGTTTTCAGGAGCTGATTTCCCATATATATGTTTATGGTTAAACAAAAATGCTTGGTAAGGGTGTTAAATACCTATTTGTTGCTTTTCAAAGTGTCTTTGTGTGTTTAGTAAACTGCTGGATTTAGGGAGAAGGTGGCTCCAAGTCAGTGACTTGCTTTGCAGTGATATATAGTGGAATCATATAGGGCTATGCGAGTGGATGGTGTGCAAATTGTTTGTCCTGAGTCTCTGGTTCATATGCTCTAATACCTGAGCCAAAAAGATGCAAACAAAGAACCATATTCAAGACAGAGACCTAACTTTCTTGTTACATTTATCTTGAAACATTTTAGAATAAATTTTCAACTAAAGTGAAATCATCCTTGCAGTTTTTTAAAAATATAAAAACTGAAAACTTTTCCTAATTGGTTTCATTCTGTAATTTATTAAGTGTTTTGATTGTCAAAAAAATGGAAGAGGTTCAATCTCAAGTATAATGAAAATAAAAAGAAAGAGAGATGAAACAGTGAAGATGGAAATACTGAGAGTCATTGTGGTGCTTTTTTCCCCCCATGCTTAACTGGCTTTATAGTTTCTTTCTAAGAATCACAAAAACCTATCTCTACTAAAGCAGATAGTGAGGGACATCTTAGACCTCAATATAAAGCAGGTCTTGGATTAAGTTCTCTCAAGTTTGAAGTTTTCTCAAGTTTTCTCTGAAGTTTGATCTCTTCCTTATTATAGTCCAACTAACTGCTGCTGAAATGCTTCATTAATTAGCTGTAGGATTTGATGAGATTCTCAACTTTATCTTCAATTTACAACTAATCATGAATCACCGTGTTTAGACTGGCTTAGAGATGAGCAAAAAATTTGCAATCAGGAATTAGTTTTACAAATTTACTTGATTTTCTGCTTATGGCTTTTTAAATGATCTCTCATTTTAGAGTTCACTTGTATTCAGTTTATAACTTGCTATGGCAGTCGGATCAAGTTTTGAATATTTTGAGCACAGAATATGTATGATGTAATTATAGAAGCTTCGGTAAACAAAATTTATACTTTATTAATTGCTTTGCCTTGATCTGCTACTCCTGTCATGGTGTTTAAAAATAAATAGACCGAATGCAATCCTTATAAGTAATAAGGTCAGAGCTGTGTGTAACAATGGAGGTAATGTTATTCAGGTTAAATTAGCAGCAGCTGTTTTATCTCTGAAGTTATGGGGTAAACTGAACTAACCTTCACCCTGAGATTCTTTTACATATGAAATTCAACCAACAGCAGAGGCACCAAGAACAGAAGGAATTGTAAGTGTTTTGATAATTTCAGTATCTTTTCTTTCTTTGTATCTGACAAATGACTAATCAGTCAGTTTGGCTTGCTGCCCTGATTAGTGTTTCTCTCACTTCCAGGAAAAAAAAAAAAGCAATTTTTTTCTTCCTTCCATCTATTTGTAATCCAAAGAACCTTCCTCCTTTAATCTGCTTAATGACGCTGCAGTGGACTCGCAGAAGTAATTAGCGAGCATTATATTTTCACAATCCATTCTTAGCAGTGAGGACCTATAATAGTTTGCTCTTTTTAGAATGATAAAGACACAATTAAATTTAACCTACCATTTATTTTTTGTCCCTCTAATGTAGAATAAAACAGGGAGCAGAAGTCATAGTAAGTGATGTAAAATGAAATTACAGAACACTGAGTTAATGAGACACGTAAGCCAAGGAGCTGCATTGTTAAAGATTATTTAACCTGTGAGTTCAGGAAATGCCAGTACTGTACATGGTGGTTCAAATAAAACCTGTGTGGTAGTTAGACATGGTAGTCTGAAAAAGAAACCAGATTACTAAGAATGAAAATTGGTAAGAATTCAAAGGGAGAGTAGATAAACAGCAAAGGAAGGGGACTTTCAGAAACCGAGGTTTTGGCTTGAGAGGTGACCATAAGGCGAGGGAACATGATGGACTTTTTTGGGTATTCTCTGCTTCCCTGACTGGGACTTGTTTCTGCTGTGCAGGCTCCTGTTTCACAGGTTCAGATCAACAGTGTTATTTTAATTAACATGTGAAAAAAAAAAATGGGGAAAAATTCCACTGAGGTTGCACAGTTTGAAGCCTGTAACTTCTCAGTCCTGTTCACCCCTGCTGTGCTGAATAGCTTAGGTATTATATTGTAATATGGTGTTACGGGGATTACTTATTTACTTGCTTTGTCTTTTAAAGTAGATAACAGTTGTATAGTAGATTAATATTCAGCATGAGCTGATTGTTTCTACACGAGATTAAAACAGTAACTCTTTGGAATTTATTACTGGAATGTCTGTAATACCAAATTGACATACTATGAGACGTTATTGCTATTACAATAATGAGCAAGGAGTGGAAATTACACACTGCTATGGGCTTGCTGTGTTGCAGACGGTAACTTCTGGATTGTATTTTTCGGCGTCGGTCACTTGCTCCGTCCTGGAATGATTTGGTCAATAGGACCGATGCATGCTGTGAAATCGCTTTTGGGCTTCCTTGCTTCATTGTTTCCAGCGCAGCACAGGCAAGAGAAAGCCTTCAGACGTGTGTGCTATGGGGCAGCATGCTAAAAATGTCCTTCAGACATCCCTTCTCAAAAGCTCCTTTCTCTTGGCTCGTGTCCACGACAATGTTTGCTCGGCAGAACACTCCGCAACGTTCGCCTGTGTAGGTGTGAGTTCTGGTGAGGTCCCAAATGCTGGAATGAATCTAAGTAATCCGCGTAATAACATTCCTTTCATCAAAGCACAGGCAGCGGACTGGAAAACTCGATGAGTTAAAGGAAAAGCATGTATGGTTGTAGGTTGCACGTCACAGGAAGTTACGACCCATGTTTCTACATATAAGGCCACAGTTCCGATGAAAGAAGCGTATTTATAAAAACGCTACAAAAAAAAAGTAACCCAGTGCTGAATCTTTGAGCATTCCCAGATTACATCTGTACGTTTTCCAACAAACAATTGGCCTACACATTTCCCTGAAATATGGAGATTCTTTGGTTGTGCAGTCATGCCTTGGCTGATAGGAGGCTTCCTGTGAAATCTGTAAATCATCAAGACTGAGATAAGAAGAAAACCTAAAAGGATCATTTAAGTTAGTTATGTAGAAATAAGTCTTCTACCAAACAGTATATGTCCCTAGAGCGTTAGTGCATTTATATACAATGTTACAGCTGTTGTACGGGATTGAAAATGGTTAGAAGAACTGGCAGGAATAAAAGGAGAACGGTAATGGTTTGAGGAATGCCTGTCACTTGCAAGTAGCAGCTGCGTTTCCTTTTCCTTTAGCAACATGTTGTTGCTTCCAAACAAACTAGCTAAATTCTGTCTTCCAAAAAAAACTAGCTAAATTCTGTTTTACTGCAATCTGATCATCTTGAGGGTTATTTTTTTAAATCAAAAAGATAGCTCTGATGACCTATGCCTTGCTTGAGTTCTACTTTCTGAGCTGGAACAAATTGCTCTTCAAGTCAGGCTCAAAGAGAAGGGGGTGACCAGAGAGCTGATGAATCTCAGACGTGAAACCTGGCCTAGAGATGACAAACGTGTTGAGATGCTGTGGGAGAAACCTGTGTTTGGCTCCTTATGCTTTGCTTGGAGAGGACTTTAGTGTAGGGAGTGTAGTCTTCCATTAACATTGAAATAAGAGATTACTCATTTGTAAAGGAAGAAACTATTAGCTGTGGAGTCCTTTGGATTTAAGTGTTTTTACTGAAGCCAAATGAATTCACTAGTAGTAGAAATAGGCTGTGGTAAATTCTTTGCCACCACATTTGTCACCCCAAGTGTCCTAAGAAAAAATGTGTTGACAGATGAGCTGCAGAAAATCTTGTTGGGTGGTTTTAGAAATTAGTGCCGTAGTGCTCCCTTTACTTGCTGGAGGTTAGAACTTCTATAATAGGGTCAGTGCGACAGAATGATCTATATTTGTAGCTTGCAGAAGGCAGCCAGCCTTTGTCCGGAGAATTTGAAAGGGGTATTGGTGTGCACTTGTGCTTGCTGTGGAAGGGGTACTGTCACAAGGCTGCAGGTAGATTTGCCAGAGCTCATCTATTAATTTCTTAAGAATTACAGAATGTTCAAGGTTGGAAGGGACCCCTAGAGATCATCTGGTCCAACCTTCCCGCTCCAGCAGGCACCTAGAGCAGGTGGCACAGGGTGGTGTCCAGGCGGGTTTTGAAGACCTCCAGAGAAGGAGACTCCAAAACCTCCCTGGGCAGCCTGTTCCAGTTCTATTTCTTTTTCTAGTTCGCTAAGGTTCTTTTAGGAAACTCTTTGCACTCTAACTAAACTTTGGAAGCTCTTTTGGAAGCAATTTGAGTGGTACTGTCTTTAGTGAAAATCAGGTTTAAGTGGTATTCTGAGACAGAGCCTAAAATTTGCTATTATTCATTAGCAATTTCAAGACTAAATAGGGTCATAGTACTCTGGGTATCACAATTGCATGCTTATTGGCTTCCTAGATGTTTCCCAGATCAAGTTTGAAGGTAAGCTTCTCCCTTGAAATGTAAATTGTAGCAAGCAAACTCAAAAGGTAAAATTTAGTTTGCAGGACTCAACATAGCTTCAGAGAGCATAACTACATAAATCTACAGCAACTGAAGATTTAGCATGACCTTAACAAGTAAAACTTGATTTGTTACTTTAAGTTTTTTAAAAAATATCTTTCTGTATCAATCTTGATTTTGGCCAAAACATGCTGCCTGGGTAATAGTAATGACTTGGTTTAAATGTACAGAGCTACGTCTTGGCTGAAAATTTAATTTTTAGAACACCACAGATCATTTATCTTGTTTTTTGTTTTCTGTCATCCAATTGATACACTTTATTTCAAAAAAGTAACATTATGAATAAAATTTACTAATTTGTCCTGCATAGTACCTGCATGCAATTTCATTCACATGGAGCTGCTTAATGAAAGGCTTATGGCAGTGTAGTAGCTTTAAAATCGATTTAATATTAATATAACTCTGTGGTGATCAGGCCTCTTGTTTGCTGGAATATTTTCTTGTGTGAGTGATAGTTATTACAATGTGACTTGGTGAATTCTAGGTGTGGATTAATACAGCAGCAATTAAAGAAACCCAAACCTCAAGAAGTCCTTTACCTGAGGCTAAAATAGTGCCGTATAGACCTCATGAACTCAAGAAACCTTAATGAAAAGCATGACAAGGCAGTGAAAT
>JAUBOD010000150.1:495838-513499 GCA_032353885.1 Nothura maculosa
ACCAGCCTTATAACAACCCTTAGTGCTCAACAGGAAGAATTCCAAAAATGCCATATACTGACAAGAGCATAAAATACCCTCCTCATCGTCTATCCTCTTGTATTCTTTCTGGTTTCAGCTACGTGGAATTGCTTCAGTGAACAGCTCTTCTGCTGAGCAAGAGCAGGAACTTTTCCTTGCAGGAGTTGCTCTTTAAAAGAATATTCTAAAGAGCTACCTAAGAACATTGTTAGCCAGCAGACCACACAACGTTTAAATGTTCTTGGTTTAAATGTTTCATAGAGCTATTGGGCGTAAGCTGGCCCTTGCCGTTCATAAGGAACTGCTGGAATTCTCTGAATTGTTTCCAAATCTTGGCTCTATTAAAAGCCTGTAGGCAAAAATTCCTGCCTTTGGTTCTACTTAATACATGAAAGCTTCCTAATGAAGTCCACCTCTTCTCCAGGACTCCCTGTTTTAGAAGAACTACAATATCCCAGAAATGCAGTGCTCTTACTGTAAGAAGTGGTTTAGTTCAAATGCATTGCAAAGGGAATATTGATTCACAGAAGGAATTCTTTGGTCAACATCCTGCCAAAATATTTTCAATCAGTTGCTATATGTAGGAATTAACAGATGATCCAGCTTCAGTTGGGTCAAGGCTGTTGATTTTTATAGACGATAGGAGAGAAAGGAAGATGATGGGATATTTTTCAGGAAACAATTTTTTAGTTAATTCAGTTAATTGGGATTGCATAGAATGTATTATGTTTTCTGGAATAAAATCTGAAGGAAAAATAGGAAAGAAAGGGCTAAGTTGGAATGTAAGATGAGGGAGAAGAGCTGCTTTCTCAGGCTTATAGCAGTGTGCAATCCTCAAGAGGCAATAGTGTGTGAAAATGCCTTGCAGCTATCCCTGAAATGAGGAGAGGTACTGAAGTGGTTGTAGATTAACCATAAATACATTTTGTTTTTTTTTTAAATTTCTTCTAAGATTTCATTATATGTACCTGCAATATCATCTCTTAGAGTAGATGAAGTACTTGAAGGAAATGGCCATTGTCATGATTCTTTTCATTTGTTATCTAAACTTTTAAGTTTCTCAGGTAGCACTCGTTCAGGAAGCCAAATGCTTTGCTACTAAGTCTTTCTGTCTTCATCTTTCTCTTTTTGTGTAGATATGATGTCTTCTTGAACACACTGAAGATAATACTTTGGCATGACTTTATAAAAGTGATAATTGGCAGATTATTCAAATTGTGTTTCTGTATAATTCTGCATTGCATTTTAAATTTCTTCATTTACAGTAAAGTGAGAGAAAACAAACACATCAGAACACATTTCTTTCAACTTTCATCATCCCCTTCAAGACAAAAAAGATTTTTGTGAAAAGTTATAATAATTTATAATACATATTAATGTAAATTTAAAAATTTGTGCTGAAGATAGATTCCTATAGATAGAATATCATTGCCACTACATGAAGTTAGTTGTAGTCTGAAAACAGTCGAGCTCAAGAATTGTGGTTGTGTCTCTTGACAGATGGTCAACTGGTGTAAACTGTCATCATTTTATTGCCTTCACTGATGCTATGTCAGCCTACATCGTATGACAATCTCCTCAAGTATCTCCATGTGTACCTTAATTTATTAATTAAAAAGCTAAAAGCATGAGTTATAAGCCTTCATACTAAAGAAGGCATAAAAGGCTCCAGTGCCATATACATATACATTGTATCAAATCCAAAGTTAGCACACTTATCAAAAAAAGGTCCATGGCAAAACTCAGCATTTGCTTGAGTTAATCCGTGAGTTATTGGACCAGCTGAGGGCTGCAAAGAATGCACCTTGAGTAATCGGTCTACTCGGAATATCAGCATTTGTTCAGGAATAACAGCAGCCAGCTCCACTGAATGCAAAGCCAAACATGTCAGTACTCTTTTGGCTCTCCTTAGTTTTATAGATCTGAGATCTCTCAGGTGGGTTGCTATTTTTATTTGTGTTCTAAAAATGGTAAATGTGGCACACGTTAACTTTTTACTCCAGTCTGTGTACATAAAGACTAACTGTGCAATCCTCATTCACCATTTGAACAAATCCACAGGCAGGCAATGGGGAGAAAAGTGGGGTAGCTGACTTGGGTGAAACAGCAAGTGCTCAAAGAACAAACATCTCCCAGTTTGCACTCTTTGCATTTGTCATGGAAAGAACTGTCAATCTTTTGAAGTAGTAGTAGTTATCTAATATTTTAAAATATTTATGTAAAATTCCTAGTAATCTTAGGATTAGCTTCTACAATGTGCTTAACTGTTGCATATAGATGGCAAAGATATTCGATGTTTAATTTTAATCTTGCACATGAAAAAGTTTGGTAATAATGCTTGTGTTTAAGGATGCATAGGAAAATCCAGATTGGAAGGGATATCTGGAAGTCTGTAGTCCACCCTCCTGCTCCAAGCCTGGTAGACTGTGAGGTGAAAACCCAGGTTACCAAGGGATTTAACTAGTTTCATCTTCAAAACCTTGGTGGAGATGAGAATCTTTCTGGGCAACTTGCAAGACTGCTTCATTGACAGTGAAAAAGATTTTCTTTCTATCCAATCGGAACATCTCCTGTTTCAGTTTATGACCATTGTATCTTGTTCTCCTCCCACACATCACTGAAAAACCTACTGTGGAACTGAGAGCAGGTTTCTGATCCTGCTTGATGTAGATGGCAGCAGGTTCACTGTGGATTCATTGCATGCTAAAAAAATATTCCTTGCAGATCTGAAGTTTGCTTCCTTAAGGACCCGAATGTGCACTTCTAAAAATGTCACCCTCTCGCATTTATCTACCCTTATGTTCTTTGCTTTCCTTGGTGCTACATCTGCGTCCTGCCACAGCTCACCTCCCTCTTTCTGCACTCACTCCACTTTACCTTGTTTTGGCAGAACCACCACTAGAAAGAATTGTGGTATTACAATGAGAGAAATACTCTCAAATCTGGGCTGATGAGAAAAAAGACAAAAGTGGCAACTGCTTTAACGTAGGATACTTGAAGCTAGTACGTTTTATGCTGCACTGGGTTAACTTTCTGCGTGCGTTCAGTGGTCATAGCTCAGATGATGATTCAAAAGCGGTAGTTGCTTGTGATCGTGTTGTCTCTGAGTGTCTTATTCCCAGAATGTCTGTCTCTCCGTAGACTGAGGTCCATAAGGTACCAATCTCCCTTTTTGCGCTCTTCAGAGTGTTCATGGCTTAGGCAGTGCTGCATAACATCACTTGGAGCTTTCCAAAATTCCAAAGAGCGCAGAAGACTAATTCCATTGTCATAATTCAATAGTCATAAAATTTGACGTTTCATTGCTCCTCCTGTGACTGACTTGCATAACGCTGGAAGAAGGCTCGCCACCAGAAATTCCCCCTCAGGCTGAAATAGCTTTGCCTCACGAGTAAGCATGCTCGCTTGGAGTCTTTAGTCAAGCGTTTGTGCGTAACTGATGTTAGAAGGTTTAAATTCAGTGTTACACAAATTTTTTTGCCTTCACTGAAGAAGTTTAAGTGTCTAGGAACCCCTTTTTGCCAGTTTAGCTAGCAAAAAGTATATATTCATGCAAAAGTATGCATGAAAAGTCTCACACACTCAGATTCCACACAAGACATGATTTAGAATAACCTGGATTATCTCTGCTAAATGCAAGCTAATGATGACTTTTGCTGCTATCATGACCTTGCTTAACTTGATATATTTTAGTTGTATGTTTTGTGATGTAAAAATGTTTATACATTTCTCAGTGATGTTGTCACTCAAAGACCTCATGCCTTTATAAGCCAGGTCCTAGCTGGGGCTAAGGATTGTGCGGAGGGTGGATGACACATCAGAACTTAATGATCTACCCAGTACATTCTGTACTCTGAACGAAAACTGCAAAGCACTTTCTCTGAGATTAATTCAAACTATTCCAAGGAGCTATCAACATAAATTAAATCATAATATGGCTACTCCCTTTTGAACTGTCTGCATATGTTCTGCATTGAACTAACATATTTTAAACAAACATTGTGCAATGGAGAGGACATGGGAAGGCTTTTGATTTGGGATCTCTAGACATTCGACCTTTTGTCCATGAATGCAGACTTTAAGATTCTGGAATTGTTCCTTACGTGGCTCCATTTGTCTTTCCTTCCTGCAAGTGATGTGTTGACTTTAATCATGTTGCTGACAATGACCTTTTGAACTCTATTGGAAATGACTATACTGATGTTTTCTGTTCAATTTTTAAGCACCAAGAGCTATTCTAACACATATTGACATTTTTAAGAAGCTCTATAAGCAAAAGCATCGTGTCTGGACTGCCCGTCCTTAAAGATGGACATAGTTCATGACTATCTACCTGTACCTATTGTGAACTAAGGTGTGGATTTTTTTTCTTACCAAGATAATATAAAATAGTATGAAGCACAAAGTATAAACAAATTGATTTGGGCAAGTAACATCAAAGATTTTCCTTTCAGACTTGGTCCAGAGTCTCTCAAACTAAGGAGAAACAAATGTTTGGTTACTCTGTTCCAGTTTCTTCCTTTCCAGGAATGCCCTGTATGATAGAATTCAGCAAGAACAAGATCAGCTTTTTCAGAGGAATTGGGCCAATCTATATGGAAGTTATTTTAAGTATGTGAAAAGCAAAATATAACATAACAGAACATAAAACATCTAGGAATCCTTAGATAAATAAGTCTGAATTCTGTAGTTGAGCTTAACTCTTCTGAAGAAATCTCCTATGTTTATTAAGGAAAGGCATGTAAATTCTTTTTTCTTTCTTTTTTTTTTTTTTTTTTAAAGCAGCTAGTTCGTCGTCAATTGGGAATAGATATTTTGAATGTTGAAAGCACTATGAGGGAGGTTTTTCTTGATTAACTGATGCAGGCAAAAAATTTTAAGCCAAACTTGTTACAGAGATCTCTAAGCTGGGCCTGTTGAATTTTCTAACAGTTCTGTTGGTCTAGAAAATTCTGATAATTACTAGCTTGCTTTCAATGGAAACGTTTTGAAATAGTCACAGGAATTTTGTACAATCCTAAGTGGTTGTTCAGCTGAACAAAGAGACTATGAATAACGTGTGTTTAAACATTTCCTTAAAACGACGTATAATGGATTCAGAATTTATTCATGCCTTCTTGATAACCACCCTGTAAACTTCTTAAGATTTCTCTTTGGATACTGCCTGGTGGTCACTACTTTTGTCACTTTCTGCTTCATGTAATGTTTTAAATTAGTCATTTTGTGATTAGTAATCTCAATAGAGATTATTCACTGTTCCTTTACTTTAAAATGGTCCTTTATCTGTAACATTTCTTTGGAAATGGGAACTGTTTTAGTCCTTTTGGCTTTTGTATTTTTCAAATGAGCTCCCCTCCATTGTTTGTGAATACAATTTATTGCTCATGTGGCTGTCTAATTTATCATATTCAGTTCTTTAGAGCATATGATCATGTTAAAGTATCTTTATTCATTATCGAACATTATCAGTTACAGCTATACTTTTCTATAACTGTTCACTAATTATTTGTGCTCTGCTTACCAGGGAACCCAAGACATTGTGTAATTCTGTGTCCCCAAATAAATGTAGGTCTCATTAAAAATTAAACCTGTCGGCAAAATGATGAATTTAAGAACAAAACATTTCCAGAGCCCAATGTAAATCATCTAAGTGGTGCTAAATGTAGGCCTCGTTGGTCAAGTTGAAGAACACATATATAATCTAGAACTTTTGGCTCAAGAATGACTCCATGGAAATGTTGACCTACATTCGCTGTAGGTGATATAGCAGGTCTCATACTCCAAAACTTTGCAGGAGTAGAAATGTTGGGAGAAAAAGGATAGCTCAGAAAATGCTGTGTATGAACACAGCAAATTATCGTATTGTTTAAGACTTAAAACTCTCCATTCCAGAACGGTTTTATGTAACATAATATTGCATGTATTTGTCTTTTTGCAGAAAAGGCAAGAATATCATTGCATGAAAGAAGGTGAAAGATTAGGATAAATGTTACAGAAGTGTTAATATCTCAGAAAGGTTATGTATTTGTTACACTGCTCGTAAAATGATCCTTGCTTACCACTGTAGTTCTTCCTGTACTTAGAATGTCAGTAAAACTTTACTGAGTGGGATATTGGAAAATGGAAAGGAACTGTAAACTAAATATAGATAATTCATCTTTAATAGAAACAGCATCAGACACATTTTTCCTGGAATCACTTTAAATATGATTCTATTTTCCTCCTAAAAATCAAATGTATCTGTGACCTAACTGGAAATATGCAAGGCAGAAATAAGTATCTTTTGGTATTGTTTGAGGATTTTTTAGAAATTACGTTTCTAAAGGATATAATAGTCTTGTCCTTTTTATCCCACAGATGGAAAGCATGACTTTCCTCCTGGGAGAACAAACTTTTATTTCCTTTGTGAATTATGAGTTTGGAACTATTCAGATCACCTTGGTCTCCCAACACTGTTTTATAACGGGTTCCACTCTGCACTTGGGAAAGCAAGAGCTAAATATTTGTCTAGTTTAAAGATGACTGGTTGAAAGGAAGGGAGGACCACAGGACAGGACACTGGCTAACTGGGCCTGTTAGTTTATTATTAACATTTATTAATAATATTTCATTTAGTCTGGCATGAGATCCTCTGGATGAAAGAAATGAATCACAAAGCACTCTGGAATTAAGAATGTCCCATGAACTTTCCACCCCAGCTCCCAAATCTCTGTGTAAATCAGGGTTTATTAGCTTTCCTTCAGGAAGGTAATGTTTGAAGAGTGATAAATTGTTTCTGAAGAGCACAGACTTCGAAGTGCCTTTTTTCTTTCCTCGTTTTCTGAAATCTTAGTTGTATCAGCATTGCATGTTAATGGTCAAGGTATACATGAGGCTTTGTTTTTGGCTTGTAAATTTGAAAGCAGTGAAGAAATCTATTGCTGAATACATGTCTAACCTCATCCCTACTTGTTTCCTTAAACGCTTGGTCACAGGTTGTGGCTATTCAATTGGGAAGAGGCTTTGCATGTTCTTCCCAAGCTCTGTTAATCCTCCACCATCTGCTCCACTATAGTGGTTAGCTCTTTGCACACCTGTGTGCAGATCCAATCAGCAAACTCATTCAGGTTAAAATAACCTTGAGGAGGAGGGCAACACAAGATAGATTGTTCATCCAGATTGCTTTGTCTAGTAGTTTTCTGAGTGTTCATACTTGCACTAAGGAAGTGTTTCATGTGTTCAGGTAGAGTTGCAAGGTCCATAAAACCAGCTGCAGCCAAATGTAGACTTACGCTTTTGCCTCTTGTGGAGGCCTGGTGCCTAATGTTTCTATGTTTTCCATGCTTACATCTGTTACTGGAATACTTTCTTTTTTTTTTATCTGTTACTGGCATATTTTCCTCATGCTCCTAAAATAAGATTAGCTCCTGGCTTCCTTCAGTATTTCTCTTCCCATCCACACGTTTTGGTGATTGCGTCAGAATGGAGGGGTTCTACATGATGTACATCTGAGTAGCAGCCCTTATGGGCACTGTGGTTAAAGAGGAGAGCCAAAAGTCTTAGTGTGTAGCTGGCAAAAGTGTCTTTAAAACACAAAGAGGCAACAGGAGCTTTAAAAGCAGCCTTTAAAAGCTTGCCATTAAGGAACTGATCTTTACCCTACACTGTCTGAGGTGCTAGTTCTTGGTTCAGGCTGAAGGACCCATAGAATAGGCTGCATAGAAAGATGCAGCTGCAAAAGGGCTTCCAACAGGCTGCTGAGGTAACGTGGGGGCTGCTGTCAGAGCAGCCTCCAAACACTCCCAAGCTCTAGAGACTTGCAGAGTCCCAAGGGATGAGTTTCAATGTAAGACAGGGTTATGTTTAGGGTTCTGGTGAAACCTGCATTAGAAGAGGGGCTCTGAAGAAGTCGACCAAGCCAACTGAGGCCTTCTGCTCGCATTCTTCTGCGAGCAGTGCTTGGCCATCGGGAGTCCCGGGCCACAGTGGCATAATTCTATAATGTTCCTTAGTTTTCTGAACAACCTTTCTGCAAAATGGTTAACACCATAATTAAAATGGAAGCATGCTTTTCACAAATATGGGTCTGCCGAGGAAGCCATAAATCCATAGAAATGCCAGCCTTGCGCTCTCATCTCTCCTTTCTTTCTCCAACAGTGCAGCGACAAATTAATGCGTGATACCAAACCAACAGTGTCCTTGACAAACCTGATAAAAAGGAGGAATATAGATCCCAGACAGCTAGTGTCATTGCCATTCTTGAAAATATTAAAGAATTCCTAAGTATTGAATTTTACAGGAGCACTTATCCCATGAGAACAAAGTGTCTGGTTCATGTGCAGAATGAGGTTATGAGCAGCAACAAAAGCATTGTTTAACACCTTTCATCTGCTTTATTTGGTATTACAGTTTGATTTTTGTGCTTGCTACAGTAGCAGCTCTCAGTTCATTTACAGGGCAACTACTTCTAAACATGCCAAGGGAATATCTTAGCAGCTCTTTTGTTGTCCTCTGTCTCTTTTTCTTTTCCTCCAGCATGCTAGGAGCTGAAGTCAGCTTGTTACGTTGAAAAATTGAGTGCGATGTATGATTTTAGCTTTATCTGTGTACAAAGTTTGATAAAAATCCATGGCCTGAACATGTACAGCCTTGCAGATGGCCAGAGATCAATAGCAGCCAGGGACTGCAGCTGAAGAGACGCAGTGACTGAGGAGCTCTTGAGCTGCTCCTGAAGAGGTGGAAGTCTCCATACGTGCCAGCTGCTCCCTGCAAATCCAGCTGTGCCCCTCACTAATCTGAGGGGTCTGTGCTTCTCAGAACTGGAGATTCGCCGTCACGAACACGTTGCCTCGGAACACAGTGTGCAAGCAGAAAGCAAGCACGTCGCGTATTAAGTGTTCTTGGATTTGGCCAAAATCTCAACCTTTCAGTGACTTGCAAGTACATTATACCAAAATCAGTCACGGTGCCTGTGTAGTCCTTGAGAAAGGATGCTGTCGATGGGATAGCTCCTGATTTAGCCTTTCAGAGGGATTTTATAGGAATACCTCACATTAATTGAAATGTTTTCATAACTTCTTCGTAAAATTATTGTAAGTAAAAGCACATTTAAGCCCCTCTTCCCAAACATCCTGAAAAAGCCCCTTCCCCTGTGCTTCTGGACATGGTACAATAGTGTCCGGTTAGTTCACATTATGCTTCTTCTCATTTTTTTTTAATAAACAGAGATGTTTTCTCAATGTTCAAAGAGAAGAAGAATTACAAGTTAAGAGCCTTTGTCTCATCATCACTAAGTACAATGGACCCTAACCTGATCTTTCTTTGAAACCCAGAGAAATTTAATCCACAGAATGCAAACAGAAGCAACGGCCTTAGAAGATCTCACACACTGGCTGCAGAAGTCAACACAGAAAAAAATCCCCGAGGGCAGATGGCGAGACTGCTGCAAAAGGGAGTGAACGTGCCCTGTGTAAGTGGGGTCCCTTGCCCTCTGCCTTCCCTCCCTCCCTGCCACGTTGGCCCCCCAGGGTGGTGTTTTGTGCTGTTTGGTTTCTGAGCTGGCAAGGGCCGTGCCATTTGGGGACCAGGTTTTATGACACAGACACTGTGTCCTGCTGCTACCAGGGCTGCTTTGGAGGAGGAGAAGTGGCTGCCACAAGCAGAGGGGGAACTACCCTTGTAGCTTTACTCTGGCAATGGTCAGTTCGCGAAGCTGTGTCTCTGTGCTGGATACGTGAGGTGGCACAAGAACATGGGGACAGGGGCTAATGACAGACCGAGTGCCTTCTTGTCTTTTCATCTGCTTATGCCAAACTAGTGACTAGAATATGCTATGAGAAGCATCGCTTGTGTGCACTAAACCACTGTGATCAAACACAAAGAATTAGAGGATAAAAAGGACCTCGAATGACATTTTTTGGGTGTTGTCACAGTATGAATAGCATAGCCCTAAGCTCCCATTCACACTCAAGTGCCTGTATTCTTTCCCAGTTTTGAGGGCTGTCATGCGCCGCTCCCCCAGTGGGGCAATAGGCAGCTATATGTGAGAGAGCCCTGCTGAGCTTCAATGCAACCACGACGTGACCGGGCCTGCATTTCTGGCTGCAGTTCAGGGCAGCAGGATGAGTGCAAAGCCAAGGCAGGCAGCACTTCCTTGTTATCTCTTCCAGGTGACAAGCCAGTTAGAATAAATTGAAAGGGCCGGGCATATCGGAGATTTCCTGGATGCTCAGAGGAGACCTTGGAAGGCGAAAGTGCTCTAGAGACAAAAAGGTTTCGGAAGTTTCTGCTCTAATGTTCTGTACCAGCTGCTGTTGGGATTGGCTTTTTTTTTTTTTTAACTGCTTTTTATATCAAGCAGAGGAGCTAACTGAAATAAATAGTATCAGAGGAGCTGAGCACATATTTTCTATATAGAATTCAGAGTGATCCAAAGGTATCACATTTTACATATATTTCAGAGTGATCAAAGGTTCAAGGGAGCTGGAGCAGTTTATGCATTATCCCCTATTTGGGGATTTGTTTTGTTCATTAGAACTTTTGTTCATTAAAACTGTGTTTTGTTCACTAGAACATTTTTTTTTATTCATTAGAATTTAACAAGAAAACATAGCAGCATCTCTGCTGCTGATAAAGGTAACTTATCTTTTGGAAGGGATAATTGAAAATATGAGAAATTTAAAATTACACTGCAAGGGATTCTGTTTCTTGTTGTCAAGAAGTCATTTATGCTGGTAGTATTTGCTCATGCAAGGTTTTCTGAGGGTCATTTTTATTTGAAAATATGGGCCAGACAAATCCAGACACTATCTAAGGTGTGTTGTAGTAAGAAAAAAAAAGTATTTGGAAGCCCCTGGAAGTGGTAGATGATTTGGAGTATTTCATTTCAGATATTGAGTCTACCAGCTGTACAAATGATTAAGCTGAGCTATAATATTCTTCACAGTTTATTTTCCTCTCCCTGTGAAACCATTGAAAACAAAATATACATTCAAATGATCACTCAGATCCTGCAGAAGGGGTTAGACTTTTTCCTGTAAATAGGCATCTCCTGATGTGGCTGCCACAGGTGACTTTTTTTTCCCTCCCCCCTAAAAGTTATATCAAAGATCCCCTTTATGGAGGAGGCCACATGTAATACTGCGAAACATTCCTGCTCTCCAGCCCTCCTGCTTCATGGTCTCTGTAAACAAACATTAGCTTAGATCAGAGAGTGTGGACACAAGATAACCCCTTCTGCAAACACTGTGTGACTTTTAAAGCTAACACAGCAAATATGTTGTCTCTGTCTCGCTGGCCCCGCTACTCAGGAGAAGGGAGTCTCCTCATAACTCAGCAGTCAAAGAAGTCTTTGATGTGCTCGGGTCCCTGTGCTGGGACGGCTGCTCAGCGACATGGGAACCCTTGCAGACGCTGCTGTAGCTTCGTGAGGGAGAAGCGTCAGGTCAGACTGAGACATGATTTGCTTCAGTTTGCCAAGACTGTGTCTGCTCTTGGATTGCCTTTGGAAAACCCAAAATAGTGCATCTCTGATGAACTGACATGCAAATAGTGCTGCAAGGATGAGTGTCTTTGATTGCATTAAGGGCTACTTCGCAGACTCCTGGTCCTCTGACTCACGGTGGACACTTTCCAAATGTCTGGGACCTATTCTTTCATGAGAAAAAAAAATGCAAGGCATTTTCCTTTTATTAGTCCAAAAGGACATTTCACAATAAAAAATACTTTTTTCAAACCAACCAACTCACAGTGTTATTTTTAATGTGGCTCTGAGCTCTTGATTAACAGCCTAATCAATTCCTACTGAAATAGAGGGAGCCTTGAACTGTCTTGAACAGAAACAGACATAGATCAGAAAATGTAGAATTCTTGAGCTGGAGTTGTTAAAAGGGCCCATGTACTATTGATTTTCTTTTGTATTTGCTTCTTGCTTTTTGCTTGAAAATTATGTAGCTCTTTTTGCTTGCCTTTTAAATAAGAATCCGTTGGCTTCATATCTCCTTATTGCTTCCATTTTTACTAGGGATTTAAATTATATGGTGATTATGGAAACCCTAGTTGTTAATGGTGTCTCCAGCTTCCTCTACCTGGCAGTTAGCTAAGGCAATACTCAAGGTTCCATCACCATTTTCCTCTTCTTTCTGTCCTGAGGTCATTGGAGTTCAACTCCAGAGTTCAGAGCCTCATTACCTATAGCTGATGGTTTTAAAGGAGGAAATGAATGAGGCATTTCTTCTTTTAAATTGCGTGTGAGTGGTTTGAGGTCTGTGAAATTATGATGATGAAGATTATCTTCCTTCACGTAACCGCATAGTCTTGTTATCAGATAGTCGTCTAATCCCCAGTATTCTGGGTTTATTATCCTTAAACAATGAGGTTTTGATAAAAACAGCAACAGATCTTCTATTCCAAAGCTTTTAATATGAAGGATCTGTGGATTTGCTGAGGTAGAAATAGAACACACAAGACACAAACCCTCAGCTTGGCCAGATATGAGCCTTCATGGACCATCGGCGCTAACGATGCTCTTAAAATACTTAGCTTTGGCGTAAATTTCCTCAAAAATATGATCTATGCTACTTTGTTCCTGGCCAGGTTAGGTGGAGCTCTGGTCTGCTGAAATGTCAGAATAAGAAGGTAGAAATTTCAAAGCTGCCACTTGGACAACTGTGGTTAAATGCCAAAGCTGGCAGTGCTGTTGGAGCCTTCCTGCTGCCCAAGCAGCAGTGCTGGAAAGTGAAACCGTGCTCCGCAGGTGGCATCCAGGCAGATTCTTCTTAACTCCCAAACTGTATGAAAACTGAGATTAAATCAAAGTAATCTTCCCTGAGCAGCACTTTCGAGCAGAGCAGTCTGTAGGGTTTGTTGGTTGCGCTAACTACTGAAACGAGCCACATTGCTTTGATTTAGAAAATTGTGTCGAGCCTTTTCCACTGGGCAGCTCTCCCTCAGGAGCCAGGTGAGGTTGCTGCAATTCTGTGCAGCAGAGAGGAGAGGGCCCTGGTTCAACACCTGGGGAATTAACTGGCACATGAATCAGCTTTATCATTGTTTCATTTATCCCATTGCCAGTCTAAAGACAAATGCAAGAAGCAGGACCTCGGGCCAGTTTTGGCATATATCCCCCAAAATTACTGCTATTTCAGCAGAAGCTTTCCGTTAAAGACAACATTGTTCAGGCAACAATATGGCAGTTGCGAGTGGTTGACTTTCAGCAAGAAGAGTTGGCTTCAGTGATTCTCAAGTGTAAGGTGGTCTCTATTTGTAAAACATCTACCATTAAATAATTGTTTTCAGTAACTATTTCCTACAACATTTTTTACAGTACTATGCAATGATATAACCCCTGTTAAATTCTACAAAATGTCTCCGAATAGTTCCAAAAATGTGTTGTTTTCTGTTCAGGTTTGTCAGATTTTTCCCTCAGACCCAGGTACTAGGGAGTAACAGAGGGGAATGTGGCTTAGTTATAAATAAAAATAGAAGTAATTCTGTAATTAAATTGTAAGACACTAGACATTTTTACTGTCACAAAAAGGTTGATGTAAAAGTGTATACTACTCCTTTTTATATGAAAAAAATCCCCAGTGTGTATGGGGAGTTACTTTGTTAGCTTCTAACTAGTGTGCGCAATGCAGAGAATTCAGGTCCACTACTGGGCTTAACCTTGTTTTTGCCTGAATTTTCTTAAGCTGGGTACATTCTCTGAACATTTTCTAGTATTGACCCACATAAAGTTGCATTAAATGTTGTGTTCGGTGGCATAGTGCCGAACTGCTCTTAAGACAGAATTGCCACATTCATCTCCCATATCATGGAAGTACAACCGTGGCAGCAGTCTAAGTTTTTAGTCCATGCATACGCTCCTTGTGGAATTAGCTGGTTTTATGACCCCATGACCCCAAAGTTTCCTGCAATATTAGCTTTGTCCTTATGCAACCTCTTCCCTGAGTATAACGGTGCATCAAATTGGAATGGGCCAACCATTTGGGAACATAGGGTATTAACTGGCCAGGCTGCAAGATCAAATTAGAATAGTTTGTCAGCTGTAATACCATCATGTAGTGAAATTTTGCAGAATTACTCCTCTTTTTCAGTTTAGATAAGTAGTTAACTTTCGGGGCTTTTTTCTTTTTTTATGGTGAAGAAATTTATGAATCTTTCCTGACTCGTTTTATCTAACTTCCCCCCTTTACCCAACTTCCCTTCATAGTAAAACTCTTTCTGAGAGTCAGTGGTGGTTTACACTTGAGCTCGCTAGCCTGGTTTGGCATGTGAATTAACAACTAAGTACTAATTTCTTCTAGGCTAGTAAACTATTTTCAGTGAAGTTCACTGTTCAGTGAACAGTGTCCTGTGCTTATGCTTTGGTCTCCATCTTGTTTTGAGACTAAGATCTATTCAAAATACAGTTTATCTCTAGTGCCAGGATTTGATCTCATTGCTTGAACTCCTTGATGGAATTTAAATAATTTCTAATTAAATGTGTTCAAAGTTTTCCCTCAGGACAAAGTGGGTAAAAACTTCAGGGTCTAATCCATTATTTTGCATTGATATTATTTAAATCTCTTGAGGGTACTTTGCTCTTAAATGCATGTTTGTTTTCATAGACTAATACCACTTAAGAGCTTATCTTTAATAATATTTTGATTAGATTATTTTATCATTTTTAATATTTAAAACATCTAATTCATTTATACAAGTGGTAGCTTTTTCACCTCTTGTAACCTGCGACTTTGTGTGGAAAAAGACTTAGGATTTTATTATCTAGGATTTAGCTGCATCCTACCCTGCTAATTTCATTTAGGAGGACAGCTAAACAATGCTTTGAAATTCAGGCTCTTTGGGGCTTCTCTGAAATCAGTTGAAGTCTATGCTTTCCTTGAAAGTGGAGATCTTACTGTGCAACAGTTTAGAAGTTAACCTACTTCATGGAATGCCTTCTGTATTATGTGTTTATCTTTCTAATTTTGACATTTGTTTTTCTGTTTGAACTTGTCTGATGTTTATTTTGTTCATCACAGTGGCATTTGGAATAAATTTAAGTTAAAGCTTCCATAGAGTTTTCATTTCTCTATATTAAACATCTTTCTCTTATCTCATCTTCATCCTTCCCTGTCCACTGCATTACTTGCCATGAAGCCTGCCCCATGACATTCTTAATAGAGCTTTTTTACTTTTTGCATTTACTTATTCTCTTTGCTGACCAGTCTGTATAAATCTTGCCACTCTGCTGCCACTGTGCTGTGCTGGAGTGACCATTTTTGATAGACACATTTAATGGCTTTCTCCTATCACTGCCTATTTCTTAGGGATCATGTTTTTAAGCATTTAGGCCTTTCAAAAATGCTTTCTTATATACTCAGTGAACCTCTGTTTTCTTCCTTTGCATTGTAGTCTGTGAATTTATTTTTATAAGTGTAATAGAAATAGACAATCTGAATTTCTTTATTATGGCATTGCTTTTCTATGCTAAATTGCGAGATTTATACCGAATTTGAAAATAAAAAAGGTGTCATGGGCCTTACATATATTTTATGTCCTAGTTTGATAAATACATTTGTTGTATTATGTTATATATATGAGTGCCTGTAATTAGATGACAGTGTGATCGTTTGCACAGCTGAGTTAGGCAAGACCTAAGCATTTTTCATGTAATTTATGTTGAGAGCCACAGGATATTAAGCAAGGAACTGCTTAAATAATTCAGTAGACAAAACCTCTTGAATAGTTGCCACATCCTCTTTTAATTCAGATTGTGGAAAAGGCTTGTCATTTAAAATATTCTTAATTAGGTTTGTTTTCTAACGGGCTGCAAATCCTGGATGAAAAATGGCTCCAGTGAAACCAAGAGGAATTTGTTTTCATTTGGAATATTTGCCATCATCTTCTAGTAGCATTGAGCTCTAATAGAAAACTTAGCTTTTTTTCTTTCCAAATTGGAAAATCGGGGCCTTATTGCCATTTACACTTGAATGCCTTTGTAGCACTGTAGTGGTCAAAAGGAATCTGGCTATGGATAAACATAAAGGCTTCTGGAGGTTACAGAGAACATTACTGCTATCAAAGCAAAATCATCAAAATCATAAATTACTAAGTTTTTTCTTTTTAAGGAGGTATAAAGATAAAGGATAAAACAGTTGCTTTCCTAGAAGTAACAGCTCACTTCAGAGCAATCACAGCTTGAGTCAGAATGTAAATATATGCCTTCTCTAAAGCTAACTAAAGAGAACATTAAGAAAATCAAAATGTGTGGGCTAAATTCTCTAATTTCATCTTTGGCAACGTATTAGATTGTCCACTCTTTTAAAAAATGAAAGATTCTGCTTAGAATATCTATATTTTAGAGATGTGTACCTAGGCCTAAGGACCTGTAAAAACAAAGCAGAACAAAACAAAACAAAAGAAGGATGTGATCGGTAAATTTAAAACAAACGATTCAACCAAAATAAAAAAAAAGCTATAAAAAGTTCATAGTTTCTTCGACATCTAAGGACTTATTCTCCAAGATGTTTTCCATAATCTGAAGCTCCAATTTCTTATATCAGAAAATAGCACCATAGATCACTCATATTTCAAGAGCGAATATTGCTCAGCATGGACATCAAACCAGCGTTATTTTTTGAAAAAAAAAATCATTTTTAGGGGGAAAGTAGAAAGCATTTTTGTGGCATGCTGATGTTTTTTAAAACAATGGTTGTTTAGAATTTCTCAGAGGACTGGAATGTCAGAAGTAGTCCCAGAGAAAATGGATTTCTTGGCAAATACAAATAAAGTGGTCAAAAGCATGTGCTAAGTGCAGTTTGTTACATGGCTTTGTGACTTGCCCTGGAGCAAGTATTACCACACCTGTGGCTGTGGGATATGCACAAGAATACGGAGCTACCACCACATGCTGCAGAATTTTGAAGCACGCTCAGTGTCATAGCCAGCAGCCACATGGCACATTGCTCTGAAAATACCAGTGTGTCTAGAAAACCTTCTGTCTCACCAAAAAAAAAAAAAAAAATGTCAATAAGCTTGGTTTGAAGAATGCTTTTTTCAACATGTTTTTCCAACTTCTTGTGCGTGGTGAAAAGCTGTGGGTTTGAAAGTGAATAATGTACAAGATGGCTCTGGTTTTAACAATGCTGAAAGTTTCAGCCTGCAAGATTCTTCTTGGGTCTTCTGAACATGATCTTAGTGGAAATAAATTTGTTCCATAAGTCCAGTTTTGGAAATAGTAAGGAATACCCAATGCAAGCAGATTGCAAACCCAAAAATCCATCCATGATTATATCAGCTAGCAGTGAAGAGGGTCATTTGCTTTCTCCTTACACATCTAAGCTAAACCTTGACTGAAAGAAGAAAAGAAGAGACAGCTTTTTCTTTTTCCTCTCATTTTGAATTCCATCAAGTCCCAAACTCAAAGTGGGATTCAGCAAATGCAATGTTTTCTTAAAAGGAACAAGAGGAAGTTTAACATCAATTGTATGAAACTGAGAGTGTTTTCTCTGGAGAAGAGAAGGCTGAGAGGGGATATAATTAACATCTGTTAAGTTCATGAAGGGAGAATGCAGGGAAGAAGGGGACAAGCTCTTCTCATTGGTGGCCAGTGACAGGACAAGGGGTAATGGGTGCAAGCTGAAGCACAGGAGGTTCCACCTGCAGGTGAGGGGGAAC
>JAUBOD010000150.1:513534-523556 GCA_032353885.1 Nothura maculosa
CTAGGTGCCTGCTGGAGCAGGAAGGTTGGACTAGATGATCTCTAGAGGTCCCTTCCAACCTTGAAGATTCTGTGACTCTGTGAGATGATCCTCCTTTCAGATTCATATGCTACGTTAAGCCAGAACTTGCTACATCAGAATAAATGGCTGAATGTTGTAGAACATGAGTTTACCTTTTAGGTCTTTAGGATGCTCATATCTTACTTCCTAACTTGCTAAAAATTCTAGTGGAGTTGCTGTGTCTACTGTGTTTTTTTTTTTTTTGCCAGTCCTTCCTATATAACAAATAGTGCGCTCAAAGAAACCTGTTATAGCTAAGGAGAAACAGACTGTAACATCATTTTCCCTCTCCAAGTATCATTTTTTTTTCTCATTTAGTGACAGATAAACAGGCGTATATGTTGGGTGTTTAGTCAGAAAGAGGCAAATGATTCAACACGTGCACTCTGGAGAGGCAAAGTAGCTCCCTGGCTACTAAGTCGGTTGCCCCACTCTTGAGGAAGTCCGGGACTAAGGAAATGCAAGTGTGGCTGTGGAAAGCGCAGCTGAAACTGTAGCCCATCCATGCACACTTGCCAACATCTCAAGTCTTGCATATTTATTTTGGCTTCTACAGCTTTTACAGCTCTTTCCTTCTAGGAAATCACAGGTAGTATTTTTACATCTCTTTTGGTTTTTTTTCTAGACAAATTTACTTCATTTATGCTGAAGATCAGCTTGGATCAAACCATCCATAGCTTTTGAATCCTAATGTAGTCAGTCTTTAAAATCCTGGCATACAAATGCTTAAAAAGGATTTAAATTACTTGTCTCCAAAGCTGATTTGAGAATCAGTAGAAGGGAAATGAAGACTTTTATATTACCACAAATAGATGTATTTTTGCTCGAATGATTGATAACACCTATCACTGCCCAGGACAAAGCCAGCAAATATACTTAGGCTACTGAAATCCCAAATATCTGCTCTCAGAAGCAAATTTGTGTTTTGTAGGTGAGATCTATTTATAGGAGCTGCTTAATGATTCAAATTTTCTCTGGAAAATGACATATGGCATATGGAATGCAAAATAACTCTTGACAATGTAATTCATCTAGATTTGTTCTGGAGTAGACTATTAAAGTGAAGAGGTAAGACCTCTTTTATCAGTGTCCTGTGGTCTGTATATTCTGCAAAGCAGACCTGAAGTGCTGCTTCTTATGAGAACATTTTTCTTTCAAGAATTGTTTTTTAAACCTTAGCAAAGGAAAGCAATACAAAAATAAATGAAAAGGAAAAGAAAGAAAATATGAAAATGAAGCTTGACTGAAGTTTGAACACACAGAGCAGGCATAAAAGTAAAAGGCATAAGTAAATAAAAGACAGCATTGGAATGCCACAAAGATGTTAAGCATAGCTCAAGGACATGAAGAAAAGTTTATTAAACAAGTCAGTGGCAAGAAACTGGTAATATTTTACTCATTTGAGAAATGTAGAGGTTACAGATGAAACATGTTTATTAAGAACCTGACAGTAAAAGCTAATACAATTCCCTGGAAACAACTCATTCTCTAAGACTGGGTTCACAATGTTGGGAAGAGTTCTGAAGACACATAGAGTAGAGATCGGTGTATATCAAATTAGCAGTACTGAAGCGAGTTAATGTGTGGTTCATTATTATTCTGCTGGAAGTTTGTATTACCAGAATTTTACATGGACCTCACTGGCTATGTCTGGCAATTCTGTTTATTTTTTGGATGTTATCAGAACTTGTCAAGGAAGTCAAACTTACTTGAATTCATTTTGTTACACCATTTGACAGAAAAAGAAAAGCAAAAGGCTTCCAAGGAAAATCATTTTCCTCAAAACTCCCCTGCCATTATATGGATGAGTTTTGTTTGACAACTTTCTTCCATCCATTCCTTAGCTATTTCCACAGCAAAAGCAAAATAGAAAATAGCTCCTTTGCTCTGTGTTATTGATTTTTTGCTGTCATCACTATCATACCATTGCTGCTTACAGCAGATTAAAGTTGGGAGGCTTTGTTCTACTTAACATCTGCTGTGTACATTAGGTGATGGAAAGATTTTCCTTGCTGAATATGGTCTTTTTTTTAAAAAAAAAAAAATTAATGGCCTCTTGTTACAGTATTTTGAAGGGCGTGTGATGATGCCTTTATATTTTTAAATAAATGTTTGTGAGTCCTTTTGAAGGACGACTTGGCTGAAGTGTTGTGCTGCTTTGAGGTGACAGTGGATTTGGAAGAAGTACAAAAAGTTTCTCGCTGTAGAAGTCCTGACTGACAACAGCATTTTTCCACTCTTCCTTTTACTCTCAGTTTTTATAGCTAAGAAACAGAAGAGAAAAAGCTGCTTAAGCCCTCTCCTTTGACAAAAGCTCAACCCCAAAATATTGGAATCTGAAAAAGAGAACATGGTCAAAGGCTCTTGGTTTGAACATGGCACATTAAATGTGTTTAAACAAATACATTATAAAAAGTAGATCAATTTATAAAATATTATGTATTTTATCAAAATACCTGGATATATAGATATGTAGAGCTGTACAGGCTGAATAGTTTCTTTAAGACATTCTTGAGTAAAAATGCAGTATTTAAGAAGGTACCCTAATACCAGGTGCAAGTATTTCTTGACTAGATGTTACTTTTTTGCCAGGTGGTCTATCTTTATCCACTGGAAAAGCTGAAATATTAATTTTGTCTTTTTAAAGTTGATTACCATAATATTTCATGAAGTTTAATATACAGAAAAACTGTGTACTGAATTTACTGGACCTATAAACACAATTGTTTGTTCTTTTTCCCTTGTTTCCACATCAGGCCTACAATTCTTGCATTGCATTTATAGTACACATAAAAGTCCATGCCATTTATTGTTCTTGACATGCATCTGGTTAAACTTCCTCCAGATTAGTTTTCATCTTAAAAATAACCTTTGGCTTACAGATACTTCTATCATTTAGTAGTAGTTAATATTTCTCTTTGGGAAATAAATCCTTGCCTTTGAGATTATTTTTTCCATGCTCACTGCATATCATTATGACATGCTAAAACCACGGACTGCTTGAATGTCCAGAATGAGTGCCTGTGGTTAAAGGCTACTTATTTTCTAGGAGATAGAGGTCACCTGGTTCCTACTTATATTATAAACACATTCTTTGTGTCTGCTAAGAAGCATAACCTTTTCAGGACTGTGTATTCACTTGCCACTTTCAGGCATTTGTTCAGTCATTTCTAATTAGTTTCTGGAAAATGTAAAGGCAATTTGTTATTCACAAGGCCTTGAAGGTTTACATTTCAGCTTGGTGCTTTCAACATGCACATTCACATTTGGTCACCCATCTACATGTAAACATACGGTCTTATGCAAGATACCTAAAGTTAAAGCAGCAGCATGATGCTCGTCAAAGCTAGGAAATGCTGGAAGTAAGATTCAGTCTCCTTACGCATAGGCAAATGCACATAATTTGTAATCACATAATACCACTCCTTTTTATCCAGAATACTGAGAAGCTGTTTTTCTAGTGGATTTCCTATAATGTTCACAACTGAACTACTGCAATATTACTTAGGTTTTCACAGCATCTCAGTAAAAGAGGAGGAAAGGGCTTATCCCAGGGGTGAAACTAAAGCACAGAATAAGATCGAAAGTTTCCACTCATTTTGGGGTGAGTGGAAGTTTCCACAGCGTTTGAGAAGGCGGCATGTGCTTTCATTTCTCTTACAGGTGGGCAGAGTCCTCATGTGAAAGGCCTGGGACAAGGTAGGTTCTTTAGAGAGCAAAAAGGAAATACAAAGAGGTCATCACCTTGTTATCTATAATATTGAAGGCTTTTTGCTGATGAGTTTCCCAGGTATGTTCTGAAATCAGAGAAGGAGTGGTGCTCAGAGGCCCGCTTCCAATCTGCCTCTTGTCTAGCAACATCCATGAAAGGATGTTTGCCTTTCCATTTACTACTGCTATCCCCTTCTGTTCCCTACCCCGACTCCTCTTCCAGTCTCTTTCTCTTCATTTAGTTAGTCCCAATCTCTGCTTTCCAGTTTCTTCATTCCAGTTTCACTTTCATCTTTCTCTTGTCATAGATCACAGTGTCTGTCCTGGCTCTTGTCTGGTCACTGATTTGACTTTTTCTGCTCATGTTTCATCGCCCTCTGAACCACCCAATTCAATTTAACTGCAGTTTCCAGCTCCTATCCTGGTTCCTCACACAATTTGAGTGTTGTCCCTTCTTGCCAGTCTGTGTTCAGGTGCTATGCAGGGCCTGTCCACATTGGTGCAGGCTGACACTGCAAGGGATGAATATGCCCAGTGGCAGGAGAGCACTGCACGTGGGAGTGTTCCTAGAGAACTGCTCACTTCTCAGGAAGTTTGAACTGTGGTTTTTCATTTTGGCCAAATCTAAGCAAATTCTTAGGAGGAACACAGTCCTAAATCACAGCTAAAGGGTCAAATAAAAGAAACCTTGATAAATGAGAGCGCTTCCAGTTCCCTGGCGCTGCCTTTTGCCATCGGGCAGTGTGGCTCAGCTGTGCTGTGGGTGGCCCTTCTGGGAAGGGCAGTGGAGGAGGCGCCGTCTCACGGCTTGCCAGGAGCTGCCACAGCGGGAGAAGCAGAGCGGGAAGCTGCTACTCCCTGCACAGCTCTCACCTCCTTCCTTGGTCTCATCAGTAGCAACCTCCACCATGTGGAGCCTGCAAGGATATTCTCCTGCATGTCAGGTATTATCTCCTACAAGTCAGATAAGAAATGCAGGGAGAGGCACAACAGTTCCCTGATCAGGAAAGCAGATCTAGCAAAGGATCTTTTCCCCCTCCTCAGTAAATTGATACATAACTTAGGAATTGTGGGATTGCAAGCATGTTAGGAGGCATCCTAAAAGAAACAGAAGTTTCAGCTGTCATGGTTTACAGCAGCGCTCTCTGAGATGTTACTCACTGTTTTTCTTACTGCTGGTCCTCAGTCATGTGTGCGCTTGGCGCTCTGAGTGATACAGGTCAAGGGCAAAGTGCCATGCAATAGTTTTAAATTTAGTGGTTCCCAAAACAGACTTCTGTTGACAAGGTATCCAGCATAATGTGGTGCTCTGCCACTTTATAGAGTAATTTAAAAAAGATTTAAAATTCTTAAAATTTGGAAGAGACTCAGACATGAACATTTGGCACGAGTTTTCTAGATCAATCAGTTAGGCAAACAAAACACATTTATTTTGTTTCCAAGGGGGTTTTGTTTTGTTGTGTTTTGCATTTTTGTTAAGTGCTGTTGAAATCTTCCAGATTAACAGCATTTTAGAAGATGGAGTTCTCTATTACCAAACATATATAGCATCTGTGGCCTAAACATATAGATTAAATTTACCGTGTTTTAAGTAACTACCCTATTTGACCAGCCTGATGAGTTGACTTGTGGAGCATTAATTAAATAAACTATTGCCAAGGTTACCAAACATTGCACTGGAGTAAACAGATGATTCCAACAGCCATAATTCTCATACACTTTGTAAGAAACAGTATTGCTCAAACCATGTGAGTATTCGATAGCCTTAAGTTCCTGTTTCTAGTTACGTGCTTTCTGAATTGTATATTTTTGCCTATTCATGATTTATTAATAAATTGGAAAGCTAATCTGAGCTAAAACTATTGCACAACAGTTGCATAGAGAAACAACATAAATCACAAGATACATTATTTTCTCTACAGAGGCCCTGGCATATACATGCATCCAGCTTTTTTTGGAATGAATCACATGTAGAAGCTAAACTGCTCACTTCTAATGACTCATTTCTAATAAATTTCTTTGTTAGATCTCAGCTCATGAAACAAATAAATTAAGCAACATGGATTTGCCCCATCCCACAATTTATTTCTATCACTACTGGTTCTTATCGTGTCATATTTTGTGTTATGGAGGGACCTACATGCCTGAAAATAAGCAGCAAAGCAGCATATGATATAAATGGGATGAATCCTTGGCTTCATGTGCAATGCATGCACTAAAGCATAAAGTGTTTATTATTATTCAATAGTTGTAAAGAAATTTTAACCTGACTCAATAAGAGGAAAATCATCGCCCTATTGAAATAAACACAAATGGTTTTGGTCCTATTCCAGATCAGAGGGAGTTTAGTATGTACATCATGTGGTCTATAACATGATTTTGCATTTTATTATAAGGGAAAAATTAGGGGGAGGATAATATCATTAGGACACGGTCAGAAGTTCTAACTGATGATCCTTTCTTATGCTAAATATCACAGCTTTGTTTCCAGGTGACAGTTTTCTGTGCCAGAGATCACTGCACAAGTCTCTCTTTCATTTCTGGTAAAATGCCGTGAACAGCAGTGCTGGATCATATTTGATCCATTATTACATTGTACCTTTTTTGTTTTGAAATATGTAGATCTTCAGAGAACAGCAATACCTGCGCTGGTTACAGGACTTTGAAATTTGGGGTAGCTGGAATAATGGCCTGAGTGAATGATTATCCAGCAAGACTTGCTCATATTTTTGGAGTGAACTGATAAAAATCCATTTCTTAATGTTATGCATACTGCTTCCATGTTATAAAATAACACAACAGAGGGCAGGGATGGGAGAGACACAGACATATGGAATAACCTCTACAATTAGAATATATGTTCAGTGTTTGCTGGAAGATTAGACGTGGACACACTAATATATCTCTTGCCAACTCACTCGCTTTAGTTTAATAACACCTAGCATACCTCAGAATGACCTTAAATCAAAATACATTTTTGTGCTAGGGGGAGGTATGAAGGATACCAGAAAATTAAGTCTTCTCTTTCCCAGGATGGTATTTTGCTATATTGATTGTGACTCAGGCATTTCCGTTTGTCAGGTGCTGGTAAAATACAGCTCCACATAAAGTGCACAAACGTAAAAGTTTGTAGGTGGTGATGCTTATCAAGGAGGATAAGCATGACGTACCTAAGTCAAGCATCTGTATTCAAGTGTCCCCAGGATCTCCTTTCCGCCCAGGTACTGACACATCTTTCAAAATTTTGTTCCACCTGATACGTCATTTGCTGAGTCACTGTAGTCTCCGTCTGTGAAAAAAATGGGGATAGTCAAGAGGAGAAAGTTTGTTTTTCAGGTTAGGGAGAGATGTGATTTCTCTGCCAAATTCCATTGACTGCAACAGAAGGAGGTGCTGAGGAGTGGTAGGACCTAAGTGCTCTAGACACTCAAGACAGTTATGCACGATGCCTCATCTTAAAGATAAAGCCATTTCCGCCTTTTCCTTGTTTAATGAGTCTTATTTTGCAAGCTTCCAGACGGCTCTGCAAGCTTCAAACTCGTAGCAGGATGATTTGTCAGACAGCTGAAGTGGCACACAGTACACAAATGTAGGAGTGACGGTCCTTGGCAGTGTCATAGTATAATTCTGTGCCCTATCTAGCTGTCATTCTAAAGGTGTTCCTTTGAGAAGATTATTAGTAAGAAACTTGCAACTGAAGGTCACATATTTTTAAAATTACATCTGATATAGTGATGAGAGAAACTCTGATTGTAACAAAGAGCTATATTCTTATTCATGATACAGAATCAATCTGCTGTGAATTGCAATTTAGAGTAATTCATTAAAAAAAGAATGTCTTTAAGGACCTTTTCTAAACAGTATGGTAGTTGAGGACTGTTTAATTTACAGCAAATTTCCTTCCCAAACATTCAGCTGCTGCATCATTTTTGTCAAGTCTCCTGGCCTTTAGTTATGGTTCTGCTTTAAAAGGTGACTGTAAAATTGGTATCATGGGGCCTGTCTTTTATATTACCCTGTTGTCTGGAGCGTGCTCAGCTTACAGTTTTCTTCCTTAAAACAGGTCAGTTCAGTGAGGACTGGGCAAATCTTCTCCTTGCAACTTACGCTTCCTGCTCTGTAAAGAAGCCAAAATTTTACACCCGAAGTGCAAACACACATTTGGACATAGCTGTACTGAGCTGATGCCCTCCTACCTCCTCTTCTAGCTGTGGTTTGTGAGAATGTATTAGCATAAACGCTTATTTCCAAGAAAAAGTACAACTGTGAATCCAAGTCTTTTTGTACCCGAAAGCACATCTACTCTGGAGAAACTTGTAGCTTAAGGTAGCATTTCCTTGTTTGCCTACGTGCCTTTCAGACCATATGATGACTTCTGTAGAACTCATTTATAGTTGATTTTATGGAGCTAATTTTTAGTTGCCTAACTCTTGAAATGGGAGCTGAATTAGCTTGTTCACAACTAAAAGGTCCCTGAGGTGTGGAAAGGTAGATGTTGTGACAGTCCTTCCAAACCCCCCTTATGGATCTGTTCCATAATAAATAATTCTGTTGATGGTCCAGGCAATTGTAAAGGGAATCCTGTTCTTCTTCCTCCAAATATTTTCAACCTTCTCACATATGATCTAGTAAGTTGATAAATACTGGTTCTTGTCCCCGGAGGCAGTTTCCATACAATTTTTTGTTCTAAAAAAAAGTCTCTATTCCTTGCTTTTAAGCGCAATGCCTAGGTGTAATCTGAAATGCTCAACAGATTCTTTAGCTGGGTCATCCAGTTCCATTATAACCTGTGCTTCAGCTTTTCCTTGGCTCAGGAGAATATTTATTTTAAATACTTCGATGAAAAAAGTGTGGTTGAAAAACATGATGCTATGTCCTCCCGCCAGTGTTTGAGCCAAGGCCGTGGTTAAGAAGGCAGTTCCTTCCAAGATTTCACCTTAGACTGGTACTTCCTCAATGAATCCTTTCACGTTTAACAGATTTTTTAAAATATGAGATGTATGAGGACCTTTCTTTGTTGGTAGCAGTAGCATATGAGTAGCATATGACCTTCATATCATTTAAGACCCACTGTTAATAGGGACTGGAGTCTATATATATAGCAAAGCACCTAGATGTGTGTTTAAGCCTGATAAGGATGCGTGCCTGAAAGTGTTTTCATTGAAACAGAGTGGATTAAGTCCATGCTAAAAATAGGGCAGGCCTGTACGTGTTTTACTGAACCTCGAGGGTTTGCTGTGAGATAGGGCAGGGCAGCTCCATCCCCCGTGTGCTCAGGACTATGCCCGAGAGCTCAGAACTACTGCTCCTTTCATTCGCAGCCACACGTCGCTCTCCCATAGAGATATTTTCAACTGTGCTTTTTTACAGATTGAATCCTAGTTCTCTGCTCTGTAGATTCCTGCTGGGAAATAATTCTTCCTTTCTGTCTTAAAATCAGTACACGTGGCTCCAGCTATTTCTTGTTATACAGATGTTAGGGGTTACTGCAATTAATGATTTCTCCTAGATTGTTTTTTAAACCACATTAATAATTCTTAATTCTGCAGATTTTTTAGTGTATACTATTCACTTGTAATGTACATACCAGAATGAATGATGAATTTTACTCCTGTTCACGTAAATTCCTGCTAAATGAGAACTTAGCTTTCCAGTATTAGAGTAAATGAGACTGCTCTACATAACTGATGTAAAATAAAACTGTTAGAAGAATGCCTAGGATATAACTCAGTATGCTGAGCAGTGGTGTTGTTTTCAGATTGCACCAAATTGAAGCAGCTCGAATGTGGCTCAGAGAACAGAATTGGTACCAGGAAAGTTTTCCTCTGAGAAAGAAACTGTCTGCTTTTTTTTTTTTTTTTTAAATATGCATGTAGTTTTGGCTTTCGCCTGTGAAATTGCTTGAATAATTGCAGGCAGCATAGTATTCACTTCCAGAAAGTGCTGAAGGTATCACCTTCCTGCAAATGTGTATTTTAAACTCATAAATTGTTTAGTGTTCATCTGAAATGATTAGTTCAGGCTTAAAGTGAGTGTGCAGACTTAGTATTTCCAGTTAAATTTATTCTCTCAGATTATAGAGAATAATGTAGTAAATTTATTTTTACTTAAATATTGTAAAGAAAACATAGTTAGGTTTTTGTTACTTAAATGATTCAAAATGGATAAACAGCATCTATGTAGTGCCCTTAAACATGCTTTTTCTCGAATCCCCGGTGTTAATACAAGATAAAAAGTGAACCCTCATGCTC
>JAUBOD010000150.1:554667-564853 GCA_032353885.1 Nothura maculosa
TGAGCTCAAAATACTTAAGTGTTTTTCCACTATGGAAGCATTTTTTTGCTGGAATATGTTAAGAATTCCTGTTACCTCTTGCCTTGTTGTCCAGTTGCCAGTTTGCCACTAATTAAAATTACCTGAGCAGAAACACTCTGTTTTGCTCTGTGAACTGAGGTGCTGACATAGGATAGTTCTATCTTCCAAAATTTTGAGGAAAAGTAAGTTTGTTTTCTCAGCTTATTTCTTGCAGTTTATTTGAATATTCAGGAGTTTGAGATTTTCATTGAATAAGCAACAACAGGGCAGATTACATATAAGGTTGAACATAATTGTCCTTTAGGAGAAGAAGGCTAAAAAGACTTGAGAAGCTGGCATGTCCTGACATTTCTGTGTAAGTGTATCAAATTTTATGGAAAACTACTGGCATCTTACATTATTCATTCCATGAAAAGGAATATAGAAGTCAGTTTAATAAACATTTTTATAGTCACATTTTAGTGAAGAATACAATGAAAATATGAATTTGCCCAAAGTTAGAACACAATAAAAGTTCAATTATTAGGTTTTTCCATACATTTCTAATTAAGCAATTCTGAGTATGGTACAAGAAAAATCTAAATATCTTCAGGCAATTATCCTTAAATCCATTAAAAAAAACCAAAAAAACTCCAAACGTGCGTGTGGAGTGTTATTAGATTTTAGATTTTGTATAAGATAGGTTCATTATGATTCAGCTTGTTTGGAAAATTTCAGACTAGGTTTTTTTCCTCCTGGAATTTTTGGTAGAAGGTGGAGGTCAAAGAGCAGGTCAGGATGCTCAAAGACTTAAGTTCATCAAATTTCTTTAACACGAGCAAAAAAGAAATTTAGACTCTTCTTTCAAAATGAGTCACCTCTCAACTCAACCTTATCTGTGTCTAATGATAAGAATCTCCAGCTGAAACTCCATACTATGAAACTGTAGAGTTTAAGGCCACTTCAATTACCATCCCAATTGTAAGCATTGCCTAAAAGTTTTACTGTTTATTTTCAAACATTCAATACAGTTTGAACCAGAATATTATTTTGTTAATGGAGAATCATATTTAAAATGGGTCATACATTAAAGCTATCTACCAGCACTTCAAGGATTAATTAAAAAGAATATGCCAAAATCAGTGGCATAAAAACACCATAATGATGAACAGTTATTATAGCATTAGCTCCTTTTCTGGCAGAAGATATATTTCTTGGATTTTCATGTCAATGCCTAGAGCAGCAAGAGCTGCCGCAGTTAGCTGTTGGCAATTTAATCCTTGCCTCAGACTGCAGGAGCAATGCCAGGCAGAATTTTTAAAACTTCAGGATTCACAGAATGAATTACATGTGCATGTAAATTAAACCTATTTAAACTTTTTGCCACAATTGTAGAAAATTCAGGGAAAGGCAAGCTTGCTTATGGAAGTTAGCGGTTAGGATGGTAAAACTATCATTTTGGAATGAAAATCATTCAATGAATATTTATCGCCATTTCCCCACACACAGACCCCAAAATTGCTTTAGCATTCCTTGGCACCAATCATCTCCTTTATTTTAGGAGATGATTTTATTTTCACGTCAAAACAACTTGAAGAAGAAAGAACAGTACGTCCTGTGAAGCATGTCAAACCCAGATCCAGTCAGCAATTGAAATTTTGGTGATTTTATATTGTTTCTTAAAATAGGTGGTTCTTAGCACAAGTGATTTCCTGTTAGACTGTGGAGAGTGACTTCTCAATTTTCTAGATAGTTCCCACCTCACTTATGCCTACTATCACTGAGCCAGTCTGTCATTTCCAACTGAAGGCTTCCTACCAATGCCTAGATTCTAATTCTGAAGCAGAATTTGGCCATCAAATATTTGAGTTCCATAGGTAGAACTTTTTTTTTCTGAAGGATTTATTTCTGTTTCCATTTGAAAAATCTTGCCTTTATGGGATAAAAGTGAAAGTATCTTCCCCAGCAATAATAAAGGTCTGTGTAGACTATTAGAAATGGGAGATGAATAGAAAAGTCCAAAACCCAACACTTACTTGGAATGCCAGGCAGTGGGGCAAGTTACCAAGGCTGTGCTATCACCAGCATTCAAAGTCTGACAGGGTAAATCCCTGAATAAGCCTTTCTGACCCACAGCTGGCCCTATTTTGTGCAGCAGGTTGGATAAGCGACTATGTGCATCCTCTGTTTCTGCGATCTAAACCCTAACCTAAGGTGAAATGAGAGATGACATCAACACCCTAATTCACCAATCAATGTCCAGAAAACTTGTGATGTCATTATTCTTCTTAGGACTGATCTTAAGAAAGGAAGAAGATAATTATTTCACAAAATAACCTCATTTTCCATGAGAAACAATGTCAACGCCAAACTTGGAGTCTTCAGCCTTCCATTGCTTAGCCTTGTTCTTCCTCTTCAGAGCACTTTATCTGCTGTGGAGTGGGCGGTCAGAACCCAGTGTTAGCCATAATAATGGGTAACAATTCTTTACCGGGATAATCTGAAGCGTGCAGGTGTCTCAGTAGTAATGCTGAATTGCAGGCACATATGCAGAAGTGACTGCATCCATCCATGTGCATAGCACGAGTAGACACTTATAGTCCTTATCACTGCATGGAGTTAAATGTCTTTCTATTTGCTATCTTTAGAAAGCAAACTGTCAGATATTGTGATTATATCTTTTTAAATTATTATTTATTTATTTAATAGGCAGTGTTTTTATGGTTTTTGTTTTGTTGTAGTAGGCTCAACCTGTTTGTCATGTGATAATGGAAAAGAAACATTGGGTTTCTGTGCTGCTATGTTGAGAGTCTCTTATTTCTGACAAGTTCACATGATGGATTGGGTGACAAGGCTAAACAGAAAATTTACTAGCAAGAAACAATGGTGGATTCCATATTTTATTTTCACATGAAGTTATGTTATTAGGTTTTATTATTTTTCCATTATGAAATGATGCAATTGACTTTTTGAGATTGCTTAGTGTTTTTCCTTCACTTTGGGAAAAGTCTAGGAACGCAGCAAACTAGAACCTAGTCCACTCTGGAATCACAGTGGATTACACTATCAAATCCTCTGTTGCAAAATCATATTAATTACACAGGTGAAGACAGATAGATAGATAGCTAGGTAGATATTCAGGTGTTGTCTTCCTCTCTTTCCCTTTCCTCATCCCTCAAAGAATTGCTATTGCACAATCATTTAAAGAGTTGAGAAACATTTTCTTTTGTTCTTTGAATCTCTTTTTGTGTTTACAAATAGCCTGTAAATTTTATATTTTCTTGAATTTCTTCCTAGGTGAAATTATTGGACAGGTAATTTATTTGGACAAGCTTTTAAGCCCGTTATGAAACAGCTAATGACAATTATTGTTCAGTAAAATGAGATGATACAAACTGTTTTTTATTTGCTTCTAAATCACATGGTATTACTTTTGTTTCCTGATTAGAAGAGAATGGATCTTTGAAACCAATTTCCAGGTAAATGATTCTGATTAAAAATTCATAAAACAACATTGCAATAGTATTCTGAACGATCTTTCTAAAATCTAATTTGCCTGTCCTACTATCAATCTTGTCTACCATAGTACTGTCATCTTGTGGGACAATTTCAGTGCATGTCTAGCAGATTTTGAACAACATGTTTTGTGAGTAGATTTGGGTTCTGAGCAGTAAAGATAGGATGCAAACAGAGGAACAAATAGTTGTATGTATGAATACTAATTTATTAGGATTGAGTGCTGGGAGCAGGCAGTCTGTCCCTATCAGACTTATCAGTTCCTTAATCATCTTCAGAATTCTTATGACTGAGAAAAAATGTATTTTTTTCTGGAATTGCCCAATATGTATGTAGTGAAAGGATGTGGTGTGCAAATAAACAGATTTAAGAGAAGGCCAAAGATATATTAAAATTAAACCAAAGCTTTGTCTCTTTTTCTGGAATAACTTTATCTCTGTGGATGATAATAAAAGCAAGGAAAGTAAGGTGCTCTTAACATGTCCCATAATGTTATCCTGTCTAAAGCTTAGTCCACACATCAGAGCATGCGAGTGGACATGTTTGAGTCAGCTTGATTGAAAGCAAAACCAAGGCAGGACTGCAAAGTCTCCAGTCGTTCATGTAAAAGCATAGGCAAGTGTGTATAGGTGCTGAAGTTCATGTCTTTTCCTTATCATTGCTACTTTATTTTACCCAAAGAGAAAAAAAAGGAAGTTCAAAACTGCAGTAACCAAACATAACTGTAGGCTCAACCCCACTCCAAGTATAACAAATTTAGTGGATCACAAAGAAACACATTGGAAATATATATTTGGATTTTTTTTCTGTTATTCTTTGCTCCATAAAAATTGTAGAAATTAATATTTGGATGAAGGACAGTAGCAGTGATTCTGACTGTCTTTCAGATTAAGTTCTTATGCTGAGGACTCTGAAAACAGTGAATTTTATATGGACTTAGCAGACATTACTCAGAGTAATTTCTTTTTACTTATTCATATAGAGCATTTTAAAATGCTTTCAAATTGCTAGGTTGTGAATAATACTTATACTTCATTCCCATAAATTCCATCAGTTGGGTCTTTAATTTATTTGTATATCTGTGGCAAAGGAAAAAAGTGGAGAGGAAACAACTATGCAGAGAAGAATTATGTTTGTTTCATTTCTTTTGTCAAAGGAAATAACTTAGCATCACATAATAAGAATATCTTAATTCTTCGATCACACTTAAGTCTATGATTAGCAAAAGTTTTACATATAGTTTTAAAATCTCTACAACTCCTTGAAGGATTATATCATGAATGTTATCTTTTTGTAAGATGCGGACAAAATGCAGTACGGCAGTCTACAGAAATCTAGACTATGGTAGTTTTGACAACAGAAAAACCCTAATGTTAGTACCTCATTACAGGTGAGAAGAAGCTGCTTTTCCTTTTGATTTATTGATAAACTGACTTAAAACTTAAGTTATGCAAAAATAAATAAATTAGTCTTGAAATCTCTTGGGCCATGACATCCTGTGATATCTTTATTAAGGAATCTGCAAATGTCACACTCCTATGATTCATCATAACAGTGTTGTACAAAACGTTCCTTAAACCACTCCAGAAAATCATCAGGTAATGTGACATACTACAGTGCAGAGAAACAAAAACAAAGTAATTAAATGGGATTAACAATCAGTACTCTGAATAATTTTCATTTTGAAATATAGAAACAAAGGATACACTTGAGCTAGAAGATGAATTATTTAGAATTGTCACATACGCTTTCTCATAAATTAAACATGACTTGATTTTCACACATGCACATATTTTCTATCACAAGTGATAGAAGAACGCTTTTCTCTCCACAGAGTCATATAGATGCTTATACCTAAAAATCACAGTATCCAAATCTATATAGTGTTAAGGAGAACTTTTTTTTATGTGCAAAAATAACATACCATTTCAGGTCTCATTTATACTCTTAAGTGAAAGTGAAATTATGGTCTTTTATTTGTCCCTTTAACAAAAAATCAATTTATACTCCAGTAACTGTAGATAATGGTCTGCTAAAATCTTCAACATGAGAGATTTTTTTTGAGAAAAGCTTCATTTTTCTGTCTGAAAGAGAGATTATTCACATTCTTTGCTAAAATCTCTATTTGTCAGAAGTTTCTTTTTCTGACCCTGCGTGTGCAGGGGGGTTGGACTAGATGACCTCTAAGGTACCTTCCAACCTTATACATTCTATGATTCTATGATTCATGCTACAATCAGTTCTTTGAATTGAGGCAAAGAATGTCAAAAACTTGGCCAGTAAATGACATTTGAACTAGCTGCTTTGAACGTGCATTTGAATATGATTTGTTCTAAGATTTCCTGTGCCTCTCTTGGCATCAGCTCAGAATTAACTGTTTTCTTTTTTCCTTTTTTTCCTTTTTCCCAAAATTCTTTTTCAATTTCTCCAAGATTATATGTACAAATTTAGTCCTTTTATTCAATGTGGAATGTGGAAGTAAAGGAATGCATTGTATCTCTGACGAAAAAATGAATAAGATTTCAGAACTTGGCCCAGAGACTAGTCTGAAGCCTTTGGAGTTATGGGGAAAAAAGGCTTGGCTTGTGTGGGAGGCTTTTTATCCGTATATGAAGTCTTTTTAAGCAGATATCTTAACATCTCTAGTATAAAATAAGAAAGGTCAGCTTTCCAGTCATGCTGAGATGTCTACTATGGATTGCAGATATTCATAGGAAAATTCCAGAGCTCTTTTAGGTGCTAATCAGTCTAGTATGGGTTTAAGATATTTTTCCTATCACTAGATTATATAAGCAACTCTATATATAAACTTGCTGTAAGACACAAGATGAATAAATCTGAAGGGATGCACATAATTCCAGCACATCCTTTAGATGCATCTTATGAATATCAGTCAACTGGAAGTGTTATACAAAGGTGGATTTTTTTTTTCCACCTATTCATATCTCTCAGATTTTTTTGACTGATCTTTCGCCAGTTTTCCCTAGCTCAGACTCTCAGTTCCGATAGGCATCTGGAGATCAAAGCCTTTTGCTTATTAGAGAGATGATTCTCCATATATCTCAGCCATTTCTCTGTCTTTCTATATGCCATATAGCCTGAAATATCATAGCTAGCTGTTTATCTGAATATGAATTTAATGGATTTAACTGTAGAGTCAGTGGAGTTAAATGTGAACCAAACAATGTTGTCCAACAGTATTGATCCTGATGGACACCCTCAATGAAGAAGCAAATATGCCCAAGCAAAGTTCTCTCAGACAAATCTTTTCCTGATAATGCCAAAAGGAACAAGCACATCTGAATATTAGGTTCATGGTTCTACTTCCTCAACATCCTCGTACAAAAAGATAAGAGAAAGAAGTGATGATTAGTAAAGCTAGCAGTTTTATGGGATGGCTTCTGAAGGTTGGACTAATCAACCACTCATTTGAGGTTATCTGTCCACTGATCTTCTGCTGCCACGCAGAAAAAAAAAATCATGGCTGCCAAATACTTTTAAAGCACACATCACTGTTTGGGTGCCAAGCCTTCAAGGCCTGTTATTTTGATGCATCTTGACTGGGTGTAGAAGGCCAGATTTGGAAATGGTTCTCTTTGATAGATGTTGTTTTCCCCTTTGGCTTCCTAGGAAAGTGAAGCAATTAATAAACGTAATAAAGTTGCAGTACTTAGAGGTAAGCTTTCAAACCAGTCCAAGAAAAGTATTATTTATATAAAATGATTCTTTGCTGAAACCATAATCATCTCTCCTTCCTCAGATATGAAGTTGTTACCAATAGCGTTTTGATCTGACTGAATTTGTTATTTTCACACTTACTTCCTGTATCCTTTTGGGAAGGTAACATTTTTTTTTTCATAGCATAGGGAATATTTTAAGTTCAAAACAGTCAGTGAAATGTATTTAATATTCTGATTAACTTCATCTGTCACTTCTGGAGTGCTTTGGAAACTGAGATATGCTCCAGATGTGGCAATGTTTTGTAAAATTATGGATATTGTTGAGCATGTCTATGACAACATTGTTTGAAGTTTGAAACTCCTAAATCCTATCTCTGTTTCATGTGCAGCATTTAGGAATTTCATTGTTGGATATTTTTTTGTTTGGAGTGCCAGAGTTAGAACTTAATGTAAATTCTGAAGATTAAGAAGGCTGACTCATTGTGTTTATTAAGCTTGAGCAGATTTATTGGAAGATTGTCTGCAATGTTGCTTATTTAATATTTACCATGCCCTCATTTTTTAAAACTCTCTTGTGCAAGACATTGATGCACTGTGACCCAAAAGCATAATCTCTTTTGAAATTATGTGTATTCTTGAATATTAGTGAAAAAAGTGGCTGCTTGTGATGCTACTTTTTCATGGTCCATATTACATGGACACTCTTAAATGACCAGAAAAATCTACTTACATTTCTTTGGTTGACTTCAAGACCAGAAAAGGAAAACTCAGTCACCTTGAACAGAATTGTTGATAAAGATGTTAAGCAAGATGGGTCCCAGGATCCCCACTTCTATTAACCCCACTTCTAACAGGCTCATTAACATCTTGAGTCTGATCATCCATTTTTTCATCTGTCTAGTTGCCTAGCTGTCTAGAATGATATTGCCATTTTTTTGCTGAATGAGTTGAATCCATTCAATGAACTCTCAGTAAACAATAGAACAAAAAATCCATGCAACTATAAATGAGGTAGGAAAAGTGAAAGAACAGTGGTAAATGAAGCAACGAAATGAGTTTTCTTAGTCAGCCATGGTGTAAGCCTTTGGATCTATTTTGCAGTCTGTGTGATTTCATTAAGCATGGTACGAACTTGCAGTGTGTCGTTTGCTCTGCAGGAACTGCCCATTCCTGCCCCAATGCAAGGACATATTCCTTTATTTCTTCATGGGCTGAGTATGAAAGTATATCCACGGGCAGTTTTCAGTTGTCTGTTAACCAGTGTCCTACAACCATGATTTATGAGCAAGGTTGTAGTCTAGTTTATCCTGTAGTAACTTGTTGCCTGTCCAGATCCTCAGACACTAGAACATGACTGTCAAAGGGCTAGGTTAGTCCTTCCCTAGATCAGATAGAGAATATAATGCTACAGCTACCTTTAATTACAACAGAAAGGTTGTAACTTGAGCTTATCCTTAATTCATAGGAATGAATATCCCACTTATAAGACCTTAATATTTTCTGACTTTTGATGATATTTATGTGATGCTAAAACCATGAACAACTTTACTGTTCTTTGATGGACCTGGAAAAACTTACTCTTAATTTCTGTTTTATGTCCGAACATTTTAGTGTATGCATTAGTATACCTTTAATTGATATTGTAAGTTCTCTTATTTACAAACTCAAGTAATATTCTCAACAATAATCACTTCAAGTAAGCAATAAGGAGGAACTGAAGATAATAGCTTTATCCTCACATATTTGCATTGGTGTCAGTAGTGGCAATGACGTCTTTTCACTGCTGTGCTTTCTTTTCAGTGTCTGTGTCTTTATGCCTTCTGATGAATGACAGGTGTCTTGTTTTGCATTTTTGCTGTAGTTCTTGCTCTGCTAAGATACTGTTTCTCTACAAATGTCTTCAAATAGTCATTTTTTATTCTTTGGAGGTAGTTAAATACTTTACTAGCATCTACTTCACAGCAGATGAATCTTGCATTTTATAAGCCTATCATATTTTAAGCCTTTAAAAAAAGGCTTAAAAATCTTCACATGCTAATCCTTTCCAGTGTCTGAACCTAGGAGCATGAAGCTGTGGCAGCCTCACTTCCATAGGGCTCCTGGATTAATCTACTCCCTCATATTTACTACCTCTGGTTACTACCAGGGCACAGAGGATAACATCTGATCCAGTGCAAGAACCTTGTACAGACATTAAAGAATGCATTATAAAATTTCAACAGCCATTCGTAGCAAAAAATAATTAAAAATAATGTCATAAATTCCAACTAAATTCCCTCTACTTCATAATTTCCTTATCTGATTCTCTACTTTATCCTCCCTACATGAAGTCATCTGTTGTCTTTGTACCAACCAGCCTTACCTTCACACTTTCATCTTGTTTAACTTTTTAGCTTTACTGCTTTGAATTTACTTGAGGGATGAACAATCAGCATAAACTTAATAGTTCTTCTACTGAACAATGAAAGTAAAAAGATCAAGAAATAATTCAGTGAACAATGTAGAAACTAGCGCAAATAGTGTCTGAGTGCTTACTTAGCCATGGTGATGTTGGCTCTGAAAATATTTTGCCATTTTTCTTTGCTTTCTATCACAGTGAATCACAATGAAAATGTATTGGAAGCATCCATGTAGCTGTTTACAGTTTGGTTTACTGTTCCAAATCCCAAGGGATCTTAGACTAGCATTTACTTACAATATGAAAAAACATAATAATATACAATTGTAAAGAAATATTGTATTATTCTCTTGTATTTTTGGTGAAGAAGTATTCCTTCCACAACATTTATTGACTGTGTGCATAAAACGGACTTTGATCAGAGGGAAGAGGTTAGGCTAAGAAAGGAGAAATATATATTCTGGGCTCCCCAGTATAAGAGGTATGTGGAGCTTCTAGAGAGGGTCCAGTGCAGGGCTACAAAGATGATTAAGGGACTGGAGCATCTCTCGTATGAGGAGAGACTGCGTGAGTTGGGCCTGTTCAGCTTAGA
>JAUBOD010000150.1:564953-603771 GCA_032353885.1 Nothura maculosa
CCTGCTCTAGGTGCCTGCTGGAGCGGGAAGGTTGGACCAGATGATCTCTAGAGGTGCCTTCCAACCTTGTAGATTCTCTGATTCTGTATCTAACCAATAAAAATTGTGATGAAGCTTGGAATTAATTCTAATGAACAGAAAGTAAATTTGAAGTATCTTGTTGCTGAAGTTAACTACACCAGTCTGCTCTGTCCCCTAAAAGAGTCGTGGATGAACTCTTGTGACAACAGTGAATGGGAACTCTAAGTCCCAAGGGAAGTATTGCACCTTCAAGAGCACACAAATACTGACTTTAAGAATGTTTTCTATTTGCTGCTTTGAGAAACATGTTAGCTCCCCAGCGTAGCTACTTATTTGCATACACTTAGCTAGAGATCAGAGAGGATCATAGCCTGAAGTTATATGACTTCAGGTTAGAAATGAGTATCAGATTTCTTAGAGGCAGACAAATGTCTTGTTTTGCTTGACAGAGCTATATGTAATCAAAGACATTTCAGTAGCTTATGGCTATGTATTTAAGTTATTTCTCTTGTGGATACATTGCACGCAATTTAACTGCCGAAGTATTTACATATTTTCTGAAACTTCCTTGTTGCAGAAAAGCAATGTCTGTCTTCGTAATTGTCAAAACATGCTACTCTTTAATCTGGCGTAATATTTGCCTCTCTGGTAGTGTGTGTCAAGAATTCAGGCTCAGGTTGTAGATGATATCAAATTTTAGTAAGTGATAATGACATTAGGGAAATGCAGCCAGAAGAAACATTTCAACTATGCAAGTTAAAAAATCGCCATTCAAGCACTGATTTAAGCTACCTCTGATTATAATACTCCTTTGAAATGTCACTTAACTTCTTAGGTCTATTCATGCTAGGAAATGCCTTTTGTAAGGAGTTAAAGGGCTCCCTTATCTCCTGTGAATGCAACTGAGCCGCACTACCCGCAGATCATCCCAGGAAGTTTTCAACCCTCATACACACATGGCAAACGCCTGTTGTTGCTCACTTAGGTCTGTAAACCTGCAGTGTTTGAAATGCAAGTGTTAGAGATGAGGGAAGACTTTCCTAGCTGGTTGAAGTATAGATGCTGAGCTGATTAGTGGACCGTATTAGAACTATCTTTTCCATCTGATTGCTATAAAATTCCTGAAGTTGTTTTGAGTAGCTATTAGATTAAATAATTTTCCATAAAGTATTGGGCAGCACAGAAAAACTGCACTGTCCATGCACTATTGTGAGTTATTATTTTTACTTAATTGCCAGGAGTTATCACTTCTATTTATTTTATTTTTTATACCTAATTGCCAGGAGTTATCACTTCTATTTATTTTATTTATTGTTTATACTTAAGTGCCAGGAGTTATCAATTTCAATAGGTGTTTAGGTACTAGTTTTGTCACTTAGCTATATTTTTCTACTAGATTAGCGGTTATATTACTTACTCTTTGATAGAAACTGTTCTGCATGTTCCTTAATCCAGACTCTTACCTTACACATCCTTGAAGAATAATTAGCACATGAAGGTATTTCCAGATGGAAGAGGAGAGGAATTAAAAAAAAAAAAAAAAAAACAAAAAAAAAAAAAAGAGACAGACAGAGAGAAATATTCAGTAAATAATAAGTAGATGACTCTGGAGATCAGGACATGAGGGAAAGGAAAAAGGACAGGTTTTTTTTGTCAGTGAGCATTTTGGTAAGGCAAATTTTGCGATGTATGTGATATCTTTTGTTAGACAAAACAGTGTGGCCTGAAGAAAACTCCCATGAGAGAATTATGCATAATCATAAATACTTGATAACTTTATAAATGTGAGGACGACTTTATAAATGTAAGATCTGGGGCAAATCTCCTTGCATTCCCTCTTTGTCGACTAGCCTCTCTTTGTGCAGTGTGCCAATTGCCTGCAATACCAGTCTCGTGCAGCACTTTCGCCTTATCTTTCCCAGGCTCAGAGGCTAAGGCTATGTCTGCTGAGTGTAGCCTGAGGCTAACACGGAGACCAGACATCAAACCTGCAAGAGCAGGTCATCTGTGACTGGAATCTGCCTGCGAGACCATGAAAGGTCTGTATTGCATTCTGCAGATAATCTGTAGGCTGTCTCCAAGACAGCTGTGTGATGGGATGGGTAAGAATCTGTGTCCAGTACCATGTTCACTATGGTCCTAGACTAGATCCTGCTTTTGAAGAGGTATAGATATGACCAGAGAGATGTTGCTATGCCTGACTTGGAAGTACAAAATCCCATAACTTAATCTAACCCCTAATCCCTATGTTTGTAACGTGCTTATAGCATCTATTTTATAAATATACTTTAATGTAAGTGTGATCTGTCTATTCTGACAGCACTAAAAGCTGGGAAAAATTAAGGGAAAGGGACAGGTAGATAAATTTATATGTATAGATACATGTATACATACACACACATACAAATGAACATACACATGCATTGGATTTTCAATCTTTAGCCGTCATTCAGTGGAGTGAAAAAACTGTGAATGAAAAAGTTGAGGATAACTCTAAATGTCATGAATAGGAACAATATATTTGGAGTGACTGCTAGGCTCGAATATTAAAAGTAGCTCATTGTCCTTTTTTGCCAGTGCCACTCAGACTTTCTTGCATTATATTTAATGAATTTATAGTATGATAAAAGTGAATTAAAAAATAAATCAAGGAATATTATCAATATATATAGACAATGGTAGAATAGAAAAGTCATAGTTTAAGAAAATTTTGTCCAGGTTTTGGATTACATTCAAGCTATGCTTGACAAATGTTGTTTTTGTTACGTTTTTTCAGCAACTTCAGTGAGAAAAGATCTCATTCTGAACTAATCATAATATTATGGATTATGCAATCAAAATATATCATTGAATGTATTCCTTAAAAAGTACTAAGAATTGCAATTGTTGGCATGCTATTGAAAAAGCTCATGTCTAAGGAACCTCATACTCTTTAAGTAGTTAGAGTGTATTGAGGTAAACGTTCAGAAATATTCAATTAAAAATTTATTTGTTAAACTTTGAGTGGAATAAGAATAATCTTTCCAAAATTCCTCTATCTTTATTACAGAAAGCCAAAATACTCTTGTCTTTATTAATTAAAGGAAAATTATTTACATGCAATGACTATGAAACCATATAGATATTACAGAAAAATTAATGGTACTTTGCAAAAACTGGTTTTGACCTGTATACTGTATATCTACATATTTTCTTCTACAGTCAGTGTATTCATAAACGTCTTGAAAGAGCTTTAAAGTAAAAACGTTGGTGTTAATAGCAATGTGAACAGGGCTTCTGTAATAGAACAGAAAATGCAGTTTTTTGGTTGGCTCGCAGCTCCAGATGGCATGCTGAATTAGAAATGAGGTAGCTATTAGTTACCTTCAGGATATGAGATGAACAGAAGGGGGGATTGATTTGACAAGTCTATTGTACTCTGTTTCTTTTGTCCAATATAGGATTCTTTAATTTATTGCTTTTCTTCCCAGAAGCTCTACAGTAATATTAGAGAAGTGCTGATAGTGTAAATATCACTACAGTGAGCCACCTGTAGGTAATACTGATGTGACCTGTTTCTCACAGGTATCAAATTCTGTAATTACCCTAAAAAAATTAGATCAGGTGTCTTCTACTTGCAGCTATCTTTTTCATTCGTTCATTCTCTTGTTTTCTCATTCTTGGTGCTTTCCCAGTAAATACCTGAATTTGTATTTGAGTTTAAGCAAGAAAATTATAAATTCTTTAAAAATGTTAACTCTTTGTAATCTATCTTGTATTAGACTGCATGACTGTCAGTAGCTTGTGTTTCTTGTATTGCTGCATTAAGTTAGTATTTGTTGAGAAGAAACCCACAAGATATGAATATATATAAGTAATTAAAATGGATGAATGATAAAATGACAACAAATTTCAGCCTTTCCACCTCCTGCTGACTTTAGTAGATCAGAAAGAAGATTCAAGGCAATGCAAATTTTTGCAAGTTAAAGGGCAAGTGAAAAAGATTATTGGATTGGATCTTGCAAAGACTATTCAGAATTGAAAACCATCACTATAGTATATTTGAATGTTTTTATTCTTGAAATGCATCAAAAGTCTCACTTTTCTGCTTGTTGGGCATGTTACTGAATCTGAAAATCATTGTCAAAATTGGTCTTGAATATTTTCTTCTGAGGAAGATGTTATTTATTTGAATGACAAAGGTTCAGATATTTTACTCTTAAATGAACAAAAACCTATGAAGTAGTTGCATATGAAAGGCCAAGTTAAATCTAAAATAAGACAAAATCCAGCATGATAGCTATGCTCTGGGTGATATATTCAGGTTTAAAATCATCACTAACCTGCACTGCAGTGGGTGGTAACAAAAAATGCAAGAAATTATGTTGAAGTATTGTTACAATTCTCACTAATTTCTCCTGGCCTCTTATGAACCTGTTGATTCTGTCAAAATGTGCTCTAGAATTTGCAAAGAATTTTAGAAAGGCAGGAGTGCTCCAGTATCATCTGCTGCACTTAATCATGCTCCATTCTCGTGCTAGTTTAGGGGGCACAGGATCAAATGGCGGGTCAGTGGAGAATTTGAACAGTTGTTGTCCTCTTACTTTTTGTGGCCTGTCAGATATGCAAGGAGTCAAAATGAAAATAAATCAAAACATCCAAAAAAATATTGTTCATATGCATTCACTAGTAGACATTCACTGATAATACTAATTAATCAGTCACATCAAAGAAAAAGCTAATAGACTACAGAGGCTCTGCATGTTTACACTGTCTTCAGACATTGCTTGGTAGACATCTCTGGTCTAATCTTCTGGAGAATTTTAAATGAATTACTTGACCACTACCACTAAGTGATTAGAATTCAGACAGTTTAGAGGATTTAATTCTCCAAGTCAGTAATCCAGTGACTTCTGGATACATTATGCTTCTTTAATTTTACCTGGGTACCTCAACAAAGTTTTATTAAGCTACTGAAGAATATTCATGTGTTTTCCTTAGAGAATTTTGAAGCAGGAATTAGATGTTCTTTTGCCTATTTTTAAGGGTCACCATTTTGAAAGATACACAATCAGAATGATGCATTTCATGCCTTGCTGTCAAAATTAAGCCTTTTTCTGCTGAAAATTTAGCATAGTCTGTGATAATTTACTTACTATTAAGCCATTCTTTAGTCAAGCTTTAACCAAAGAAATGATTTAGCATGTTTTGTTGCAAAGAGCAATTGATATATTTTAAGAATAGAATTCACTGAATTTGTAGTTTGTCCTTTTATGGTATAAATGAAAGTAATATATTTTTCCTTTTTCAATAAAAGCTAAAGAGTTTAAGCCAACAAGAAAATATTTCCATGCTGAACTGATTTGTGGATATCTTTCCAGCAACATTTGATTTAAAACTGCTAAACTCATTACCTTTTTTTTTCTCCTAGGATGGATCAAACCCAGAATCTCCAAAAATATTACTACCATTCTTGGATTGCCTACTGACTATATGAACAAATCAATTTGAGGTAAGCTCCTCCTTGGTATCACAGCCAGTCCGGGGACTAGCCGAGCCACATGCCCTTTGGTATCTTCTTAAATGGAGAAGCCAAATTTGCTTTTTGCTTAAAAAAATATGTCTGGGACCTGAATATTTTTCAGAGCTACTTAGAATGTCAACTTTTGGCATGTTTACTCTCCAGCTGCGAAACGCAGCATGACACACCAAGTGATAAAATGGTGAATGAATAGGACAAGTCTCTTTGGTCAGTAAATAGATTTTTTTAGTCAGCTTCTGACAAGATAGAATTACATACTTTGTTGCTTTTTCAAATCTTAAAAGCTTTTTTGTTGATTGCATTACTTCTTACACCTGACTGTCTCTCTCTCTCTCTGCCACTGATTTAAGGTTTGAATCATTTGGCTTAATTCTAAGCCATAATTTACCAGCAGCAGTCTTGCTGTCCTCAGTTTTAGTAATTTCCATCACACACTGGTAGAAATTGAGGCATCCAAAAATATATTGACTCACAGTCTAGGTATTTGGTAAATGATCTGCATCTTTCCTTTCAGTTTTTCATTGCCTAGGTATGTGTGACCATTCTTCACATAGCTGTCATTATGCAACAATAAAAACTTTAAAATACACAAATGGGAGGCCAATTGAGAATAATCAGATGAACAAAGTGGTTGGAAGAAAAAGTCTGTGTGAAATTTTCCTCTATAAAATTTACATTTGTTCTAATGGCTCCATTTCATTATATTCATGAACAAATTGTCCCTTCTATTTAAAATATTCAGCAATAGTCTGTGCCACTAATCCCCTACTCTTAGCAAAATGAGACTGGCTGTTCTCTTGCACTGTGTATTTTTTTCAGCTTGCTTACCTATGTGTACTTTAATATTCATGCCACAGTTAAAGGTTGAGTGCCTTGAGGGAGAAGAGTCATTTATACATACCGAGTACATGTCTTAGTCACTGAATTATAAGGTAAAGTGAAGCACTAGGTTTCGTGCAAGTAACCATGAGTATTATCTGAATTTCTAATGTGACACAGATTTGTCTTTCCATAGGAAAATAAAATATTAGGAAGTGCTTGATTATTCTGATAGCACTGTCAGTAAAATAATTGCAATGAAAATTCTAAATATTTATCTAAATAGATTTTTGCAGTATTTATCTAAATAAATTAATTCTAAGTCTTCTAAATATTTATCTATGTAGAACACTCTATCTAAAATATATTATCAGAAAGTTTAATTTTGCTCAGTGATCAAATACTAACAGACATTTTAATGAGTAGCTTAAATTGGTGTTGTTTGAGCAGATGAGACGGTCCTTACTGAAAATATTTAACATATGTATTCTGTCTCTAACTTCATAGTACCTACTTGATGTTCTTCTAAAAGCGCCTATTAAAATGACCAAACTGAAAACTCGGATATAGCTAAGAACAATTTAAAAGTGTTTACTTTAACTATACAATCTCAATACAAAAAATGTCTCTAGGTGACATTTTTTCCGAGTTAGATTGAGCCAACTTTGACAGGAATTTGTTTCAGGCTGATTGTTAGCAATGTCTGGAGACAGACAGACATCTTCTGAAGTCATTGATCCCATTCCGAAATAAGTTTTGGAGGAAAGTATGATGAACCATGGACTGAATATGCTTATCTTCCACTGACATTTGAGAAACCCTCCACCTGGAGTAACTTATAAAGACCTTCTAAAGAGCATTTGGTTCTCTGAGTCATCTAAACTTATTAGTGGTAAGAGGGATGCTTATCAAGAAAGCACTTGCACAGTAATTTTGTAATCTATCTTAGAAGATGCTTTTCATTTTCTATCTCTGGTTACTTTTGAGGGAGTCAATTGATTAGTGTATAGATAGATACTTCAGTTTTAGGTGGTTAGATTTAAAGAGTTGAATCATCCTGAGTAATATTCGGAAATCACTAAATGAGGCACGGAGAAAGAATATGCTCTTTCATCTCATTAGAGGACACTCTCATTAGATCTCTTCTTTCATTCTGCAACATTATTACGTAATCTTCTGTTTCTATATAAGTACATAAAGAATTATTACCAACATAACCAAATCAAGAAGTATTTTATCCTCTTTTCATGAGGAACCCATTACTTTGGGTTTTCAGTGATTTAAATGTAGTGTTAGGTTAATCCACAGAAGTTCTGGTTCTAACCACAAAGATTTCCTTGTGTGAATCTGAACTGTCATGCTTCAGTATTCAACAGTTCAGGATTGCATAGCCAAGAACAGCCTGTGCCCTGGTGACCAGTCCTGGAATGTGAATAGAAGAATGGTTGAATGGCAATTATTTGAGGTAATATTACAGTGTCTTCCTGAACAAACAGTCTTCTGGAATGACATTTCCATTTGTTGTAAAGACAGATTCAGGCTGTCTAAAGTCTTAGGCTTACTTTTTCCCTATATGGTCATTCCTGGCTTCCCTTAATTGGAAAAAGTGGTAGGAACGCATGGATTGCCATGAGAAGACAGAGAAATATCCCCACATCTGAAACATGCAAATCATACCAAAATTAATCAACACTTCGATATTGCCAGAATGTCTGAAACAAGTTTTTATTGAAGAATTCAGCTGTAAAAATTTCCAGAGCTAGCAAATGACAACCTTTTTATATTTGACCTTTTTTTTTTTTTTTTAATTTTCCAGATATCAGATAACATACTCAGAATGGTCTGATAGTGTTACCTGTTCAAAATCAATAACATCAGTCTTCAGAGGTGATGCCCATTTCTTTACTGGCTTATAATGCTACTTATGGATAGGCCCATAAAATACCTTTATTTAATGTCCTATGGCATGTCTCAGTGAAGTGATCGTAGATGGAAAAAGCTGAGAAATGCAAATGTTAAATTCATTGGGCAATAGAGAAATGTCTAAATATTTTGGTAATCTTAGATGTGGATATGGTACAGGTTATAACTGCCGATATTTCCCTAGCACTGCTATGCCAAGTAGTAAGTTTTCTAAAGGTTTTATTACTCTTGACTTCTGGTCATTAACTTAATAACGAGTTGCTCTCGTAGGAAGCCATGCACCACTGCTTACCCTCTTCCATTCAGTTCTACATATGGGAGTGTGCCTGGTATTGAACATGAAGGTATATGGGCTAGTCTCAACCAGTGTGGCTCTAGTTCACACTGTTGAATCGATAATTGACACCATTGAGTTGGAGAGGGCAGGCTCCATATCCTACTACATCACAAAATGGTAAAATTGGTAGATTAAGGAGTCAATTGTTTAAAAAATATATTGCTATATGCAAAGTACTGCTCATATTTATGATTTTCCTTTCTGTATGGAAATAATATTGATTGATGTCACTATGAGACCCACTAAGGAACAGAGAATTCCTGGCACCTAAGTCTAAGAGATGAGTTTTAGTTGTGACCTGGGATTACGGGTATTTTCTCATTTATACTGCTATGACATACTAGATTCTTAAAGAATCCAAAAGAAAAAGCTGTAGGCCACTTTACTGGTAAGCCTGTTTAATCTTGCTTCCTTGGCTACGTTGTCTTTGCCTGGAAACAGGAAAGAAAACCCAAAGTTTTTCAAGATTTTTACTGCTTTAGTTTTTTTTTCCAGAAAGGATTCGTGAATGCTATTGAATTTATATAAACGAATGAGTTCCAAAACTATATTCTGAATTAATATTGGATTTAGTTTCTATATTTGAAGTTTTTTTAGTTCCTGATTCATTCATTGATTTTAGATATGTGTTGTATCCTCAAACAAATCTCCCTGCCAAGTCTTTCTGATCACTGGTGAAGTCTGCTTTTATCTGTTGGCTAAAAGCACCTGAACCTCTTCAAATTTCCTGAAAAGGGGAAGTCTTAAGACCAAAGTCTGGTCCAGAATTGACACCAGATCTTTCCTGTGTGCACTCTGATTCAAGGAATCCACATGTGGCGAGGAGCCATGCCAAAATTATTCCTTCTGCTTTCACTGAGGAAGTTGCATTACTTCTACACTCAAAAATTTTCTCATATTAGTAGGAGATGCCCTTTCCTCTAGACATTGCTAACAAATCTATATCTTTATATTAATGTAAAGGGCTTTAGAAAGCTATGTGCCAGTCAAAAGTATTTTATAATTTCTTTAATTTTTTTTTTAAAAAGCAAAAATAGTTTTCCAGGATACTTTAACACATAAATATATAAATTAGCATGTACTAAATATATATATAATATATATTAACACATAAATATATAAATCAATATGTACAAAATATATTATGAGATAGTTTTTAATATATCTAATGTTTATATTTCTTTTGTCTCAAGTATCTTGCAAATTTCTGCATTACCAAGCTAAAATAAATAGCTTGTCTACACTGCTGTTTTATGTTTGACTTACAGGATATTGTATTTTTATTCCAGAAACTGATATTTCCTGTTGGAAAATAAATATTCTAGCAGCATATTATGATGCATTACAACAACCAAGCATAGTCTTTATATGGAGTGGCTGGTAATTTTACCACTCATCCAAAAGCTGAATCAACGTTCTTCAGTTGCTTTGCTTTTCAGGGAATACATAGAAACTTCCAAGAATTGAAGGAACTGTAAATTTTTCTCTTTTCACATGCATACTTCACATTCACAATTCCTCCATGCAACTGGTCAATTTACTTTTGGAAAAAGAAAATTCACCTGTATTGTCAAAACATCTGCAATAAATCAATACAACCAGCTCCCTTGCCCCCTCCAAAAAAGTTTTAATTACTAACAATTCTTCTTAGAAAATGTGAAAATATATTCATAATGTGCAACTGGAAAGGGCAGACCTGAGATCCTACTACATCACAAAATCCTGAGGTAAAAATAGTAGATTAATAAGTCAATTGAAGGAATAGAGAAATAGGCAATTATCAAGTCTTTGCTGGGTAATGTGCACCAAAAATGAGGATCAGAAAGAGAAATGGATGCAGTGAACAGCAGGAGATTTTATTTTTCTTTTTAAAGAATATATTAAAGTTATGGGTATAGAAAGGATATATATGCACACACACACACACACACACATACACACGTAGAAAAAATATAGAAGTGAAACAAAAATAAACAGAGCAATACTTGCATATAAACACCTGTTGGTGTATCCTTCAACATCAGTAAACTGTTATCAGGTGTTCTAGCTCTTGCCATTTCAGTGTAGCCCATGATGTCATATTTGCTAGTGGAATGAGCGTTAAAATGTTAGTTTCCAAAGTATGCCTTTTGCAGTTTCATATGAGCACAGCTTCCAAAATGCTTTTATGTGTTAACTTCTGATATTTTTATTTAACCGGCATATTATGAGTTGCTTAACCATACTTTCCTGTAATATCCCAAAGCACAAAAAAAACAAACAAACAAACAAAAAAAAACAAAATGAGTGGACATAAGAATAGAAAGATATTACAAAGATAAATAAAGTCAATAATCCACCTTTTGCCAGGGAAGCCTTGCTTCATCTATTTCCAGCTAGTCTAGATCCTCTTATTTCAAAGTCTTTTCTAAAAGCTCATCTGTTCAAGAGCCAATAAATCTTTATATCAGTTAGTATGACAGTCTTTGAGTTCCATGCTCATTGTAAATCACTAAAGTCAATAATGCATTTTTCCACACCATTTATGAATATCGGAATAAATTTTATCTTCCCATAGCTTTTCATATGCGACAAATCCATATGATGATCAGAACTATAACACCTTTATGAGTTTCTGTATTTGTTACTACTGTCATGGCAGTAATGTAAAATTTTGCTGCTGTTTGCCTTTCTGTATGGATTTCTGTAGTTGCAGAGACTGCAGGCACTGTGCTCTGAAATGCCTTATATGACAATGTCTCAGTGGTTGAGACCTAAAAGGAGTTTCATTGCCTCGTACAATTTTGTCTGCCTTTTAAATTACAGATGTGAATATTTACATTGATTTGATTACCTTGAACATGATAGGTTACCTAAAAATCTTGATTACAAGTCTGTGATTCCACATGTCAAGGTATTTTATTTTCTTTTCAGCATTCTGCATTTTCAACATTCAACATTTGGTCAATAGCTGTGTTATTCTCCCTGAAAGCAAGGGAGTGGGTGAGCTTCTGTACCTTGCTTCCATCTCAATGAGTGATGATCATGTCCTGCATGCATTTCCACACACTGTGTGTGCTTTTTGTTGCCAACCACAAAAGTTTTAGAATAATCTAGTCTTCTTCTATGGCTTAAATAACTCCTGCTTTGTGTATCACCTCTTTCCTCATATCCTGAAAGTGGTGGAAACTTATCAATAATTAATCTAAAACTGGGAAAATCATTGATACTGAAGAATGATGCAATAAAGGAACACAGATGATCCAGTAGACCTTTTTTATCTTTAATTTCAGTGATTCAAAGTGAATCACTTGTGAAGTCACTAGAGGTTATAACTGATGAAATGTGTTTTTGGGGTTTAATTTGAAGTTCTTAGACTTTCATTGCCTTTCCTGTTTGACCACTGATTTATGCACTGAGCCATAGAATAAGCTTTTCACTTTACTGTCTGGCAGAAAAGAAATTACCTTTCATTATGCTCATAAATCAACTGACGATTGCATGACTAAGATTTACATTTCTAATACAGTCACCAAAAGCTATTGTAAACTGCATATGCGATTTATCGTGATTAATCATAGAATCATGGAATGCTTAAGGTTAGAAGGGACCTCAGAGGTCTAATCCACCCCCCCTGCTCACACAGGGTCACCTAGAGCACATGGCACAGGGCTGCATCCACGTGGGTTTTAAAGATCTCCAAAGAAGGAGACTCCACAACCTCTCTGGACAAATTCCAGGCTTATAGCAATAATGATAAACTAGTTCTGATAAAAGCCACTGTGACATGTCTTAGTAAATCATTTTGAAACAGTCATAAGACAAATGATTCCTCTAGGTCTATCTGGCTAACTCACGGAGTGTTCATGCTCTGCAAATCCCTTGCTTGAGCAACGCAAAGCCACGCGATCTAAGGATTAAGTTGTAATTTGGTTCTTTATAGTTCATGATCTGTCTCTTTAGCCATCTCTGATGGTGACTGTGGCACCAAATTTTCTTTCATGAAGACCTTCTACCCTTGGAAAGGAGAAAGCCCAAAAAAAGAGAGTAGGTCACTAGATAACTTTTTGTAACAACCCCTCAGTTTTGACGCAGCACCATCAGGAAGTAAAGACCTGCATGGCAGATCATTATAGTGAGGTATCACAGAGTGTTTTGTAATGCTGCAGGAATAAAGAAAATGGAGAGATTTCTCAAAGAGAACCAGGAGTTCTCTTTCAGATACTTCAGTGGCCAGACTTCTTTAACTACAGACTTCCTTTGGGAGCACTGAGGCTACTTGTTGAAATTCTGGCACCATTTGCTCCAGAGCAGCACTTTTTCCATGTCACCCAGGCTAGAAAGCCATGCAGCAATGATTACAGTATCAGGGCAACAGGCAGAAGTCAGGTGCTTTGCTACTGGGCAGAGTATTTCACAGCTGCTTTTAAGTAATAACCAACACTCAAAACATAATCCAGGATCGTGACTATTTGAAATACTGCTGAAGAAAGTCCAGGCATTGTACACAGTGAGGACGTAATTTCCTTGGTGATGAATTCTGTTGCTAAATTGAGCTTTGCAATGTGCTGCTGGCATGCTCTGTGTTGTCTTAGGCTTTTCATGAAAAATGTAAACATGAGAGGCCTTAAGATAGTGTTTGTTGCATTGCAAGCATTAGTCCCAACAACACAGCCATTTCTTCCTGTGCAAACCATTATTATTATGGACTTTCTCCATGGCTTTCACTTAGCACAAGCATCTGGGTTTCCTTCCTCATCCACAGAACCCTCCAAAATATAATGTGTCTTGTTCATCTTCCAAAAGCAGTAGCTCAATTTCAATAGTGAGCAATATACAACCTCTAGAGAGCAACGTAGTGTTATGCTGAATGTAGGTCACTATTAATCATTAATGACCTGTGACTTTAAAAATGGTATAAACATCACATACCATCAGGTTGAGTTTACATGGAAAACAATGAGACTAGATATTCGTTCCAATTTGTTAAATGCGTGCCTGGTTGTAGAAAATGCTTGGGTTGTGCCAGAATTTAAGTTTTCATTTTTTTCATCTCCGCAGGGGAACGTAAACTGGTGATGATTTTTTTTTCCAGTGCTTAGGTTGTTAGATCCTAAATTTCCAGCTGCTCATACTGACACCTTTTCAGGGACTATATGTGAGCAATTTAATCATTTCTTTCAGCAGAAAAACTGACTCCATTACAGTGCTGTGGCCCAGAGGACCAGGAGCAGCTGTTAAAATGCAATCACTGTTGAGCTCATATAAATTGTTATAAAAGTTCTTTCACTGTTTCAGTATTTAAACTTGCTAAAGTACATCCAGTAAAGGCATCCAACCTCTCCTTTAGATGCTTATTCCTACCAGGGCTATGAAAGAAAGTCTCTCTGTGGCAGTCTTTGTGTTGGTCTTTTATCCTTGGTAATGTTCCAGCTGCTATGAAAATGGCAATTATTAATTCACTGTGAAAAAAGCACCACTTCTGTCCTGATATTCTGATTCATTTTCTTCCAATTTCTAACCTGCTGTTTCTGGCAAAAGCCTTATTGATAAAGTGAAGGCTGAGTACATCTGAAGCAAAATTAGGTGCCATATATGACAAGTTTCAATCGGTGTTTAGTTAAGCTAAGGGGGTAGACCACAATTACTCCATTTGGTAGCTCAGGTCCATGTTGACAAAGGAATAGTTAGCTGCTTGACTCCCCTCCAGGCCCTGATTCCCACTGGGTCTTAGATACCTGATGCCCTGTGGACTTGGGTCTTCCTTTTAACAAGATATTGGCAAGCTTCCTTGCATCACTGTGTACAGCAGTGTAAGTCTCTGTAGCTGGCCCCGGGTTCATTAGTTAAGATGCTGTGTTCCTGAAAATTGCAGACTGTGACCCAAAAGTCCTTCTGTCACAGGCCCTCAAAGGGAAGTATCCGCGGCAATTGCAGCTATTGCAGTGACCAGCAGTCACTGTGTGACTGCTTAGCAAAGAGGTTAGACTGTGAATTTGCATGAAATCAGCTGCTGAACAAGAAAGGGTTCATGTGAAGACTTATTGACTAAATTTGTAATGGCTGATGCTGCGCTGTTTCAGTAACTTATTGAAACAACTTCTTTGCTAGGGAGGTGAGTGCTTACTGGAGAGCTGCTGGTGCACAGTAACATGCATTTAGAAGTTCAATTGTTGTCCATTCATTTGTATTTTGACCAAAATTTATAAATTCTTTTCACAAAAACTGATGGTCAATCTTTAAGAGGTACTGTTATAGTGAGGAAGATATGACTATTTAGGCACCAACTTGGATCTGGGAGGTACTAGTTCTAGCATTCGCTGACTGTCCAGGCATCTTGGGCTGTGCTTTCTCACATACTCGTACATTTTCACACTTCATTGTACACGAGTAGCTAAATACCTTTCAAAATCTGACTGTAGTAACTTCGTGCCTGATGCCAAACTCGTTGAATGATTTATCAGTAAAACTCTATTTTATAGTACTGCGGTAGGACCTGTGAGATCCTATGCTGTGAATAGCTAAGAGATTATTGCTGAAACGAGCAGGATCTAAAAGCAAAGCTTCCCTCTCAGTTTGAAATACCCAGAGTGAATCCAGATGGAAACAGAATATCTGAAATACTACAACTTTCCCTCCAGCATCTTTTACATTATTAAGTCATTCTCACATTATCAAGAGTGACATCTAGTTGTTGTTTCAAAATCTGATCCCCCTGAAGGGGCTGCTCTTGTGGTATTTGAACTCAGTCTCCATCTTTGATAAGGTGGTTTGTAAGCTCCAAACTGTCCCATGACTTCTTCATTGAATTATCCAGTTGCAGCGAATTCCATGGGTTTCTGCTCAGGCTTAGCAAAGCTCTTGGTACTCTTAGGTAGTGTATACACAAAATATACTAGTGCTACCATATATCATAGTTTTATTGTTTGCTTTTAGGTGAAGGTAAAGTTTTATATTTATATCCTGAGTTTTACTGATCTCTCAAGTGGGCCATAGGGCATTCCTCTATATAGCTTATTTCAAACCCAATGGTATATCTGTCCTTCTGACACCTGTGAGGATTGAGTTACCAGATCAAAGCTCAGAACTGATTTTGTTCTTGGTGGTTGCTTCACTCAGTCAGAAATAATTTGTAAAATAGCTTTAGGGCCTCTTTGGTTGAGCATAACTGCAGAGATTGGAGAGATAGGCATGCGTTTTGTGAGTGTATCTATGCAGATTTGAAAGATAATGGTATTTAGACTGGTATTTTCCAGGAGGATTATCAATGAACTGAGTGGGTTTATGGAGACATTGTAGTCTGTGATCACAGTTAAAATAGAAAAATAGTCTAACTAGGTGAACATAGAAAATGTAGGAGAATTAGGTGGCTGTATTACATATAAGCATGTTAGATCTGAAAATAATGGGTCACTAGGAGAGTATAGGACAGGATGAGATGTTTTCTTCTCTTTTGATTTGATTGTTGTTAGTTTGTAACAGTAGAAGTTCCAAGTAGAGGAAGAAAAGGTTTGGTGTGTGTGACATTCTGCCCATTCTCATAATGATTATAATGTGATTTTCAGTGATTTCAGGATTTTCTCGCTTGAAGAAGTATTGCAGTACACCTAGAAGAGCTGACAGGGTAAAAGGAGGCTGACACACACCACCAATCTTATCCAGTCATTTTACACTCATGGTCACAGTTGTCCATTGATGGGAGTGAGCTGTTATGTCAAGCTGGTAGAGGAGTGAAGTCATCTGCAAAAGTCATCAGTTTCTCCATTTCAAGGAAGAGGTGGGAAGAGAGAAGAATTGTATTTTGAGGGATGGGGAAGCAATTTATGACTGCATAGCTATTTTTTCACTTACTAAAAAGTAAACAATGAATTAAACCTATTAAAACTGATAGAAGCAGCAAGAAGATAAATAATAGTGCTGTAAAAGCACTACTGAGATACGATAAAAAAAAGAAATGATAAAACATAAGAAAGACAGGGGAAAAGTTTGTGGAATAGAAATCTTTGTATTTTTCATAGGACTTTAACAAATATAAGAATTCTCAAATAACTACTGCAGTATGTTGGAGCTTCTGATTTCATTAGCAAATGAAAGATTAACTAAAAAAGAGGAAGTCGGGTCTGTTGGCAGCAGCAGTGGTTGGAAATAGCACTCTAGATGTTTTATTCCTGACGTTGCAAAGAAGTTTACCTTTGTAAAGATAAGCAGAACATATACAAAGAGCGAATAGACAATAATCTGCATTCCATCATTAAAATGGACTTTGCAGATGACTTGCTTTTGGCTTCTGAGACCAAACTTTTTTTACAGACAGCCTGCAGAACCAGAAAATAGAGGAGAGGCAGTTTGCAACCTTTCAGTCACCAAATACCCCACAGAAAGCAGTTTTCTGTTTTTACATTTCAAGAATTAATTTTTTTTAATAGAAGAACAATATAGTTTGTTATTCTCAAGTATTCTACATCAGCTATGTGGTTTAAGAGTAATTTCTGTGACTTCATGAAAGTTGCAGAAAATTCATGCCAAAGGCTTTTTGCTTTGGACTATATGCCATGTCTGCTGTATATGTGTGTTTTATATCTCTGTTGCATGAAAGCAAGACACTTTGGAAGCATCTGCTTTATTTTTTGTACCTGTTGCTTTCATCCATTTTATTCATCCCTTGAACTAACTTGATTCCCACTGACATTAAGTCTGCCTTCAGCATATTCACTAAGAAGAGACGCTAACACAGCTAAAATTCTGTCAGTACCAATTTCAAGGCCCCTGAAATTTGGAATAGGACTGAAAAACTAACGCTGTTCAAAGTTAATCTGAATGTTTGAACATGTCAGGGAAAGCCAAAATCAACAAAAGTAATGTGTGAATGAGTAAGAATGAGGACTCAGACTGTCCTAGCTCCAGCCATCTTCTCCATCAAGTTAGAAAACAGAGCCCTGAATTGTGATAGATATGTACACCGTGATGTACAGCAGCCCCCAGGCTAGCATAGAGGCCAAAATAGTTGTTCATGCACAGTACCTTGTTACTGGGGTTTAATTGGGACTGATTCTGCTGATATCACCCAGGGAAATGGAAGTTGCACTCACACTTCTGCTCAGAGGTGACCTCCAGCATCCTTCTGTCCTTCTGCCCAAGGCAGTGAGAGGCAGCAGAGAGGACCTTGAGACCCGAGAATTAACATCATAAACCTACATTTTACTATGCAGAAAAGGTTAATTTATGCCAAAGCCAGAGTCTACTGTTCCCTTGTCTAAGCAAAATAAAGGAGAGACATACATGGAGCTTTGACAGTTTTCTGTTTGGTACTTCTGCAGAAGGCAGTGGAAAGGATGAGAAATGACATGAAGATTTGATAGAGTAATCAGCATTCTTTAAATATGTCTTCTTTTTTTTTCCTTTGATCACTCCAGCAATGAGGATATGAGGATATTAATTCTGGCTTTAGTTCACCAAAGGCAAAAGACTACAGCAGATAAGGACTGTGAAATTCCAAGTAGCCTGTTTTTCAGGGACAGGATCATTTGCTGTCTTTCTTGGGCACCCTCTTTGCATACTAGCAGGCTGTGCTCCTCAATGGCTTCTGAGTAATTCCTTTGCTAAAATGTCATAATGCTATCAGTATTAAGGGTTTTCCTTAGCCAACTTCAGTAAATGAAAGAATGGAACTTGTTATGTTCCAAAATAAATATGAAATTCTTTGCCCTGCTGGCAATACTGAAAATAAATCAAGTTCACAGCAAGCACAAATCCAGCCCCCATGCAAAGACCGACTCTGAGGCACGCTCAGTCGTGCTCCTGGGTGATTAAGTTATCACACTGTTTTGTGCTTGATGTCCATGCCATGTCTGCTTCTCTCCTTGATGGCTTGCTCAGAGGTCTGTATCCAACATTACAGAATTCCTGAAGCTGCCCAGAGAGTCACATATCCAGCAGATCAGTTATCTTTTGTGCTGGTGCCTTTCACCCTTGCTATTATCTGTGGCAGCTTTTCTTTTTTTGCATACCTGTGCATGTGAAACTCCTAATCATGCAGGAGGATAATTAGCAAGTGTGGTGTGAGATTTCAGCTGTAAGGGCTGTTTATCACAGATGAACTGAAATTTGTCACAGATGAACTGAATGAGCAGGTTGTAGTTGCTAATAGCCTGATTACTAATCTTTGGTGTTCCTGGCCTTTTTGTAATTCACATTTCCCGAGATGATTTCCAGTGGAAAAGTCGATCCTACATTTCAGAATTTAAGCCTCTTGAAAATAGGTTTCTTCTGGCACAGCCTTTTCTCAGGCTTTTGGTATTACTCCGTAGCCACAAACTGATGGCTAAACCATGGGCCTAGATATAGCAAAATGTAAAAAAAAAAAAAAAAAAAAAAAAAAAAAGAAAAAAAAAAAGAGCTGAATCATAGCAGGAATGTTGTAGCCATTGTAAAGGGAGGTGAGTGTGACAAGGTCTGTGCTGAAGAGTAATATACTTTACTAGATGCACTTGTAGAAAAAACAGAAATGCTAAGAGCACAACCAGCCTCTCTTCTGAGCCATGAGAAAGGAAGTAGACCTGAAATTAAGTACAAGAAGAGAATAACTGCTATGAATATATAATTGCAGTAGTGATCAGTTAGGAAAGTCTGGGTAGGATTTGTGGGCAGAATAATATTATTAAGTATGCAAGTTGCCTGCCTTTGTGGTATAGAGAGGAAGAAAAGCTATTGCCTTTGGAAATCAGAGCGTTTATATCTTAATCACTTTTGCTGTATTCAGAATATCCTTGACAAATTTTCCATGGATTTGATTTAATTCTTTTTCCTGTGTATAGCACAGTAGAAAATAAGTTTGTTTCAATCACTAAGAAAGATAAAATGTGAAGTGCTTTCTGGATATAGTAAAGCTAACCCAGAATTTTTTTATGGAAACATATGTTACAAAAGGTTAAGCTAATAATTTCTATGGGTTCACTTGCCTTTCAGTATCATGTAAAATGTATGAATTCTCATCCTTTCCCGGTGCCTGCTGCATATTTGGGGAAACAGTGAACTAGAACCTTTTCTGAATCAAATATTTTGATACAGATTCTGAGATAGAATCTGTATCAAAATTCTTTTGCATTCAGGTCTGACAATTGAGCTCCATACTTAAGTAAATCAGTTTTAAATGAAATCTTAATGAAGTAAGGTTTAAAATAGGGATCAATTGCTGTCATTTATGCCTATTCTCTTGCAAGCTGCTGTTTTTTTTCTTTCTTTCTTTTTTTTTTTTTTTGGCAATATTATACACCAGAGTTTTCTCTTGCTCCTTTCTCTGTGTAAACTAAAACTTTACTTTCGCTTTTCAGGATTCTCACCATGGGACCATTTTGTGCTGTAATTTGGCAGAGGTTCATTCTGAGTGGGAGGTTTGGACTTGTTTGCAGAATAACCGAGGTACTTTTTTCTTGCCTTTTTAAAAATTATTGATATTTTGCTAAGCTTTTTGATGAGAACATAGGGACCTGCAAGAATAACATTTCTCATGAAAATGTGAAGATATGTGCACTTTACCGTAGATGGAAGAGGGAAGAGAATTAAAGTATTTTCTTTGAAAAATAAAACACAACAATTGAATTTATAGAGTTGTCCAGAGCTCAGATCCCTGAAAGACATCTCATTGTACTTTTATACAGTTTCTTCCAGCCATATTTTATTTTTATTCCAATGTGTTCAGACATTCCTAAACGGGATAAACTCCTCTGATGATTATGATGTTTGCTGTGTATAAGTCATTCAGTGCGTAAGCAGGAAATTGGGGTAGAGTGCAGTAGCTCTGACATAATTTCATGGTTATTTGAAAACACATGTTTTAACAAATCTCTTCAAGTTAAGGAGTACAGACTGTAAGAACAACTATCCTTAGACTCTTTATAACTTGAACTGAATGTCCAAAGGTTTCTGTTTGTGTGAATGTACTGAATTATGAGCTGCAGTGGCAGAGAAGCAGACCCTTACTTCAGATAGACTAAAATTTAGGCTGATGGCCATGGTCAAAACTGTAAATACTTATAATAGTTCTAGCTATCATTCTAATCTAAGTCTAGTACTGCAAGTGAGAGAGTAAGTTCTGAATGTGATTGATAAGAAGACTATAAATGTTAACATAAGTTATAAATCTAAGTGCTGCTATCTCTAAATCTTCATAACGGAGTGAGGATTTTTTAAAACTGAAAGGGCAACTGAGTTATAAAAATGTCTCTCCATTGTTAAGTAGCAATCTATATTAAGTATTATTGACTGCTTTACAAATATAACCAGAACTTGTTTCAAAGTCTTTGTCTCAGAGGCTGTGTGCCTTGTGTCACATACAGCCTAGTGCCCTGGGAGCACAATAACAGCCACCTGCTTGGGATCTCAGTTAAGTCCTTGCTGTGTTGTGGCACACAAAAAGCTTTCTGTGCACCACCTTTTTTATTTAATTGTGAAAGGATGTGTTACCTGATTTGTAGTAACAGAATGGCACTGAAAAGTCCTGCTAATGCTTAACTGCTTCCAGCCTTCTGACAACTTAGTGGGAGATGTCAGCAGCTTTTCTTGGAACGGCACTGCTTAGTTCTGAGAGAAGGCGCTCACTGAGTTGAGACGAATCCTGCAAGGTTGTCCTCCAAAGCTGAAGTGTGGTTTTGCTTAAAATGCTTTGCTTAGCGTGGTTTGATAAATACACGACTTTTCTGTTTTCTGGATAAATTTGTTTATTTTTTAGTCATGAAAATAAGTTCTGTTTATAAGCAATGTCTGACCCATTGCACAGACTTGGAGAATGCAAAAGAGGTTCTTACTTGAGAGCTACGATGTGCATAGGGGCTGCTGGCTACCCATGCAGAGTAGTTCACCTTGGAGCTGGAGGTTTTCTGCAGAACACATCAGTAAAATGATCTTTTACAGACCTCGATTCTAGCACCTCTATGAGCTGTATATGCTATGTGTTCTGTACGTGCATCCTGCTTCTCATACACTGAAATATTTTCAGGATTCTTTATTGCAGCCACAGTTAACCATATAAAGGTATGGTTTTAAATAATCATAAATGGGAATAACTTATAAAATACTTAGCTGACTGAAGGTCATGCTGCTATACACAATCCACCTCTCTTGAGGAAGTCAGTCAACTCCTTTGGTTTAATAAGCCATTTGTTGGCAGATTTGTAAAGTGATATTGGTCTTGCAGATCCTGGTGATTTTCCCCATGGGAAATAATTTTGCTGCTTCAGATTACAAGCATTACAATTTTTAACCAAGTTGTTATATGGGAATTTTAGCCTTATCAAAGCTGCTGCATTCTACTTGGAATTCCTTTACCTCCATACATTCCTTATTTACAGGAGTAAATATTACTCATTATTTACTCTTAATTCACTGTGCTGTACTTCAGATGTAGTATGACCTTTCTTGGGTACCATGCTCAGCAGAAGCATCCTGGAAAACACACTGCCACCAGCTGCAAAGCAGTTACGTAGCCACCCTGTCACATCTAGGTCTGACACATGCCCATCACGGCAATGCGTGTGCTCTCAAATGCTGTCTGGACTCTCGCCCCTGGGGCCAGTGGCAGAATGAAAGACAATGGGCAAAACTGAAATGCAGGAAGTTCTGCTCGAATGCAGGAAAACACCTCTTCACTGTGTGAAGCAGGTTGCCCATGGAGGCTGTGGAGTTTCCATCCTTGGAGATGTTGAAAACCCAAATGGAGATGGTCCTGGGCCACCTGCTCTAGCTGACCTTACTGCAGCAGGGGCTGGACTCCATGATCTCCAGAGGTCACTTCCCACTGTGACTCTTCCATATTTCCTTATGCTGTGTTTGCAGCTGTTTTTCCTGCTATAGTAAACAATCTATACTTAATACTAACTTCTGAACAGTTAAAAATAACCTGTGCAACAGTAAAGGATTCAACTTATAAGACGGAACTACTACAGATTGACAGTTGCAGTGTTTTTTGATTTTGCTTTTGTTTTTCAGAATCTACTATGGCTTTATTTTGACTTGACTGATTTTTCATATCACATTTTTGGCTTTTTTTTGGGTTTTTGTCAGACTTTTTTTTTTTTTGGTCAGTAAAAGTATGTCACTGCTGTTTACTGCCTTTCTTCTGTCAGTTAAGCAGAGATCTCACACATGCACAACTTCATGAATTAACAGAGTTTTTCAGCTTTCTTCATTTCTATGTTCTTCTTCTAATAGTAAAGCCTATTTATACCCTTACAGGAGCTAAATTGGCTCCAAAAACAGGATGACGAGATGAAGAGACCTATTTTCCGTTTAGCAGAATTGAAGGACAAAATTGGAAAACAACAATTAGGAGCTCTAGAAATTGTATTTTTACTACTATTCTATCTAGTGTCAGAATTTCTAGGACATCCTTGATGATATTTTAATTTACTAGTGAAAAGCATATAGAAAACTCTTTAAACAGTACTATATTTCAGTCTTTTTTATAATTTTTTAAGTTTAACATTTATGTGTTCCTTTTAGAAAAGGCATTTTCTGTTATGTTTCTCTTTCTAACAGCCAAGTGACTAACCAAAAAAAAAATTCTTATTGACTAAAGATTTTGATCAAGTCTGTACATTATGTAACTGCATCAGGAAGAGTAGTAGCCTAGAAGTAGAGAAAATAATGAAAGTTCTGTTTTACTGAATATTTTTTAAAAAGCGTGCATCCAAAAGTATAAAAATATTGCTACAGTTTCAGGGTCTGAAATCACCTTCTCTTGGCTATTACCAGAAGTACATCTTTCAAAAGAGTGCAACTCTGCCTACCTATAGTTTTGTGCCTAGACACCTTCAAAGCCTTTCAATTTTCAGCTGGTTTCAGTGCATCATGGTGCATGTCTGCTTGAGCTTTCATCGATACCCTAGTACAGATTCCTGCCTGGAACAGCAACATGGCATTGGGACAGTCACAGTGCAAGCCCTTAGCGAGGCTTGAAGAGCGTGAGTAGGTCCTACAGTGTAGATAAAATGATCCAGGTTCCTAGTTAGGTTACCTCTGAGGGATTTCCAAAATAAATGCATTTACTCTGTCAATAGCAAACTGAGCTGAAACACTGTCTGAACCCAAATTTGTTTTTAGACTGTCAAAATATTATTTCAGTGAGCTTGGCCTCCTAAAGAAGAATTGGTCAAACTGAAAACTACTGTTTATGCATAAATTGAAGCAGATTGTGGTCCTCAGTAATGTGACCTTACAGAGTTCAATATCGCAAGAAAAAAATGGCTGGACCCTCACTATGTCTCTCTCATCAAGACTGTCAAGCTATTGGAATTCTGATTTTGTTTATGAAAAGAAAATGAGGCTTCTTGATGTGGTTTCTATTATTTTTACTAAAATGTAGAGCTGTGGAAGGGAGAAAATTGAAAAAAAAATCCAGAAAGATATGGTGGCCTCATTAACGACTGCTGAAAAAGTAGGACACACGGTCAGGATGTCAGTGAACTGCGGTTCACTGCAGTACACATGCCATTTTCAAGTAGCATCTCTGGGATGCGAGGATGAAAATTCCTTCCTGACAAGCCCTGCTGACCGTCATGTGCGCAAACAGGGCTGCTTGGCGGGAGCAGCGTGTCCCAGGCCAGGGCGACAGGCAGCACCCATGAGCCATGGCTCACTTTGCAGTGTGCTGGGTGAAACAAGATCAGCCTATGAGCAAGGGAACAGATGCGTTTTTAAAACCAGAAGGGGGATCTGGTTCCTCTGATGACTTGTTGCTTGCATTTTTGGGTTTTTTTTTTCCCCTGTTGTGATGGCTCCCATCTTTGTTTTCTGAGGGTTCCAAGGAACTGAAAAAATAAAGAAGTTCACTACCTTACTGTAAATGACATGGATTTCATATTGCTGGTACTTAGAATTACTTTGGAAGGAAAGCAAAGTCAACGAAAGATAGGCCCAATCCTATGGTCACAGAAAAAACTCCTGTCCTCTGGCTAAGCTGTGGCCTAGTGAGGGCTAAACAACTTTCTGAGCACCTGCTTGCTGCATGGTGGTGTAGACCTACATGAAACACAGAGCTTCAATAGAACAGGTGAACCCAAGGTTTTGAAGTGTAGTTTTGTTTTGTTTTGTTTGTCTTGCCATTTAAACCTGTACATTTGTAGTCTACTGAAGAAGAGAAGAAATGGTAAAGATGAGATGGGTAGCCTTGTAGAATAAAATGTTCTGTGCTGATCAGAATAGTACATTTTTATTTTCTTGGATCTAATTCTTATAGTAGATTCCTTCAAAATATCAGCAAAATTGATGCAACTCAGAGTGTGATGGGCTACACAGGCAGTGCATAGCACTACTGCTGGGTCAACACCCACCTAAGAAAGGGCTTCCCTGCCTCCAAAGATCAGCAACAGGAAGAAAAATCTGTATTAGGGAAGGCAACAGGAGGATCCTTGAGGGATCTAAAGCAGAAGAATGACAGGGACTCTTTCCAATAAGCTGTTTGCCAAGAAATGACTTGTGAATGGACAAAGTGGAGTCTGGGCCTGGAGGTGGAGGAGTGGAGTGGAGATGCCTTCTGCTAAAAGTCCAGCCTCAGGTCCCACTGGCAGGACCAAAAGCTTTAGGAGAGCAGTGGGAAACCATTAAGTTGTGCTGGCAGACCTGATCCTTGGGGCTCACAAGTGACTTCTGTTAACTTGGTCTGACATAGATCAATATTTTAGAAATGAAGCTTTCAGTCAAAAAAAATTGACTCAACAGTTATGTTTGTGAGGAAAAGCTTTGAAGAGTATGAGGTGGCTTTAACTGATACAGCAGTGCTTTCCTGAGCTGCCCATTTGATGTGGTTCTTGGTGTGTGTTGCCACTGGATATTCCTTTTATGTATTTAGTTTTGCCCTGATTTTGCACAAATTTTATTAACCTTCTCAGCCATTTAAATAATATTCCCGAATATGGCAAAATCATACTCTCCATGGGAATACTAACAGCTCCAAAGTGGAGTGATTTCTTAATTTTCTGTTTTGCCTCATCCATTCAGGTAACTTTTACACAGTAGCCAGCAGTTCTGAGAATCAGGGTACATTCTGTAAACAGCATTTTAATTAAGACTTGCAGATACTTCCAGAGACCATGTATCTCAGGAAATATTTAGGATTCAAACATTTGGAATGTTTGCCTTGGATTTATTTTCAAATGAATGAATCTATTCATTTGAGATTCATTTTCAAGGCTTCATATTTCTTTTGATTACAATGGCTAAGTAACAGTTTAAAATTATGGCTTTGGTTACATAGGTACAAAACTAACATCATGAATGCCATGAAAACTTTGATAACAATAAAGTACAAAAATATTCAGATTTTTTTGGATGGATATTCTCCTCTTATTGTGCTGGATGTCCTCACTTAGTCCTCAAGCCACTGAATAATAACATTTTTAGAGAGTTTCAACTGGATGGTCAGTTGTTTTCATGTCTGATATTGGCAATTATAAAAGTCACTTCTCTCCACTGCATAGATATTAAACAATAATAAGGATTTGCTTTTTCATCCCTATAAATTGACCTTTATTTTTCTTCTATTAAAAATATTTAAATATAGACATACTGAAGACAGAGTAAAGAGAGAAGAAAGAATCTCTATAAAGAACTCTATAGTGGAGATATTTTGAAGTGCTAGTATTTAGCTCCCTTTAGTACATACATTTTAGTAATTTCTGAAGCCCAGCAGACAAGGAGGAAATTAGGATGCTCATGGTTGGGCAGGGACCAGGCCATGATGCAGCTGAAGCCAGCACAGAAGCCTATGGAACAGAAAAGTCTTAGCATGTCATACAAATGCAGGAAAGAAAATCTAGCTTTGTATTGTTAATGGGCAAGTGTTTCTCATTCACTAAGCTTGGAAAAGAAGCACTGTTTAGGAAACTAGATGGAGACTTTTCAAAAAGAATGTCCTTTCCCAGGACCCTTCAGGCAAACCAATGGCTTTGGCACCTGAGTTTGTCCTCAGGTTTTCTCACTGCCCATTTTTTATTAGTGGAGCAAGTGAAGAGAAACTTCAGTCTGAAGAGGAGAAAGCTGAGAGAAGATATCAAGAAAAAAAAGGTTTACAGAATTATGAAACTTGTGAAGATATTAGATTTATTGGTCATTGTTTCATAGTGTTCTGTTAGATAGAAACCAGGAGACAACACAACTGGCAGAAGACTTCTAAAATAACTTAAAAAGGTGTACTACTTTATGCAGCAAGTATTGAACTCCTGGATATTGCTGCCACAGGAAGTTGTGGAGACAGAGGATATCTGCTGATTCAGACAGGATTAAACAAATCCATGAATGCAGGTCCATAAAAAGAATAATAGCAAAAGCAATGCTGGATGGTTCATCCCTGCTTTATCCTTCTGGACTTTGAGAGAGTAAAGGGAGGTGAAATTCCCAAAACATACAAGATCACATCCTGTCCTTACATACCCTCTCCCTTGGCCATGGCTGGGTCCCGAGTACAGGGAGACATGGATCATTGGCCTCATCCCATAGAGCATTTCTTATGGTCTTATGTTTTTGACTTCTCTCATTAACACTTTTCCACTCCGATGAATTCGAAAGCTGTGGCTCTGTTCTCTGGATTTAAATTCATCAGGGGAGTCAGGGAGGGTATGCACATAGATATCTTTGGCAGATTATGTGACCAGCTGGCCAGACTGAAACACTGAGTTGTCACCAACTGTCACTGCTCTTAAATCTACAGCTGCATACCATGCCTGCTAAAGTGACCTCTAGAAGGAGGAGCTCTATTCTGGGAGGCTACTCCAAATTCAACTCTATTCAGATAGCTGTAATTGTGTGAGAAATATGTTAAAGATAGAGAGTAAATGACAGAGAGATAGAGGCAGGAAAAAAATCTAAGGAGGACTTGAAAACTAACAGTAAAGGGAATATGAAAGGAAGAGAAATCATGAAAACCTAAATCTGCAGAAATAATGATAGCTGGCTGAAGGTGTGCAGTTCTAAAAGGAAAAAAAAATGGAAAAGGAACATACAGAGTGATAAAATTCAAATATGAAAAAAAAAAAACCACACCGTGAGAGAGAGTGTGAAGGTAGTCATCGGGAACAGGAAGAATGAAGAGAACAGTGCAGGAGATAAGTCAAGGAGAGACAAAATAGGGGAGAGCAATAGAAAGGACTTCAAGATAAGGAGGGAGTGAAAGAGAAGTTGAAAAGGAGGCTTAGAGCGGAATTGTAGAGTACTCAAATGCTCATATCTCCTCTTCCTGTTTGCAAAAGAAACCGACTTCATCCACTGATTTGCAAAGGAGGGGACCTGGCAGGCATGTGAAGAGACATACTCAGAATAAAGACCAGCTCGAGGTGAAGACTATGGAAACTGGAGGCAGAGATGAGGGCTGTAGTCCTGCATATTGAAGAAAAGTGACTCCCCAGTGAAACTGGTTATGATAAAGGCAGTTTTGGTACATCTATTTTTCTTTTAGCCACTTTATGATACTGGTTTTGTTGCAGTAGATGAAAAATATGCTTGCTTAGGAGAAAATATGTTTCATTGTTTTTCCACATTCTGTTCTAGTATAACAGTTGCAATACAGTAAACATTTTTATTTTGTCTTACTTTTTAAATAAGTTATGTCTAGCTGCTTTGAGATCAAGATGTAGCACTATGCTTTTGGTTTTTGTTTTTTAGGAGGGACTTTTTTGATTTTGTTCATGTATTGTGTTGACTCTTTGTTATTTGTCACAGGGGGGGATGAGTTAAAAGCAGAAATGATTTGCTAATAATATAGTTCACATAATGAATGAGTGAGCTGGGCTGTACATAGCAATTGCACCTCCTTTACCATCGTCATGGCACCTCTCATTCTGGTTGGCCCTGTCTTCTAACCTTGCACTGACTGACTGGAGAAGAACAGAGTTACAAAAGCTGGCTGATTCAGGGGACATAGAGGCTGTTCTGCTCCTCTGGGCTACATGCAGGATCCCTCTGATGTGGCATCTGCCCATGTCCCACCTCACTTGGCAAGGTCACCCGTCACCCTTTGGGCAAAGGTGAGCTCAGTCCAACAAGCTGCTAAAACGGCTACTTCTGTCACTCACAACCAGAGCTGGGAGGGTGGTGAAAGACAGAGATGCTCCCTGTGCACCCTTTAAGCCAAGGCACCTTTTTCTGAGTAGGTATCACATCCTCATGTGTCCTGGCTCTGCGTGCTGTTCCCCAACCCATTTCAATGGATTAACCTGTCTGAGGGATAGAGGATTAGATGGTGGCCCTCGTGTATAGGCTAGGCACTTCCTTTCGTTGTTATAACATCTAGCAAGTTAGTAAGTATATCTGCTTATAGTTACTGTGCAATAAATTCAGCTAAAGTAGAATGGATCTAACATAACACTATTGCTCTTATCATTGTAACTAAAGGAGAGGGATTTTGTATGGTTTGGATGATTTGTTTAATAGCTCCTCCCAATCATTTTATACATATTACAGACAATGGAGAAAAAAAAAAGAAAAAGGAAAAATTTGGAAAACCTTTATAAAAAGTGTTTATTTAATAAAGAATAGATGGCTTTAGTTTTTTTTTTTAAGCATTTAACAGTCTTGCCTGTCTGTGGATTAGTTTGAAGAATATTGGATTTTTTTCTTAACTTACTCATTTAGATGAATAAGTGATCAAGTAATGTGGCCACTCGCTCCCTGGATCTGTGCTCAATAATACCAAAATTGGCTTACTTATGGCTGAGGGAAAATATTTGCACAACAAATGAATGGGCAGTCTCTGTGTCCAATACCAGGCTTCAGCCATCTGGATTTAGCATCAGGTGCCCAAAGAAAGAACATAAAAGCTCTTTGTCCTACTTAAATCTCCAGAGAAAGTTTTGATCCAGATCCTCAGTCGGATGCTGCTTTGGATGCTGCTGAAATTAAACCTTTATTTATTAGCACTGTCTGCTTCTGGATTTGCAATGATTCTGCCATTCTGTTCATATGGTTGGCGTATTTGTGTTTTATTTGTTTATCAAATTAGTATTGCCAGAGGTAATAGTAACCTTCAGTGACCTAAGGTTATCTTTCTATCTTCATTGTCAAACTGTACTGCGAAACAGGGAACAAAGAACCCTCTTTTTGGTCCCATTTCTTTGCCAGAATATTTCTATGTTTTCTGGGAGGGACCAGCAAGATATGCAAGGAAAAACTGCCAGATGAGACAAGCTTTCACTTAAAACAGATCTTGTTGATTCAATCAGGAAGGATGATTTCTTTTGTGTCAGGTAGCATGGCTGCTTTCAGACCACAAAAATCTCTGTTTAAATCTCAGCAGCGGTTCCTGCGCAGGAAGTGCACACCGGGAGATTAAACACCGGATGGGGAAAGTCCCGTAAATCATGGAGTCTGCTGTAGCGTCTGGCCGTCGTTCGACAGTTGCGGCTGGGCCACATGATATAACAAAGTTCAAGCATTACAGCAGAGATTCCTTACTGCAACCCTTTCTTTTTTATTTCTTTTTTATTTTCTAGTAATATTTTTCCAGAAATAGCTGAGCTGATATTTTTATCTTTTTTTTAGAAGCCTTGAAAACGATGGTAAAACCATAATGACTTGCAAAGATGTGCGTTAAAGTTTAGTTGTTGTTGTCTTTTCCCAAACCTAATCTAATAATGTTACCAGGATAAGCAAGAAATATGTCTGGTGCCGGTTCCACTGCTGCAGGGATGCAATATAGCTCTTCCAGAGGGTGTGAATACATTTTTTTAATAATTAATCTCCCCCTCTGTCTTGCACTCCCTCTCTCGCTCAATTCCTTTCCAGAAAGAATGTAACATAAGGCAGATAAATAATGATTAAGAGCCAAGTTTTATGAAAGAACTTTTATTTCTTAAACAGAAAGCATTCATATGTAGTTTGCACATCTGTGTGCAAATCTGGTCCCAGACCTTATGATTAAGCTATTCTTCAAGATTTTGTATGATTATATGCAAGGTTTAGATTGGAACTTCTGTGCCAAGACTAGATGCAATATTTATTATTCCTGTTCAAATTAACAGTTTTACTGGAATGCTCATATATGATATTCTTGCTATTGCAACCGCAGGATAATTCTATTTCTGAGATTTAATTGCTTTTGCATTGATTTCATATATAATTGGCACAACATACAAGAGTTTTTGGACTGTGCTTTCTATGCCCTCTTGTAAAAATACAAAATCTTATTTTAGAATATTAATTGTAGGTTTGCCATTTGATAGCTAAAATGCCTGAAATCTGTGTTTTTCTGGAGCTCCTATATAGCTATTCAAGTCAATTTCCTGCTCTAGTTCATTCTTTATGCTCTGTATTCATGACAATGAAGGGGATGGTTTCAACCATCACAGGTGCAATGAAGCTCTAAAATTACTTCATTCAAACTACATATTTTTTCCTAGACATACATTTCCCTTATGGCTGTCACTGCATGCCTTATTTGCATGTTGACTGTATGGTCACTTGACAATAAGTACACGGGCAGGATTCAAAACCGTAGGCACAGGAACACACAAGTAGCTGGCCAGAATGCATGGAATTTCTTCACTGTGATATAGTCATTTTAGGGAAAAAATGCAGTATGAATTGTAGCATTTATTTTCTATTTGCTTCTGAGTTTGATTCACTTGTGTGCTCAGAATAATTAGAATACTTGTCCTGGAAACATGCTAACACACCTTCCTCCTCCCAAATCCTCCAGATCCAAAATATACATAAAGAAGCTCAAAAAATGATTCAAAGCCACAGGGAATTTCAGCCTGTTGAAAATTAAATAGTTTTAAAATCGTACCAAAAAAAAAAAAGCTACTAATGAGAAAAGTATTTGATCTTTGGAAGTCAGAGGGTGTCTCTTTCTGCTTCTTGTACCTTGGGCACAAGCAACAGGGAGCTGGAAGAAGTCTTTTATGAGCTTAGGAGACAGACTGCACGCAGAGGCTGGCCATGCTCCAGAGGGAAGATAATGTCTGGGTACTAGCTGGCCAAGAAGTCTGGACCTGTGAATTTTTGGATGGAATATAGGAATGGACTTGCATGGTCCTAGAAGTGACTGGACAAAGACACTGGGATGAAGCAGAAGAGAAAGAGAACGCAACAAATTAAGGTTAGAACTGAGATGTATGGGGGGAAATGTCATTGATATAGTTGACAAGCCAGGCAGGTTTGGGTTATAAATCTACATCTATTTTATAATCTAATGATAAGCTTTTTTTACCTGCTGAGAAATTAATATCTAATTTTGAATCATATTATGCTGAGAAAAGTCTAGAAAGTATAGATGTCAAAATATTGACACCTCAAGGTGCTATCTCATCCAGAAGTGAAAAAATTTCAGCCAGGAACCCTCTTTTCTGTATCTCCTAACAAATTATTTCCATCCCATCTGTTGGGCACTATGACACTTCTAGCTGCCTCAGGCTCCTTGCTCACCATGAGGGAAAATGAGAAGCTAACTTATATTTTCCCTGTGAAGGCAAGTGCCTGATGTAGGCATTTCGGTCACATCTAAATCTCTTGTAGGTCATAGTGCTTGGGAATAAGCATCTCCTTGAGGTGCTTTCACAGAGATAGGGATAACACCTCCTTCTTTAGGGGGAAACCCATTTAGAGAGATGGTCATTTTCTGCCCTCCTCTCTCTCTGTCACTTCCCTTCTGTGTTTTCTTGAGGCAGGATGAGGTCCAGGGCTCTGCATGTGACAGGCTCCTTCCTCTGTGATACTGTGAACTCCCTCTCTTCCCTAGGAGGTTTATTCTACAGTTAAGAGATGTGAAAGGAAAAATCATGCGATCAAAGCAAGATAATTAAACTTTCATTTTTTAGTAGTTTTTACTTCACAGTATTAAGTATATTGTTTTAACATATTTTACATATTTATAATGCCTTTTAATATTTAAATTGTCTTGACATTGGAGTAATCTTTTACTGCCTCCCTTTCTCCCTATTGAGTTATAAAGCACACATTAAACAAGCATATTGTATGTTAGGGATATTTTTCTAAAATGGATTTCATTTAGATTGAAATAACTCATTCTGTAATAAAAAGATCAGAGAAAAATCACTTGGACTGTAGTTCAGTCTGTTTTCTCAGGTCTTTTAAAGATCTGTCAGTCTCGTATCTTTATTTTATATTATAATTTGCAAAGCATTGAAATGCTGTTAAACAAGAACAGGAGTTGAAATTTTACAGCACTTTTTTTTCTTACATTACTTGTAAATTTTTAATAGTCCTGGGATTTTAGCTGAAGTGGTTAAATAACTCTAGTTTGGTCAGGCTGCAGTGCCAATGTCTCAATTTTATCATCTTACTGCCTGCTTCCCCTGTGTGCAGTGACTCACCAGCCTTGCTAGCTGTGTATCTAAAACTGATATCAACTCCAAACTAGCACCTCACTCATTCTGATGGAGCAATAACTGGTCTTATATACTTTTAAAGAGGTCTTTGTCCTGTAAAGAAGTGCACACACTAGAGAGAAATGCCCCAGCTCGCAGCTGTGAGGCTTGCATGCGGCTCTCGGCCGTTTCTGAATCATGCTCTTTCTAGGAAGCTCACCACACTTGCCACAGCTTCCTTTGAATGAGACCACACGTGCTTTAAATTGATACAGGAAAATTATTTGAGAAAGTCAGTCATAGCTGTCAGAGGGAGCCCAAAATAGCTTTTTCAAACAGAAAGCCTGTGCCTTTCAAGAGGTTTTGCTAAGCAGATGTGGCTTCAACGGCTGTTCGAATTTACATCTCCCCTTAAAAGCTCAGGAACGCTTCAAAGTAGGGCTTTACCTAGACTCTCCTCTCATTACACCTCATGTCTGCTGTTCAAAAGATTATCTGACTCTGTTGGTGCTTCAGTGCCATGAAAAGAAGGAGGAGGGACCGTGAAGCATATTAAACCTCACCAATTTGTCGATGTTAAAGGCAAAGGTGTTTGTGGTGGAGCCGATGTAACCCCAGGGCAGAGCACTGGGTTCCCTTCTCAGCTCCACTGGCTCCTCCGCAGTATCTGGTTTCACAGTCCTGTATTCCTGGTCTTGCACCTGCAAAAAGGCAGTAAGAAAAAAAGCCTTTATTTTAAGGTGTTTTAAAAGAATTTAAACTAAAGAGTATTACATATATTTTTATTCCTAATGTTGTTAGTTATTACATGCATGCCTGGTTATTGTATTAGGCAAAAAGCTTGAAATCTGCAAAGAGGCTACAAGAAGCTGGCATAGCCCTTACCGCAGAGTAAAACTGTATCTAAGTTATTGTATCCACTTATAAATAATCTTGTGTCTATGCAGCTAAAATTAGCAGAACCTTCCCCGCTCAAATCTAAATAACCTCAATTATGTAAAAACTACCAGTAACCAAAAATCATTTTCAGCACTTTTCCATAAATGTTCTACCCCTGATCTTACAAACCATTCTTTTTCCAGTGAGTCCCCTCTGACATTGTCTGTGAAAAATATCCACGTATGAAGTACAGAAAGATATGGATTGCATGTATCAATGGGCATTTCATATCTGTATCTAAATAAGAAGTTATGTTCACAGAGATGCATCTCCTTGTGAACATCCGTTTTAATTTTGTAATCTTATTTTTTTTTCCAATGGGATCCTTATTTATATTCTGTTGGAAAAAGTTATTTTTACTTTCCCGTATTTTTTTAACTATAATGCATTGATCTCTTAAATTGAAAAATTGTCTTTCACGTACACTTAAAACAAACATTTTGCCTGTGATCTGGTTTGTAATGCAACATGGAAAAATCAGAAAAGGTACTCTACTGATCTCACACACTTTCCTGCAGCACACTGAGAATCTGTGTCACAGTCTGTCTCGTTGGCTGATCTTCAGGAAAACCCTGTGCATTTGGTTTGGTAAGGAAAGATCAAATACGTCTTTGAGATGAATGAAGTGTTAGTGAGGCAAAAACCTGACTATTTGTAGAGAAAGCCAGTGAAAGTAGCAGACCACTTTCCCTGGGAGAGTGCTCGTCCACTAATTGTCTTGATGCTGGAATTATACCAACTTATAACAGAAAATAGCAAATATTGGGATTACTTCAGTTAGAATGATTTAAATGTTCTACACAGCGAACAGTGAGTACCTATGTTTTACAGTGCAGACACTATATGAGTACCATTGCAAATGAATCTTGCATTTAGGATGAGTCTGAATGCACATTGTGTGCTGCAGAGTTCAGTTAAGCAGCTTGCTCATGAAGCAAGAACAGTCTAACAAAAAGCCCCCACAACAAAACTGCTTCTGTGGGCATATTCCCAGCAATCAATGTGGAAAAAGTAGTTAAAATGGTTATGGAGCCAAATAAAGGTTTGTGACAATTGATATATTTGGACTGGAGGTACATACAATTTAAATAAAATCAATCCCTGTATCAAATGTGGAATTATGTTTCAAAAAGAATTTGGTTATAAATATATGAAAATGCTCTAAAGTTCATGGTACTTATTAGTTTTGTTAGTGTGCATTTTCAATTTCTTTCATTGGAAAAGTGAAATATGTATGTTTGTGATGAATTATTGAAACTTTTACAAACCATTTTTAATTATGAATCCACATATACCTCAGAGGCCATTTGTAAGAAACACCTGCTCAAATAGACTTTAAATAGCTTGTTTTCTCCTGCTCATGAAAAGCTTTGTTAGAAGGTTGTGTCAAATGGCTGTGATCAGGATGCACACAGAATGAACACAGTCTGGAATTAAATTCCTAATGAATATTCATAATAAGTTGTGCCAGTGTGACCTGTGGTGCACTCCTAGCGATACACTAGAGGCAGCAAACAGCCGATATGCAGATTTTGTCTCAATTTTATTGAGGAAATGCAGTATCAACAGAAGGACAGCTGAATACAGACACAAAAACTCCGGGCTCTCTTGCAACACTTGGCTTATCCTTGTAGAGGCAAATATTCTGCTTGTTACAGTTATCACGTCCCAGACAGAGCTCACGCTCCTGCTTGAGCACCAGCTTGTAATTAGCAGCCTTCATCACTTTCTTTTCATATGCATGAATGTCAAGGACTTTTTGTGATTGTTTGAGTAGTTCTGTTACATTTTACTCTGTCTTGAATCTCATTTACTTTCCTTATGGATGTAGGCAATCCATGGGAACAAGGCAATATGGGTAGGATTATTTTGCCCAAATGTAGGTTCCAGTGTCATTTGTGATGCTTTCCCAAGCCAGCTGCACAGGGCTGGCACAGCACTTAGGGGCATCCTCTGGAGCTGTAGTGGATACTGTTCCACTGTGTGGAGCAATATCCATTGCTGAATATCTAAAATGACACTGTTGGTCTTATGGATGTGCAATTCGTAGCTAACATCTTGTCAAGTTTTTCATAGGCTTTACACTAGGTGAGAACTGAGGTTCTTGTAGGACGTTAGTGAGGTAGCTTTGCAGATTTGTACAGGACAACTCACAAGGCAGAGTGGAAGGAAACATAAAGGGTACTTGTTCTGGGATGGAGGAAAGCCCGAAAGACGATTCTTACTCCAAGTACTAAGGGCAAAGAAAAGGATATTTTTTTGTTCTGGACAGAAAATGAGGGGAACACATGGAAAGGCTTAAGACACACTCTGCAAAAAACCATCTGAGACATGCAGGCACAGGGTGGATGTGGGGAGTGAGATCTGACTCAAAGAGGATGCCCAGGTTGCTGAGCAGGAGCAGGCAGAGCGGCAGCATTCCCTCTGGGAAGGAGAGGATAGTGAAGTTTGTTGCATGCTGCTTAGCAAGTCCTTAAACTATCCACTCACTGACAAGGTCATGCAAATGAGATGTATCCTCATTTCTAGCCCCTTGCAGCAACAAAACTTTCATTTTGCAAAATTGTCTTTGGATCATCACAGCATTTTGACTATCCATTGCAGAGTTTTATGTGGCTTCCATGCCTGAAGTGTAACCCTTCATCTGTGCCCAGCTCTGCAAGATCTTTTGTTCTGTTAGTAGCAGACTGAGGTCAGGTTTCCAGCAGATGTAACAATAAGGTTTAAAAAAAAAAAAAAAAAAAAAAAAGAGGTTATTTGAGACAACCTCCAGGTTGGCTTACCTGAAAAGATTTTCTCTTCTCTAGGAGATAGCACATCTAATATAGAATGACATGGGTGCTGAGTCACCCCGATGGCTTTTCAGCTGAGCACAGGCTCTCATTGATGCTGTGCAGAACGATCTTTTGGATAACTCAAGAATTTAAGACACTTGTCAGCTGCATTTTTCAGATCCAGTTTGTAACACAGAACTCTCCGAATTCAAAAAGCTTTACACATTAGCTTTTTGGCCTCAAAGACAAGCTGGCTATTGCATTCTTTTGCACTGAATAGAGGCTTTTACAGTGCAAATGTGTCCTTATCTAATTCATAGGATTTCTTCTAGCCAGCCAAGAAAACTACACTTAACTCTAAGAAGTGACTATTTAATCTTGAACAGGTTGGGTTTTTTTCTTGAATTTTGTCTCCCATAAATGCAAGATGAAAAAGGGCCTGAGGCATGTGGTATGTACAGATTCATTTAAGCTTTGCATTGATATGAATCCTTTCATGACTGAAGTTCATTGTATTAGATCTTCCCATAACATCTTTGCTCCAGATTCTGGCTTGACTTTCTTTGTTGAAGGCTGAGAATACCTTTCTGTTATATTTTATCTTTCATTCAGAAGGATTTTAAAGCACTTTATTTTTTCTTTCTGAAAATCTTCTCAATTTAAGCATCAGTTGAATGCAGATCTTTCTGAAATTCTGTGGTTAATCCACAGTAGCAATACGGTAACTATAACTTCTCTAACAAAATCTCAAGGTGTTCAGGGTGTAATTAGCAGATAGGCCAAGACAAAGCAATGGTTTGTTGCTGCTGGAGGGCTAGTCCTATTCCCCTAATTCAATTGCTCCCAGCCATGCACGACACCTCCTCACTTCCACCAGCCCTGGCTTTCAGTCAACCCCACAAAATGAGCTAATTCATTCAGATTTAAAAAAACACATTGTTTTCTAGCAGTTTGGTGATCTGAACTAGCTCACCAACATGTCAGAGAGGGCTCAGAGGAGAGGACAGGACCCTGCAAGCACAAGCAGATGGGCAGAGCTGGAGCCAGGCGAGGAAGAAGCAGAGTCCACTCTAGATTGGAGTGGTTTGGATGAGCAAGGGTGTTAGATGAGCCCAGCTGGCTAAGTGCAGCCAGGGTTCATTAATAGCAGTTGTGAGGGATGGGTTTTTCTTGGACTGGAGTCCAAATGCCATTTAATCCAGACATCTCCTTGCTCAGCCTCTCCTGTCTTTGGAGTAAGGCAGGATCTCTAATACCGCTGCTCGGGGCCTCCAGGCCAATTCGACACCTTGGTTCAAAGGAGAAGGTATCAAACAGCATCCCCTCCTTTAGCAGCCTGTGTTTTCTTTCAGAAATCTTCCTTGCTATTACTGGCGATTCTATCAATGAGATGTGCTGAGAAACCAGATCAGTGTGATAAAGCTGTAAGAAATATATTTCTGAGGATCCATCAGAAATGGGAGAATTACAAGAATGCTGGCTTGGTCAAGGGCAGTGATCAGTCAAATAGTGAGCTAAACTGAGTATCATCTCCCATTTCTTTGAATACTTCATCTAAGGAAGAAAAAAAAATTGTTATATAATTAAACGTTGTGGAGAGAACTGCTGATCATGTAATTTGTGTAAAATTAACAGAGGTTTTGTAGTTCCAATTTATTCTGTCTCATCAGTAGCATGATATATATCTCTTCTGTAATGCTAGCTGTGCTGCTGGGGAATAACCTTAAGTTGTCATCTAGTTGCAGTTGTACACCTGAGTGTGACTAACAAAACAGCCTTCTAATATTAGCATTTGGTAAAGGAAGAATAATTACTATGAATTAGCCTGGGGTTTTTTTGTGTTTTTTTTTTCTCTAGTGTGTGACTGAGTGCTACTAGTGGGAACTGTGAAAACCCTTTAGATATCCTATGATAATCCTACAAAATGAATATCATTTTTGACAGCTAATATTGTAAAAGGTTACAGGAATGGCAAGAAGAAATGTAATGAATAAGATAATCTTTCTTGGTGTTTTCTTTTGTGCAAAGTTAGCAAATCCTTAAAAAGACTGAAACATTATATATCAGGCAATATAATGAAGAGCTAGACATAGAACAACATTTGTTTTGTTGTGTTATTAAATATCACAGAATCACAGAATCTATAAGGTTGGAAGGGACCTCTAGAGATCATCTAGTCCAACCTTCCCGCTCC
>JAUBOD010000150.1:603871-621072 GCA_032353885.1 Nothura maculosa
GCTGCTCTCCAGCAGGTCGACCCCTAATCAGTACTGGTGCCTGGGGTTATTCCTCCCCAGGTGCAGGACCCTGCACTGAACTAACAGTGGTTGGGATGTGCTATACAGGAACGTATTCCCATTAAATTGTCTGAGCAGTATTACAAATGTAGATGATGTCAGTAGTATTTTGATAATTTCTTGTCGAAAGCATATAATTAGTATTTCGTATTGACTGTCTCTTGAAATGAGTTATAGGTTGCAATCTCAACTCACTTTTTCATGCTTCAGTCCCCAATTGTTGTCAACCTTTTGTTAATAAGAATACAGAGTGTGCTTCTTAGGACCAGATGTAGTATAAGCCTGAACTACCAAAAGCTGATGAATCCAATGCACATATATGATTATAATGACTACTTATGTTTGAAAGACTAGTAGGTATTATGCTACAGAAAATACAAGTTCTGAGTCCTGTGATATTATAGGTCTTGCTGGTTCTTTGGGGTGCCTCCTTGCCATTTATTTCTTGCAAGAAGGTGATCACTGAAGGAACTCAAGTATTCAAAGTTTGGCAATGCCAGCTCTAAGCCTGTAGCCCTTTTCAGGTTGTGAGGACATACTCTGCAGAGCCTGAGTCTGCTAAGCATACTGTGGGATGCTAGTCCTTCAGAGTGCCTATTTATTGTGTCTGAGCAGACAAAGCAACCCAGACCATTTCTTTCAGTCTTGCTCACCTTTGCCCTAAGCTCTCACACAAGTTGAATGGAGCAACACAACAGCGCTTTATTGAGAAAGACTTGAATTTGGCTTCTAGTTATAATATTTAAGACAGCAAGTTGCAAATAAGCCAGATAAAAAAATGCTCATCTGTGAGCCCATTTTGCCTGCCACCGGTTGCACGCTTTTCTAGTTGCTTGGTTCTGACCTAAGATGTGTATCAAACTTTACAACAGGAGGCCTAATGTTCATAGTAGCAGTCTGTGTCTCAGTTCTGAATTTAATGGCTTTTGGCAGATGACTTTTTCTCAGGAAATTCCTCTCTGTCTCCTTTATTGTCAGCCTGGCCGCCTGAATTATCCAATCCAAACGTGGCCTCAATGACTCACTCATGTTTTTCACCTCCACTGACTTTTGAAGTCTAGTCTTTGGAAACATATGAAAATGCCCTTAACAGCTCTGTTTACAACTATGTACTTTGGGTACTTAGAAGTGTTTTCTAATCCTTTGCTCTTATTTAGCCAATTCTTTCCTGCCTCATCCAAATTGTTCATTGTAGCGAAACCATCCATACTCTTAAACAACATGCAAGTCAATTGACCTGTGGACACATGGATAGTGTGCTTAGTGCTTAATGTGTGGACATTTGGGTAATGTAGATAGTGTTCAACTGTGCTACCACCTTTCCAGAGAAATCATAACGGATAATCTATAAATGAAGTTATCAAACTTGACAACATATTTCTCTGCCCAGACATACCTCAGAAGCAAGGGTTTTCCCACCCCAGTCTTTTGAGGACACCCATCTGACTCATTCATGCAGGAGAGAGATCAAACTCAAATGTCCAAGCCCTGTTCATCAGACTATCACCCCAGCTATGGATACATCATCTCTACTCCTGCTTAGGTGTTTTCCATTGAGTAGAGAGCAATCTAAACAGAGAGAAAGAAAGTGTTAAAGGAAGTGTATTGCTGTAGGCAAGTGTTTAGACCAGTCATTGAGGAGAGAGCCATGAGCCATGAGAGTCTGATTCCTGCTCGCCAGCATGCTAGAACAAATAGAATGTTGAATGTGAGGCACAGATGATGTCTTTGAGGCCTGAACCCTAACTCCTCATGATTGTTGGAGGGCTAGAATGGATTGAGAATTTATCATTCTTGGATGCCTGAAAGCATGAGTTTGTTCGTGTTTTTAGAGTGCTCTGCCTTCCTCAGCCTGTCCCAGCCCGGCCTACAGAGCCCTGGTGATTTGTGCATAACCAGGTAGCGTAGGCTTGGATCCCCTTGGGCAAAAGATTCCCGTATTTGCCACCTGGGTTGTTGCAAGGTAGTGAATAGTATCTAGGCCAAAGTGGAGTGAGTGCAAAGCATCTCTGATGAGATGTATAGCTGTCTGCTTCCTTCTGTCACAAGTTAGCCACCCCTTGTCTTCTTATTTATCCATGAATCTCCATCTTCATTTTTTACCAGAGACATTCATGATACTTGCCATGGAAGTATATTACAGAAGCCTTGCTTCAAAAGAGGACTTTGTGTTACTATTGAGCTACTCTCTATGTGTGATGTATGTGATATGCATAAGATGGTCAACAGCAGGCCCAATACTTTCCTAAGCCATGGAATTATTTCCTTCCTTGAATGATGAACCTGACAGCATCTCCCCACCTCACCTTTCTATAGCTGGTGCAGCTACACGTGGATAGAGCTACAATTTCTATAGCTTAATGTTCACAGATTTTGTTGGGTGTGTGATTTACAGCACTCTTTGCTGATTTATCTCTAAAAAAGAGAGAAAATTCAGGACTCAGAGGCAAGATAAAGGCGCTGTGGCATAATTAGTTAGAACATATTAAAATGTGGTCCATGTCACTATCTATCTCTATGAATGCTTTTAGCCACTTACAAAGCCAGAACCTAAATGGGAGAAGCTTAAACTGAGATGCATAATCCTGCAGTCAAGGTTGACTAAGCTTCTGAATAGGGATAACTGCTCTGCCATACCCCACATATGGCAACTTGATAATCTGCAGTCTAGGTCAGGAACTTTTAGAGCCCTCTACATTTTTGATAAATCTCTAGGCGTTGAATGACCGTGTGTTCATAACACCTTGTGACCAGCTTGTCTTAGAAATTAAGGAGCATTTTTCATCTGAACAACATAAACATGAATCTGGTGTAATTCAATGAACTTCATTGAAGTTCTTTGGATTTACTTTGGTAGAACTGACTGCAGGTTTTGGCTCTGTAAGTTTTGGCATGCACTCTATAGGATATTGTGAGAAAAAAACAACAAAGTTATCCTTCTCTAAACCATGTTTCAGCTTGCCGATGGATCAGAGCATTAAACACTGCACTCTAGTCTAATGCCAGAAATTTTACCTACCTTCTGATCTCCCCATTGTAAAATGTCTGCCAAAGCTCTAAGACTGTAGGTATAAAACACAGTTAGGAGTTTTATATACTGAGACTTGCCAAACACAGTAGGAGACTTTTTAGGTTCCATATCTATCTTGTATTAATGACCTATGTTGTAGCTCTTCTGGAAAGTTACAGTTTTAATTAGCAAAAAATAAAAAATGCTTTAAAATATGCCAACATGGCACATTATTGCTACCTTCTAAAATGCAAATATTGAGAAGATTTTCATTTAATTTTACTAAAAATATCCTCTCACGCTGTATCACTACTTCGTAGCTGAAGTATGAATTCCATGGTCCCTGGTGGATCATTGATTGATGTTATCCATGAGTCTTTTGAACAATCAGTCAGTATTTAACCCTAGCTCAGATTGTCCAAATTTTAGGTAATGCCAGCATCTAGAATAGACTCCTGCAAGGAATATCCTGCAAGACAAAGCCATTATTAGCCCCTTCTGCTTGAAGTTATCTAATGATATGGCTCTCTGTCTTGAGATTGGCAGGCACGTAAGTTAATGCATCCTTGGGGATGTTCTAGGCAATAGTTCTTTCTCCATCATCTTTGGAACATGAGCACAGCCTACCTTGAGCAAGGCAAGTACCAAATACAGGTATGTATTAAGATCTGTGGACCATCACTTAGGACAGTTTTCAGAGCTATGTAGATGCAGTAATTTAGACTGCAAGCAAAGTTCAATATCCTTGTGACTAAGCAAAGAATGTTCTCCATGTAGTGATCTCAATATGGAATGGGATAGTTCTATATGAAGATGCAAAATGGATTCACAGTAGCATTCATATTTAATTGGCAAAGTCTAGTATGGTTTTAAAGTTGGCTGATTTTGGATTCAAATACTGCTGTTATGGTTAGCTTGACTTTGAAGCGGCACAAAGGAATCAGACCAAAATTTGAAAACTGCGGCTGGAATCTCCATTTGGTTACAAGAGTTTTGCATGCTTATCACGGCTAATTCTGAGGTAAAAAAAACTAACTATGACTCACTAGTGCTTGTGCTATGAAGAACAATGAAAAACAGACTAAATGAATGTAATGTAGGTTGAATTAGCAGAGGTTTCTAAGAAGGAACCTTCATTTTACTTGGCTTAAGCTGCAATTATTTTAAAAACAGCTAGATAAAAAGGCCCATTAATCTGCTTTCCTTCAGTATGTTTAAACATGCTGCAACATAAAATACCTGATAAAATCATTAAGATTATTTATTTCACAGTCTCAGTGCCTTTACTTGTCTGTATGGCACCCAGCCAACAGTCTACTCAGAGTAGAGTTAAAAGTGCCGAGGCGAGAAAACAGATTAGGTAGAATGGTTATTTTTTAAAGTAACCAGCTAGATGCATTTTGGTTAATGTGTTGAACATTCTCACAAAAAATAAAGTCATGTTTCCAAGTAATTAATTGAATAAGAAACAACAAATACTTATAAAAATCCAAGACAGGATTTTTGTTTTCTTTTATAAATTCTTGATAGCTTTTATAAATTCTTGATATCCACTGTTTTCTCTAACAGTGGATAATTCCCTTCTGTCATTTTATAATCTAAAGATTCAGAAAATAAGTGGGGGAAATTAGGAAAAAAATGTAGGTGTTTTGGTAAAAGTAGCAGTCCTGGGTTAAAGGACAAGTTGCTTTTGTTCCCAATAATATGGTCTGCTATAGCAAACAGTTAGCCAGTTTTTAGTGTAAAGCTGCTGAGCCAGGAGTTTATTTTGTTCACCATAAAGCGCTCTCAGTCTCATTATGCCACTCTGACTCACACTTATCTATAGATGAATCTTCAAGGCACATCTTCAATTCTAGTTCTTCTATCCAGTGTATCTCTATTCAGGACAACTAAAATTTTGAGAGTCTAGTTATATGTGTTATATTTATGCTTCATGTTTTAAAGATAACTGTAGACTTGCTGTGGTTGCCAAGACTTTGTAGCAAGTAAATGGTGTAACCAAAAGACAGAAGATAAATCACAGATGCAACCACAACAGTTACTTAATTAAAGGGAATCACCCTCAAGTTGTGATTTTAGATTGAAGTGTCTTCTCTTTCGTCCCATTTTCACCACTGTGGCTGCTTTAAATCTCCATGTGCTGACTACTCCAGTCCTCAAAATCCTTAGGGTATAAGGCTACAAACGCACACACCAGTTTCATTGTTGATAGTAGCAATTAAATCATAGTGCAGAGAGTGATTCTGCAAGCTTTGTGTTGTGAATCCATATATCCAGGCTATGACAGTTTTACTGATATAGTTGTTTTAATTGTGGATACCAGGGTTATGATACATTCTGAATTGTTTCTTTGAGTCTTTCAATATTCTAAAACTTAGAGGTCTGACTGTAGAAGTCAGACTGTAGAAGTTGTAAGTGCCTCCTCCAAACTGGAGTCAGAAAAGATGGCAATGTTAGTGAGAGTAACTTATTACAGTCAATTGGAAATGCTCAAGAGAAGAGCGTATCAACTCATAGAATCAATGAATAATTTACATAGGAATTTATCTCTTGAGGCCATCTAATCCAACCTACTGCACAAAGCAGGCTAACCTGTTGGGTCAGATTGTTCAGGACCATTTCTAGCTGAATTTTGAAGTGTGAGTCTGAGGATGGAGATTCCCCAACTTTTCCTTTCACTATTTTGCTTTTATTGTAACTGAAGAGAATTTCCCTTGCTGCACTTTGTGTTCACTGCATCACATTATTTTGCTGTGCAACTGTGAGGACAATTTGGCTCATTTTTTTCTATAAACCCTTCCTCTTTTTCCTCCCCTCAACAGAGGAACTGTGGGAGATTGACTGTATTGAAATCCCTGCTAGAATTGTTCACCTTGGCTGAACAAACAACAGAGTATTCATTGCCATCTGCCCTGCCTGCCTGGTTTCTTGCACACTGGCATAAATCACTCTTCTGCTTTCAGGAGGTAGGCCTTGTAAGCCAACCTACTTTTCTAGTCCCATTTGCTCTTCAGGGCAGTCTTAACTTGCTTCGGTTAACTGAAATCAGCTCAACTGGAATCCTGGATCATCATTTTCCTAATTTCTGTCCTCATTTCCCTTAAGATCTTAATCGCTACTATGTCGTGGTTACAGCAGCCACATCAGCCATAGATCTTCACATCAGTTCTTACTTATTTGTGAGCAGAGTTACCTTCCTATTCATTGATGTTGGCTAGTCCATAAAATTTTCCTTAGTGCATTGCACAAATTTCCTGTTTTCCTTATGCTTTTTAGTATTGCTTTTTCAATAAATGTCATGGTGGATAAATTTCCTTATGAGAACCAGGATTTACCATCATGAGGCTTCTTATGTGCCTTTAAAAAGCTTTATCTAGTTCCTCCACAATGTCACCCTTCTTGGCCTCATTCCTTCTTTGTGGTATATGAGTGGCTAAATAGCATGCAAACATTTATGTCAGATTGAGACTCACAGCCTGAAACAGTCTTCTGGATTAAGATGTGTGCACATACGCATGTCTCAGTAGCAGCTAACAGTTCTCTGTGGGGTCAGACTTGGAACCAATTCATTCCCCACCTCCTGAAAATCGTTCCCATGAACTGTGGATGTCCACATCCCCTCCTTATACATACATTCTTCATCCTGTCCCCTACACAGCAATCTCTAAAGATTTGAGCAGCACTACATTCAGCCTCTTCAGCTCCCTATCATCTCTGTTTTTTAAAATTTAGAGAGTATGATAATCATTTATATGCAAAAATACAATCATTTATGTGGAAAAAAAAGCGAGAATCATCAAATAGATGTTAAGTTTTTTACTTAAGTTCTTAAATTATAGACACATAACAAAACAGAATGATAAGCATGATGGCCTTAGCTAGTAAAAAAACGGGCATATAGACTATGGGCACTTGTGAGTCTAGTCAAGAATCTGACATATTCAGTCGTAGCCTCAATTCTACAGAAAACCCACTTCAGGCACTGAAGCTACTGTGTGGATCTGAACCTAAACCCCTCCTTTTGAAACAGTAAATGAAGACATGGACATTTTCCTAGGACAATATATTTCCTATGATACCATAGTTCTACTCTGTATATTACCCAAGAATGGCATTGAGAGGCAGTGTATGTTCATATTTTCTCTTGAATCTGCACATCAGTTGTGCTGCTTATCCTTACTTATCCTTAGCCTGGGGATACTTTTCTGTATCCAAATTAAAATCTATTTTCTGTGGCTTAGTATTACTGCTAATGGTGACAAATATACATACTTGAGGTAGCTGCTCTGCAATCCTATTGCTTTCAGCAATTGTGACTTAAAACAGAGTTTAATAAACAATTTTGCCAAGGACAAACAGGAAAGGAACCCTCATTTCGGTTAGTCATCTCTGTGTTATCTCTGCAGTGCTAATAGAAACTAAGTGTAGTCAGATACTATATTTGTCTGGGAACTAAGCAGTTTGGTTGCTGAATGCAGACAGAAAACCGTTCTGCTGAGTAAGACACTGCTATTTTTATACAGTTATGTCTCATAGATGAGATGCACTTAAAGCACAAGTTTTGTGTCACAGGGAACACTGAATAAGCAGAAAATTTAGTGTGGGAATACAAGTGCTGTATTTTGATTAGACAATTAGGCCTTCTTCAGATCTAAACAGAAGTAGCAGATTCCAAAACTATATACAAGTTGAGCACAGAATTCAACTAAATATATAGCAATGAGCCAATCTTTGGAAAAAATGACTGATAGTTCAAGGGGAAAAAAGGAGAAAGCCGATAAAAAGTTCTCACTTTGGTGATTTTATTTTCTAGGAAGTAGCTGCAGATCTCTTTCTTCTTGACATAACCATCCCCCTTATTCTTTAGAACTTATAAGACTCTGGAGCACAGAACAGGAACGATTTTCCTATTAAAATTTGATACATTATAATTGTATAATTGTTTCATATTATGAACTTAGGTCAAATATCACTGAGGAGAAAGTCATATCAAGAACTGTACAACCATACTGAACATGGTGCAAGCCAAGGATATTTCAATAGCAATCCAGAAACTGGAAATTCTCTTCCAAAACCTAAAAAATAGAGACTTAAAGCACGGTATTCTTACACTAACTTGACAAGCTAAGTCTAACTTGAGAACAGACCATGCACATTGCTTGGCCTCTCTGTTGTATATGGCAACACTGAGGTCAAATGAGAAGGACTTTTTTTAGCTAGAAATGCGACTGTGTGAAGTCATCTTTTTACAAGGGATAGTATATGCCCATTTGAGGGTTGAAATTGTCTTCTGTTGACTGGGAACATTTTTGAGCACAACTCCTAACAGCCCAATAATCTTATAAATCTAGTCAACACAGTAAAGAGTAAAAACACATGGACTGTTGATGAAGAAATTAACATCTCTGCTGCTGTGATTTGTCAACCTTTTGAAATAGAAAAACAAGCAAAGAACTGCTGAATAGGGCACTTGTCATTAGTTTTTCAAGTGAACATATTAATATGATTGGGGTCGAATTAGTAGTGGTTTAGCCAACCATTGGCTCACTAAACACTGAGAGTGCTAGGAGAAATTTGGGAAGCCTGGAAGAAAGTTTAGTTTGGCAATGATCTGCAGAACCAAATAAAGGAGAACTCCAGGGGGAGACTTTCTCCATCAGCTCATGTGACAGCTTGAGTGAGCAGGGGGGGTGGGTTATGGCAAGTCAGGAAATCAGCTAGGGGCAATCGTTAGCCCCAGTAGGAGAGCTCTGAGGCAGGAAACGGGAAAGCCTGCGAGTCTGTCGACCTTCTGTTTTCAGAGTTCTTCTTTGAGGAGCTCATAGGCCAATATCCTCCTAGGTCTACTAGCAGTGAAATACAGAAGTGTTTGTTTCTCAGGTTGGGGCTTTTTCATGGGGGTTCAACATTTTTATCGTCTTTAATGAAAGTTTCATTCATAGGAGATGAAGAGAGCTGACTCTCAGTAAGTTTCCTGTGTAATCAAAAATATATAATTCTGTGTTTCTGTTAAGGAATGTGCTACATGTCCTATCTTACTGCCTGCTCATGCCAACCCTTTTGCAGTAAACTTTGGGGATCAAATCTAGAGGATTGACGAGGAGAGGCAGTGAATATTCTGTAGCAGTCCTGTAGGTCACTTCAGTAGTGACCATCCATGCTCTTTAACTGTGTTTCACATATATGAGATGTAAAATTTCTTCCCTCCAAGGACAGAGAGATGAGCTGTATATGGGTAACAGATGGGATATGCTAGAGAGTCCTTGGATGTCTTTAGCATTGCATTCCTTTCAGGATATCAGTGTGTTGCAGTTACCGACATTCCACATCCCACCCTCAAAATCAGCTCCTGTAGTTAAAATCAAAAAAAAAAATGGTGAAAAGAATGACTGAAAAAAGAATACTAGTTTTATTTAATATATTTTAACATTTTCAAGTTTGATTAATAAATCCTATCAGAACATTGTTTACTGTATTGTCTTTCCCATTCCTGCTAGGCTCAGGAGAGCTGAAGTCACTATAGAGCTATAGTAGCTCTCTAAAGCATGTCCTGCTTGCAAAGATAGGGTTTTCAGATGTATGTGAATAAATTAATATATATTTCTGTATCTAAAAAAATCTAAAGAGGTGTGAAATAAAGTGTGAAAGATATGCAGTAAATATATCTTTCTATTTCTTTTCAAGCTATGGCAAAGCTAAAAGCAAAAGCTGTGCAATATAGTCCTGCAGAATCCATGCCAATCACACTTAAATAGAATATTAAGTACATGATTTCAACTCTGAATAGAATTTTTTTTGTTTTCTTTTCATATTTGTTTTTTGTGTATGTGCTTTTTTATTTTTTATTTTTTTTTACTTTAAAGGAATAATTAAGCATAGATAATAGGTCATATCAAATTTCAATAATGTTTGTTTAATCTGGTATACATATGTATTTACCGAAATGTGAAATGCAGGTCGCAAGAGTATTTCTTTTCTCAGTGCTTCTCTCTCTCATAGGTCCTCACCACTAGAACTATCAGAAGTTCCTTCCAAGGAATGGGAAAATAAACCAAGCAATAGGTTTGTTTTGCTTTCCAAACATTTTCTTTTTTTCCTGTTCAAGCTAAATTTGACAGAAAGGAAACCTTAACTTTGATGGAAAATGTCAGTGCAAAACTGTAGACAATGTCCTCTTTATGGGTTGTATTTTGTACAGAATGCAAAATGGATGGCAGCTAACCATGTAGACTGAAATCTTTCCATTTGTTGCTCTGGTGAAATAGATGGAGTGAAAGTTTCTCTCTTCTAGTTGGGGCTGAAAAGTAATATATATTTTCTAGCTGGATGTGCCCTCATGTGCCTATATGTTATAGGCAATTAAGCCAGGAAAGATGCTGCTTTTCAAGTACAGCAAAGAGCCAAGCTTTGAGAGACATCCCCAGTCATTTTCCATCCTAAGCAGACCTCAGTATTCAAGATTACTACAGCAGAGGAAATCTTTGCCTGCACCCTTAGTCTTTATGGATCCAACTGTAAGCCCAACAAGACAGAATGCCCCATCCATGTCGCCACTTCCATTCTCTGTCTTTGTTATGATGGATAATAAAGACAATAGAAAGTTTTCTTCTGTAGGATTCAGAATATCCATTCATATGGAAGACACTATGTTAAGATTTTGGTACACAGAAGAAGAGGTGTTTCATTAACATGGGGAGCTGAAGATTGCAAATTATAAAGGTTGTTATTACAGCTCTTTGCCTATAAAGGTGTCAATAACCTAGGAAAATGCATTGATTTCTAATTAGATTTTATGACCCATATTATATTTCTTCCTAGCCTCATTGTGCCAGGTGATGCACAAGCAAGGAATAAAATCCAGTTCCTTTGCAGCTGAGCCAGGTTACTGTTACTCATGTAGAAGGAGTCAGAAATCTGTGAAAAGTATTTGCATAAGAAACAAGATTCTTAGGTTGCTTTGACAACAATCTGAGCTGCATTGAAATATTAGTTTAGCCTAATATTGGAGTAGTTTTGCTTTAGAGACCCTCAACATACTACAATCTCCAAGATGCTGGAACTAGGAGTTCTCTAGCATACTAGAACAATAGTATCCAAGTCTCCAAAGAAAGGTAATAAAAGAGATTATGTTCTCCTATATGAATCCACATTACTATAATTCTGGCAGAAATTCTGTTCTCACTGAAGGATCTTCTCATTAGCTTCTGAGAAGGCAGTATTTCACTATCAGTGCCTACTGATAGGAACTCCTATCAGGCTGCTCCTACTCTACCAGCTTCCTTTCTGGAGTGAGTAGATAGCACTAGTTTAATGCCTGTGGTTTAAAACAGATGCATTAGCCAAATGTATGTGTGTGTGTGTATATATATATATATTTATATATGTCTAAAATGAAAAAGATTTTGCTGTAGTCAGAGATGCCTAGAAATGGAAGACTTTTGCAGGTAATTATTGTTGAAGAATGTATAGAAGTAGTAAAGAGTGTATACCTGTAACTTGGCTAGTTTTTTACTGATTTGATATTACTGCTACTTTTTAGAACTTGCTACTTTTTGTACTGTATAATTGCTATCATATCAGAGACCCTACAGGTAAAAATACCTGGCTTCTAATTTTTGAGATGTAGTACCCGACTCTCTTAACTTGGTGTCAGGTGAAATTGTATGTTCCATACTTGTCAGTCACCCAATCAATAGTTGAAAGGATGGTTGTGAGATGTGCATTGCTGCAGATAACAGCTTTCCTTAGAGCCTCTGAAAAAGAAATGTTTGCTGCAGAGGAAGAGAGAAGAATGAGAGGAAAGATTAAGAAGCAGAGAAAGAAAGAGTGTGAAAGAGCAAGAGAGAGAGAGTTAAATGACCCTGTTTCTACCTTTAGGAAAATTAAACCAGCTGTGCTCTTTCAAAATCAACAGTTTAAAATCAGAAAGAAGCAAGCTAAGAAATATCATTATACTATAAGCATTGGATTCCTACTCTCTGCAATCAAAACTCGTGGATTAATTCTTCCCAACTTAGTTTTAATAGTCATCTTATTGTATATTATATGTCTTCCTGTTGCTTTAAAAACTCATCCAAACTGACTGTACTAGTGATAAGTATTAAGCAAGAAGTCACAAAAAAGACTCAAGTATTACCAAAGAGCAAAAAAAAACAGAACTTGCCTTTAAACACAGATGGATGCACTCATAAATTTGTACACACAGAGAAAAACACCGACACACACACAGAAGTCACATAGACTACATCTTACACAAATTAATTCTTTCTATGAGCCTACTTAAAAAATGAACATTCTACTATGCTGGTGTCATGCATGATTTCTAGTTAATGGCAATACTTATCTTCCTAGTTTTAGAATAAATGTAAAAGTAGTCCTGGAGAGAAGATGTAAACTTCTTTTCATCTCTCCTTATTCTGCACTGCACCAAGAAACTTCAGCCATTCACACCTTTGTTGCTGCTATGGATCTTGCTCTTTCTTCCATGTCGTATTGCTTGGACTTACAAAACTTGCTCTTCCTGCAACACAAATGACAAACATTCCATGCAGATTCTTAAACCAAGGAACTACTGCTCAGTCTTGAGCAGTAGAAGGTCACTACATTGCTAACTCCAGTCCTACAAAAATATGCCAGAATCCAAGATAAATATTTCAGAAATAATTTTCCTCTGTGGTGCATAGAAAATGTAGTATAACAACAACTAGATTAAAAATAGTAAAAGTCAGTTAGCCTTAAACCTTATAATTGCAACTTTGGGGGCTTTTTGAAATTTCAAGAAAGTGATGTGTTTCAGCTCATAATCTAAAGAATATTAATGATGTGGAGCATTGCATAATGTGCAACCAAATCTTGAAGACCTTCTCCCCTGTGATTCCTACTGATGGCCACCCTAGGAATTACTGAATGTGCCTACCACCCTGGAAAAACTGTTTCAGTTTTGCCCAGGAATTATGTAGCTTGATAAAGGATGGCATTGAGTGAGCATTGGCAACTCAAGGTTTATGATAATTCACTACTGAAGAACAAAGTTAATGGAAATGGATTTCTAGTATGTTTTATGGTTAGAAAATAAAGCAGAGGAGATAAACAAGGCAAAAGATGCTGTGGCAGTAGGTAGACAGAGGCAGTGCAGTTTCTGGGATGCAGTCTCTACTGAGAGTTTGTGGTTTTATTCAGCTGAGTGTCTGGCCTGGACTTGGCTACATATTAGAAAAAGCAGATCTCATTTTTTTGGCCCGAAATATATAAGAAATTGCTCAGTAGAAACATGAAAGCCTTCATAAGCTGAACGGGAAAGGAAGAGACCATTGTGTAATAAGCAGGAGTCAAGGAGGTGCCTGGGGAATTGCATTTTCCATTGCACCAACCAAGAGCAAAAAACTTTGTCCTGAGCTTATCCTTTCCTGTGTGTTCTCCCTCTCAGTTTCTCAGAAAGGCCCTCGCGATGTTCAGATGTAGATTCATTTTTCATTTCTCATGCAAATATTAACAAATCATGCTGCTAAGTTCATGATGTTCAGCACTTTAGAAAGAATATACAGCTGCCAAGAACTGGTGGTGGCTCAAGGAGTTTGATAAGTTAGCTCCCGTACAAACAGCCCTTTCATTAGGCTTGCACTGACTGAGACACAGTGGAATCAATTTTTCAGAAAGCACACCCTTACTGGGTCAACTTCCCTTGCCCCAACAGATTAATGTTAATTTTAGATACTTAAAAACAGAAGTTGTTGAGAGGTAATCATTTTAGAAAGCAGGGCAGAGGGCAGTTTTGCTCTCTTCTAGTGATGATTCAGAGGACATGTTCCTGCACAGAGACTTGTTTCGAAAGAAGAGGAAAATGTCCATTTGACGTCAGCTGTTGGAAACTGCTCCTTTTTCTGTTTCTATTTCTATGCTCTCCGAGCAAATACCTTAGCCTGCCTCCAGTTTAGCACTGGGGGTAGATGAGCTTGTGAGATCCATGTAGAAAGGAAGGTGATAAGCAGGAATTCTGCTGTGGTCCTCAGAAAGGGTTGGCACCAGTGGCATCTCTGGGGCATCTCTGGGGCTATCACGCTGCTGGGTGCCAGCCAGGGAGACTCTGCCTTGCAAGATGAGCCCCTGCCTGCTGGTAGCCCTCCTGAGATCACATAGGTCTCAGGATATCCCCAGAAAGTCAGAGACTGTTGACAAGTAAAATTGAAAACTTCCAAACATATTCTGCTTCCAGGTCACAGAGGCAGATATTGAGGGTTTTTTTTTTGTTTGTTTGCTTTTTGTTTGTTTGGTTTTTCTTGTTTGTTTTTTTTTTTTTTGGAAATGCAGCTCTGCTTACTCTAAACTAGCGCATATTCTTTCAACATGACTGATTGGAGTCCATGCATGTCTCTCCTTGAATGGGTTGCTCACATATATGAGAACAATCACTCATTCAGCTTTGCATCCTCTTCCTGACTGTTTTCCAGACTATCCTACCTTGCCTTGCACTGGTCTCATTGGATGGTACAAATTCTACAATATCCTGCCAGAACTGATCTTTATTACTTTCATAATGTAAATTTTGCTAATTAATACACCATTGAATCAGTAGTGATAGAACAGCGTTTTGTTTTGTTTTGTTTTTTAAGCAGTTTTACAAGGGCACTGAGAGACACCTTTCAATGCAGTTATAGCAGTGCCCTGAGACTCCCAGGGCTAGGCATGGGCTGCGAAGAACAAGCGGAGCTTCTAAAATGGGAGCTAGCAGTGCTGGTAGCCAGCATGGACATCCCAAATAGCACGCCATTTCTGGTCATGCAAATGCACCCTAAACCCCATTTTAGGGTTATCCCCTAAACTTAGGGTATTAAGTTTAGGGTTACCCCCTAAACTTATTCTAGGCACTTGGGTGCTTGCATGTCCTTGAAGGTTAATCTGAGTAAAATTCCTGTGGGAGTGAATCTTAGCTCATCACAGGAGGATTATAAATGTGCAGTTGTAAAGGTTCATCTTCTTGGAAGGAGCAGGAAATGCATTACAGCCCTGTACCGCTGCTTCGGGCCTCGCTCTGCCCTCTCTACAGGCCTAGCACTGTGAATTTGTGGAATGAAGCGGAGTTGATGCAGGCCAGGCGGCATCCAGCACACGCACTGCGCTCTGAAGCACCTCTGAATCCACACGCTGCACCAGCCGCCCTCGCGCACGGGTTTGTGCCAGTGGGCCAGCTCCTGCGAGCGGGGGACAAGTAAGGTCATGCATTATTAATCCTTCGCCATCTACATCTCCTCCTGGTCCTTTGTCTAAACAGGCTGCTTTTCTCATCTGCTGAAACAGGAGATGGCAACAGGAGATGCAAGCAGCAAAACGCTCCCCGGGTGATGTTCATGAGCCCACTCTTCATTTTTTCCACAAGCAAGTCAGCCCAGTTTCACAGCATCTCAGTTTTTCCTGGTTCTTGTTGACCTAGCATGGGCATCTCGGCATAAAAAAAGAGTTTATGGGATGTTCTTTCTGTGGGATACACGGCCAAGTTCAAACATTGCGGTGAACCTAGATTGATTCTCAGTGCTACTGCCAATGTGCAGACTTGTTTCTTTTCTAAAGGACACAGCATTAGCTCAAGCCTTGACAGTAGCAGCGTGACTGAGGCGGGTGCGCTGATGCTGGGCATCCTTGTGGGTTCCTCCCTCTCCCAAGTCCCAGCTCGGGAAGGGGAAGGGCTCCTGGCAGGCAGGCACAAGCTAAGAATAGGTTTTAGTATGTATTTTTTATTTGATATTTTAGTTGTCCACAGTTTAGGAAACAGTAAAGAGAAAACCAGTGTAGCTTCTGCCACCTGTTTTATTCTCTCGTTTAACAAATAATAACTCAAAAGACCTGAATTCTTTCTCTGTAGATTCTCATAAAAATTTAGCCACTTTATAATTTTAATTATTTTAAAGTGTCAAAAATAATGCATAAAATAACTTTTTGTAGGGTATTGGATAACTTCAGAGACCATTAGATAGCACTGAATAAATTCATCTTCAGTCTGACTCTACTTGAGTTCGATAGCTGAAAGCTTTCTTTGTATCATGGCCAACCAATCTGTGCAAACCAAACTGAAGCTCTAAGTTCAGTTGCTGTTCACTAGTGTTCCTCAGTGGGATCAATACCATGGCAAAGAGGACAAGAAGTTTATGGATATGGTCAGGAAATTATCAATATTGTTTGCTCTTCCTCATCAGAATGAAAACTCACAAGTGATATAACAGGTATTAGACCATTGACCTTGCTCATAAACAGTGGATTTCCTTTTCCAGAATTTAAACAAGATTTATGTAAGTAAGTCCAATGTTATATTGCACAATTTAAACATTTTGAAATGATCTCAGAACTTCAACTGAAAGTTGAAGTGTCAGCCAGCTGGTTTGCTGATGAGAACTCAAAGCCCTACAGTTCATACTAAATTAAGCACTAAGGTAAAAAGTTAAATAAAATGCCATTTCAAAATCATGAACAGAAGAATTCATTTTTGCCTTGAACAAATTCCGCTTTTCCAAAGGCTGAATAGTGATCCTATAAAATGGTGCTCTTGAATTTGCCCTGCATATTGATACATGAGTTTGAAGGCAGAGTACCCTGAATTCTATTCAGTGGATACATGTACCATGGATATGCAAATATCTCTGCTTTGAAATTGTAATTTCAGAACTAATGCTAATAATCTCAAAGCTTTATGACACAAATGCCTTAAAGCAGTATGAAGCTTCACAGTAGCCTCTTATAAGTATTCAAAATTAAATAATACTCAGCGGCCCAGATTGGACTTGTGGAACCATCTATTAAGATTGCCCAGCAGTTCCATTACAAAATCATTTTTCAGTTGCTTATGACTTTTACCAAAATTTAACCTTGAAATTTTTAACAATGAGTACCTGCCTTAGGACAAATCTGGAAACTTTCAGTCAAAATGGATTTTTCAAGAATAATGCTAGGGAAAAGTACAGCATTCTGTCTATAAAAAAAAATGTTGTGGTGAGCATTTTGCATGAAATTCTAATGATTTGAAACAGAAACATAAAATTTGGCAGGGATGAGTGAAGTGTCTGGTATGTGCTGTTGTTCCTATCTTGAAATTGTAGGTTAATCTTGTATCCAAAGACAAATGTTACTAAATATATATTTT
>JAUBOD010000150.1:621172-632660 GCA_032353885.1 Nothura maculosa
GTATGTGCTGTTGTTCCTATCTTGAAATTGTAGGTTAATCTTGTATCCAAAGACAAATGTTACTAAATATATATTTTCCTTCTTTTATCCTTAAAATGCTGGGCATTTAAAATAGACATTTGTATATATAGTGTATGTAATTTTCTAGTATAATTTCTTTAGACTAGGTGGAAATTATTGGGGTAAGACTAGGGTCTTGCTTAGGTAAAGGAAGGACTTCATTATTGTTGAAAGGACTCTCATTGCTTGTTTGTAGTAAGAAGTGCTGAGATACATGATTTATAGACCATTTCCTTGTGTTGCAGATTAGAACTGACCTCTTTATGAGGAATTATTTTGAGGCCAGTATGATTCAGCTGCTCAAACTGGTTCCTTCACCACCTGTGCTGTACTGAGAAGCCTACAGCAGGAGGGAATCTACAGCAACTTTTATATCAATAACTGACACTTGGGGAATCATAGAATATTTTAGGCTAGAGAAGGTGTTGGAAGCCATCTGACCCCAAACTCCTGCTTTTAGCAGAAACTGAAGAAGCCAAATTAGATCCTTTTGCAGAAAACCAAACTCTTTTAGACATTTTAACTAAATTTTGTTTTTCTTAAAGAAATTACTCCCACTGCAAGAAAAACACATTTTTTGAGGTCAGTAGATCTGTTTATATCTTATTCCATATGAGAACAAACAATGAGGGATGAATTAGTAAAATTCTTAATAGAAGAAACACAAAGTGTGAAATTCTTGAAAGCAGCTGTTCTGCTATTAACATTCCCCAGGCACTGTGCAGTTTTCAGAGCAGCTTTAAGCCTTGCCAAGTTAATTGTCAGTGTAGCTGAGTTGGTTAGTGGAAAGACTTTTGGAAATGGAGTCTTGTTATTGTTCACAGGGGTCAAATGAGGGCAGCTTTTAGTGGTCTCTGAACTGTGAGGTTAAATGTTTGACCTGATCAGATTGTCAGGGAGGCAAAAGGGGCAATAGAGAGAGAAAGAGCTGCTGCTTTAAGCAGCACTGGTTTGACCATACAGCCTTCTACACAATTACACGAATATAAATCAGAAGAGCTCTGTCCTCTAAGCTAACACAAAATAACATCTGAAAGTTGTTTAACAGACACAAACCCTGTCTGTGAGATGTTGATCATGTCAGCACTCTGCTTATGTCATGAAAATACCTTTGCTCAGCTTAAAAATCCTTTACTAATATTTGCTTTTAATTTATTTTTAATGTGAATGTTTACAGCAGTAGGTAAAGCATCAACTAGCAGAATATAAATATTATAGCATAGCAGCTTTCAAAAATATTTAGCTGGTAACAGTGCTTAATAAACACATGTCAAATATGACTGACCAGTCAGTCCACTTCTTGTAAAAATGACGGGGCAGCTTAAAACCAAGCTGACTTCATACTAACCATGCTTTTGTAAAACATCAAATAATACTCTTTAAAACAGAAATAAACCTGAAAGTTTCCCCCACTAAATCTCATATTGGCCAGATACTAACAAAGCTAAGCAACCCCTGCTTTGAACGATGGCTGCTTTTTGGACAGAAATGACTCTGAAGGAATCCTTTTCTGCTGCAAAGCCACTGTACTTCATCAAGTAGGAACCTGAAGCTTCAGGAGATATTGCTGCATCATCAGTGTGGACTCAGAGCATCCCACAGTTAGGCTGCTGTGATGAGATTAATGTCCCCTAGTTTTACATATCTGAAATGCATCCATTTAGTCAGAGATAATCCATTTAGTGCTCACTGCAGTCGAGGGAGAGACATTGTCACCTCTAAAAAGCAAGCCCTTAACCTCTAAGGGCTTCTCTTAGTCCCTATCAAGTGAGCACAGATGAGTAGCCAAGACAATGGCCTTTATTTTTAGAGAGCTATTTTTAGTGTCCCAGACTATGTATACATGTAGTTCTCTCTTAAAAGGTCTTAAAACCTGGTCCATAAAAGCCATTGGTCTTCATCAACATATGTCTACAGAAAGAAGATTAAGAATGTGTATGACAGAAGAATTAATAAAAGGTTGAAAATAGGCAGGGAAATCTTAGAGATTAAATTCTTGAGAGTGGAGAAATGTAACGATTGCCTGTTCATTGCTAGATGTTACTTGCTCTACACTACTAAGAAATTCCTGTTAACATGAATAATACATTGCTGATTGTCTGCACTGAGTTGGAAGTTTTGCCATTATTTTAAGGCTATCTACATAGCCTTACCTAGGTTTTTAGCAGATTTTCAGCCTTTCACAGATCTTTCTCTCAAAAATTTCTAGTTCCATTGCTGAGGGAAACAAACACAAGAAGACTGAAGAGATAAACATTTTCTTAGGCTATTAATACTCAATGCTCAAATTAATATTGTTTTACAATTGTGTATTGGCATTTTTATGTCCAAACTGTCTGCCAGGTGCTAACTTTTGGCACATACAGGGTGAAAAAGAAAGGTATTCAAATTCTTTTTTGCTTTTTCATTTACTTTGATTTTACATTGGTCCATACCATGCGAGTCATTTTCATGAGTAGCCTCCTTCCTCGGGAGGCTACTCATGAAAAACTAATGTTTAGGTCTTACCTAAACATTAATTTTACCCAAGTCATCAGCTAGCCTAATCAGACCTGCAAACATCTGCTTGTGGAAGACAGGCAGTGCATTTAGTTCACAGGTTGTATAGAGTCTATAAGCATAAGTATCAATTTATTTAATCCATCAGGTAAAAATAGGTAAACATTTTGTTGAGCAAACTCAGATTAAATACTGTGCGTTTCTGTCTAGTTATAAACATCACATCAGAGATAGACTAACATCAATAATCACTTGTTACTTGCAGGGAGTCTTTTTAAAAGCTCAAACTTACTTATGCCTAAGGGCAAGGAGCCTCAAAACAACCATTTCATAACAAGAAAAGTCCATTGATCCTACAGACATATGGCTATATCAATCCATTTTCTTGTTTCTTTTTTTGTTTACCAGTCTGAAGTCATGTGCAAAACTGTCATTTTTGGAGCATGCTTCAGTCTAAATCATTTCAACCAATAATCAGACACACAAATGAAAATAATATTGTTCCATCAACAGGCAAATAGTTACTATTACTAAGGAAAATATTATTCACACTGATTAACTTCAAGATGAGCCTTAGCTGGCTGCAGTTTGACCCACTTTCTCTTTTTACTGGATTTACTGCTCAAAGGTCAAATTCACTTTCTGAACTTCAGAGTGCTTTTAGCTGTCATTCAGAGCTCATGGCAAGTCATTCTTGTCTTTCTTATTTTATTGATCTGTAAGTAAAAGCCAAAAACATTTTTAGGTCAAACATATTCACTTAGGCAACATGAAGGAAGAAAAACCATGGGTCTGATGCTGAGTACTAACATACAGCTAGAAACTAGAAGTATTTCTTATTTTTCTCCCTCAGTGATCAAGTTATAGAATTAGACTTAATTCAAATAATATTTTTTTTCTTTTTACAGATAGGTGCCTATAGCCAGAGGTGGTTAAGCAGTATATTGTTGGCCTGAAGCACTATCACACTTTCAAGCATGTTCTTAGTCCTATATCCAAGTGAAAATGAAGAAGAAACTTCCCCGCAAAAGGGATGACTGTCCAGCTTTCAGCTAAGGCTACCTTAGCATCCCAGGGCACGTGCCTGGAAAGGCAGCCCTTGCTAGGAAGGGCTCCTGCAGCACCTCTGCCCTGGGGAGGGCTCCTTGAGGCTCTCCAGCTGAAACAAGTCCATTTTGTATGACTGATAAAACCTTCTTGGAGGCAGGGGCTTGATTCCTAGGCTCTCACCCAGCAATATCTCCTGTTTGGGCTTACAGAAGTAGTGAGAGTTTCCAGGGTGGGAATTAATAACAACTCTTGCAATTCTCAAGCTGCTGCCAAGACTCGTTCTGAATATTGGATGTGAGTTTGTTCTGTATGCTCCTTTGCTGGACTTGGTTCACATGGCTGCTTGACATCTGCATGTCTGTTTGTCTTCCTGGCCTTGGAAAGGATGGAGCACGGGGTGCTGCATAGGAAGGAGGCTCTGGGTGCTCCAGAAGAAGCACCTTGTTTAGGTGAATGAGTTTGCCTTCAACGCATGCCTTGCTATTCCAAAGGTAAGACTTCTCATATCATTGCAAAATGACAACCTAAAAGACCGTTTTCATCCTAAAAAAAGGGAATGCATTTTCACATCTACATCCCTTGATACTTGTGTGATCAGTGATTCTGAAAGGCAGGGTACAGCCTCCGAATCATGTTACTGTTTCCTGCATGCCAGGGCAGTGCAAATATTTCAAATTCTGCAGTGATCCATTGCCCAAAGCAAAATTGTCACGAAGCCACTGCTTATACACACAAAAAAAGACTTAATGCATATTGCTGTGTATTTTTAAAGGCCTGGTCATGAAGCTGTCATGCTAGATGCTACATAAGCATGAAACAAACAAACCAAAAAGAAAACATACAGCGTAGAGACTCTTAACTTTCTTATCTGAAGAGCAAGCAAAAGCTCCCTTTCTGGCAGATTTGATGATTAAACGTTTGGGCTCAACTGTGAGATTAATCCTCAAGGTAGGATGACAGAAGAGATGCAGCCAGAGCTCAGATGTTCAAGCTCATTAATTTGCCACAGAATTGGTGTATGTTTCTGTGTTTAGTCAACGCTACAGCTTGCTTTATCACTGTATTACCATACTTACGAAATCATTGGGTCCACAGAGAGATAAAGTTGGAATAACACAACAAAGAACAGGATGATCTTATCTTTAACTGCCTGCTGCTCATTTTTCAGTTGTCCATTTGGTGATAATCAAAAATCCCTGCACAGTCCTTAAACTGCCGGGAGGTTTACAAACTTAAAAGAAATAGGAGGACATGTGGCATAAAGGCTGCTATGATATTCACATGCTTTCAAGGAGCAGGGATATTAACTAGTCTGCAAGCAATTGGTGCTAGACTCTTAATATAAAAGCGGTTTGCTTTTGAAATCATATTTCTCAGCTACTAGGATGCAATTGCTCCAATGTGCTGATTGCCCACTGAATTTTGAGCTGCAGTTTGGTTTCTGTGGGAAAAGTTATCCAGCTTCATAGCAGCAGAAAGAGAAGGGTATCCATTGCTTTCAGTGCAGTCCCCCAGCACCATCCTCATACACCATCCACTGATCAAGCCTCTGTGTCCGGAGTATAAACACGACAGTACAATAAATAATTACAGGCCACGTCTAGGAATGCTTTGACCTACATAGACTCTTGCTTCAATTTAAAATCATAAGCAAAAATTGAACTTTTTATAGTGTCCTGTTTATTTTAATATTAGCTCTTCAAAGCAAACAATCATGAGAAAGAGATTCCATAGCTTGAGATAAACAATTTATGTGAAGGAGCTCTGAAGCATAAGAGTTATTTGCAGCACTTATCTACAATATACTGCTGATAGCAACATTTAAATTTTTGATTAAACATTAAATTCAATTTAAGGATTTTATAAACTAGAGACAGATGAAGGTACGATAATGTTAGGGATGCAGTTTTTTATGGCCTGTAAAGTTAATATTTCCTTTGCACTAAGCTGGCCTACTCAACTGTTTCAAAAAAAATAGTAATTTGATTGTGTCCACAATCTCTTAGAGAGTCACAGAATTCCCTCTCTCCATTGTAAGCTATCTTACTAAACAGTTTGATTTAGCATATCTACTGGATATGCTAGCTTGGTCTTAAACTTATTGGCTGAAGAAAATCAGATAACTTAAGAGCTATCCAACTTCAAGGGTGAGAACCTGGGTTGTTTAGAAATGGTGTTTGACTTTAATAGGGTTAAAAATTCACTTCCATGTTGTACACTAACATGTACTTCAATGATTAAAGGCAAGTTTAACATTTATTCAGTTCTTCTGAACATTTCTAATTGCTACTGGTGGCAATTTGCTATAAATAGAGATTTTTTTTTCTTTTTTTTTCCATTTTCTATAATGGAGAGATCACTATTTAATGGTTCAAATCTTTTACTATTTTTAGAGCGTATTTCTTATTTAGCTTTTCAACATAAGCCTCTTGCTTAATCTGAAACTTGTTTGTATCATCATATTATACACATGGAGACCTCCATGACTTTCTGTCAGATTCCATCTCTTCCCCAAAGTCCTTCTTTATTTTGGAGGAAGGCTGGGAAGGGAAGCAGCAGTGCTAGGACTCCAGGCCGAGAGAGCAGCCCATGGTTATTCAGGGAATTGCTAGGCACACTCCCCTGGGCAGATGCCACAAGCAGCGAAGGTGCCCAGGACAGCTGGCAGGTTTTTAAAGAAATGTCTCAGAGAACTCAGGAACAAACTATCCTGTTGTGCAGGAAGACTAGGAATTTCGGCAGGAGGCCTGCTTGGCTAAGGCCAACAGCTACTTAGCCCCTCACTGAAAGGGATCTAAATGCAGCCTACAACCACCTTAAGGGCAGTTAGGAAAATGTCCAAGTCCTCTCAGTAGTGCATGCCAGGGTCAGAAGAGGAAGCGGTCACAAATTGCAGCTGAAGAGGCTCAGACTGACTAGACGGGGAAACTTCTTTGCTGGGTGACTAGTGCAGCCCAGGAGCAAGTACTCAGAGAGGTGGGAATCACCATCCCTGGAGGCTTTCAAGGTTTGACTAAACAAGGCCACAACCAGCCTGAACTCAGGTCTGCATGAGAGGGAGGAAGAGTCAGCATCTCTGTGGCTTTAGATAGAAATAAATAAATAAGAAAGAAAGAACCCATTCCTTCACACAGCTGAGTGTCCAGCTTCACTGAGCCATGGCATGAAAGGACACTGGGAGCATCCGCCAGCCTCTCTGGTTGCCCATGAGCCCCAGCAACATGTGTAAGGCTGACAGCAGTTACCTATAGACAGATGTATGGCCAGAATGAAGGCTGTGCTGGACCGTCAGGGAAACAGATCTTCAGGGAGCTTTATGGGTAGGAGCTCCTTGTGGAACAGTTGGATAGTGATTTTGGCCTCAGTTTTATGAAAAATCTCCTGGATGCCTAAGAGCTTCGGTGTCTCCGGGCCAAAGCTCCTGCAGTGGGCAGCGAAATGACCTTAGTTTAGTGCTGTGACTCACGCGTTGGAGTATGAAGGCTGAGTCCTCTGAGGAAAAAGCAGTAAAACAAACAACAGCAACAACAATATATATATACAAGGTAGTGAAATTTTAAAGGTTAAGTCTTTCACAAAGGTTTAAGGTTAGAATACTAAGTATGTTTCCCTCTGTGATAACTGCAGCTCCTCGCACCTGACAGCTCAGGACTTCCCTCCCTTCAGCCCGCTCTGATTTCAGGCTGCGCATTCCTTCCTTGTTTGCAGTGCTTGCTAATTAAGTGCTATCTGCACACTTGGAAATCTTTGCTTTCCACATCGCTGTTTAAGTTATATTTGTGTAAATATTTCAAATCTGGACCTCTAACACTGACTCTTGTCATCCTCTACTACTGACATTTTAGTTTGAATACTTTCCATTTATGACTACCGTAGATTTCCTATTCATGCAGCCAAATTTACGATCAGGCATGCCAGATTTCTTCTCCACTATGAGTACAGCAGAGAGAGCCTCATAGCAAGAAACAGTTAGATTTCATGCATTTTTTAATTAATCAAAATGGGTTTTTGAAGGAAGCTATGTTTTCATGCATTTTTTAATTAATCAGAATGGGTTTTTGAAGGAAACTATGTGTGCTTCTATTTTTGCTAGGGTACTGATTCCTTTCCCAGGACTGAAAACTGAATTTATTCCACCTGAAATGCATTGGCTTTTATATTTTTTTTATCTAGTGTACTATTTTATTTTTTTTCTGATACCTCTTCAGACTTAAGCTTGTATTTCCATTTACATCTGGACATGCATAATGAGTATTAACCCAGAAGACCTGTGGGAGAACATATTCTGCCTCCAGTCGTATATACACATCATCATGAATTAATAATATTATTTGGAGAAAATTAAACCTTTTTTTTCTTGGATGCTGTCTACCCTTTAAATGTGAAACTTGAAAAGTTAAAATTTTAAAAATAATCCCATTTCCTGTGAAAGCTATCACTGGAAACCTTTCCAAGATGTACATATATACACATGCTTTATATGCTGATGGAAATACATTGGCATATAGAAGAGGAATGATAACAGAGAGGGTTTTGATAAAGTGTTGCAGTATTTAAAGAGTGTTAGAGTATTTAACAGGTGCAGGCCATGTTTAATGTAGAACATTGTTCTGCAAAAGTGGCAAATTAAGCCATTATTTTCTATAAAATATATTTTAGCAAACCGAAAATGTGTTCCTGGAACTGCCTAAACAATTACTCAAGAATTAAGTGTACAGAGCAAAGAGATTTAATCACCATTTCTTTGAATTTTTTTTTTCTATGATGTACTTATTTATACATAATTCAAAAGTCTATGTGTTACAGGATTCTTACTAACTCACTTCAGTCAAATTACTCTTCTTATGAAGGAAAGAGATTTTTGTTTGTTTGATGATTTGCCTATCAGGTCAGACCATTTCAGCAGCCATCTGTCAGGCTACGTGAAAAATTAAGAGACTATTCTTCAGATAAGATGTTGTTAAGCAGTAGAAGATTAGGGTATTTTTGCTGTGCACTTCACAGTATTTGAAATTGTTTAGAATAAGCTCACTACATGAATGTGCTTTTGTACCAGTACTTGAATACAGCAGTACTTCACATTGCAGATGTTTCCATTGACTATATGATATTTAGTTACCAGATAATGACTTTGAGGCTCTGCTTTTATGCATATGATGTCCTCAAGAATTTTGGACATTTTTTTTAAAGTCAATCACTTATCCTAGACAGCAGTTGCAAAAGAAAGGATCCATTTTTAGACAAACCAGTAACTTTATCTCACCCGGAGTCCCTGAAGGACTGGCTCTTGTGTGAGTTTCAACCACTTCCAGTTAATCTGAGGAATGTATATCCCACCACCCAAGCATTAGGTGCAGCAATATCCTGCAGAAGCGTGTGCGTGGGATAACATACCTTGCCCATTGCATGTTTTTCTTGAGTCTGTTGAGCTGATTTATGCAGCCGTGCACAGCAGCTTTGGAAGGCAGGATTCCCATAGCTGGGTCTGTCACAGGCTGACCCCAGTGCTCACCACTGCATGAGGGACTGCTATCATGGGATGGTTGGGCAGCTGTCCCTCTGGGCAATGCCCAAGGTTACCTTGCTACAGAGCTCTTCTATGACTAATTTAATACCATATTTCATGCAAAACTTCTTGAACGTCCTATTGTACTATCTGGGTTTTTTTTTTTTGTATCAAAGAGCTATTCAAAGTAAACAGTGACCTCATCAATACTGTCTGAAACTTACAGTAAATGGAAAACTTCCAAAACCATAATAGAAACCATATTTCAACAGATGTAAAATGCAAGATGAGGACTGAGAATTAATTTGGAGGAGAATATTATCCCTGAAGACCTGTACAGATGCTTGACTTTGCTTTGTTCAGCCTTTGGTTTTTGCTAAGTGCAGTATGCTAACTCCATGTGGGAATCTAGGAAAGAAGAAAGGATTACTAAAATTTTAGTGTAGTTTCAGCTGCAAATTTCATGGCTTAGGTGCAGAAGACAAAAGTGATTTTACTCACAGAATATAATAAAACAAAGCAGAACAGCGTAGGCCTGTACGAGAAAGCAGCAAGAATATTGTCCTGAGATTTTTAGATTCCCAAAGCTGTATATGTGCTTAAATAAACACCCTCTTTTACAAAGGGAATCATGAACCTATACATCCTGCTTGACCTTTAAAATGTTAACCTTTCCGAAAGCATGCAAAGATTGCTAGGACAGGAACAGAGCCACCATTCAGGCATTTCAGATTGATCATAGCCCACAAGCCAAGCAAAATAAAAAGCTCCATCAGAACATCTTTGTATTTCACACAGCATTAAGCTGCAGGTGCTTAATTTCCATACAACTCAGAGAAAGTCTTCTTTCTGCCTTGCTGATGTATTTTAGATTCCGCTAGTCTCTGAAATTCTTCAGAAAAGATGCAATCTGTAGTCATTTTTTCTTTTGCAGGCAGACACATCGAATTGGTTTTAAGGAAAAACACCTGAGGAGTGTGTTACACATTCAGCATTTGCAAAGTCAGTGACCGCTTGCTTCAACAGCAGGTCTCCAGCAATTTAGATACTTACTGGGTTTAGAGCCCTTTGTTTATAAATATGTTGGTATCCCAAATGATAAGTTTTGATAAGTCTAGCTGCATTTTCTATTGCAGTGCTAGTGTGTTCACATTAATGATCAGGATAATTTGATTTCTATCACATTGATACAAATCTTTAAACACTTTTATCACAGTTGTTCATCACTAACACAACTTCCTGTCAGGAAATCTTTGCGGTTACAACTCTTTCAATTATAGCAGTGCTATAGGAAGATTAGGAATAAAATCTCTAAGTCATAGAAAATATATTAATTGCACAGTGCACTGATAGTGAAGTCCTAATCTCAAGCACCCTGATTTTGCTTATCTAATTTTGAAATAAATAGCTGTAAATAACTAAGCTCAAGGCAGGAGGATGCTTTGGAAAGGAATGGTCCAATACAGTCAAAAAGGTGTTCATCACATCTGCATGTCTTGCTATACTCATATTTCAATTCTAGGTAAAGCAGCTGGGTACCAGTCTTGAGTAAATGTGGGTCTATATGTGCATTTTCATGGGGGCATCATTAGATAAAATAAGAAGCAGATACTTTTCTAAACATTAATTTCCTTGATGGCTTAAAAATGCTAGTATGCTAAGTAATGAGAGACTGATTAAACAAAAGTGTGGTTATTTTAAAGCTGTATAGGGTCACCCAGCCCTCCCCAAATGATTATTTTTTTAGAGGATGGGGAGGATTTCTTTACTTTATATGGGTCTGCAAGTGCAAAGCCAAAAAACTTTTGCTTGGAACAAATTCAAAATGGTTTAAGTATGTGGTACTTTATGTTCCCTATTCAATGTTTTTCTATAATTTTTCCCCTGCCCCCATAGCAATATATCATAGGAAAAGTGCTCTTCCCCTACAGAGGGGTTCTGGAGGGGAGAGGCATGCCAAGCTGGAATTCATCTGAAGAAGTCTCACTAAATACACATTTCCATTTTAGAGACTACATTGGTCCATCCTGTGGGGAGGTTTTTTTTTCCCAGTCTGAATTGCTAAGAAATTATCAAGAAAGTTTCCCTTTCGTCAGTGCTCTCCTCACTGCTTTATATTGGTGCATGACTCATCACCACTCTGGATTCCCCATGCATGTTATCACAGCCCTGAGAACCAGCTTGCTGCAGCGCTAGCCCGATGTCACCTTTGTTACATTTTTGTTGTCACTGACACTGCACAGGCTGGGCCGAGCGGAGATTTCTGCATCTTGTCCTTTTAACTGCACATAGACATTGCAGAGAGGGACCTGGGTGTCATGGTGGACGACAAGTTGACCATGAGGCAGCAGTGTGCCCTGGTGGCCAAGAAGG
>JAUBOD010000150.1:632760-652517 GCA_032353885.1 Nothura maculosa
CCTGCGTGTGCAGGGGAGTTGGACTAGATGACCTCTAAGGTCCCTTCCAACCTTACACATTCTATGATTCTATGATTGCGATCAACACTTTTTCTACCATATTTCCTCCTTAGCACCATTCACTTGCTGGGAAAGCAGTCAGGACAAGACCACTTTGCAGGTGCAGCTCCAGGCTGTGTCAGCTCGCTCCAGATAGAATTTACATCCCAGGCCTTTCACCCACATGATCTCAAGGCACAGAGCAATGTGCTTGCCCTTCTTCCATTAGCTGGCAGGGAAGAGAACATCTTGGATCAGCAACATGATTCATAGTAAAGCATCATCTGTCATATAAGCATGGCTGCTTTTGCTCACTTATGTCACCTCGTGTTCCCTGGCCCCTGCCGGCTAGGAATCCTGCGAGGTAGCATCTTGCTCACGGGAAGCGAATGCCTCATGTTGGAAGAAAGCAGCCTCGCTTGACTTTAGGTGCTGTTCTGCCCATGTCCTTAAATCTGAGCACGAGTCCTGCATGGTGAGCGTCATCCTGTGTTAGATGGTGAGTGTCATCCTGGGTTGTATGGTGAGCGTCAGCCCTGAGGCTGCTGCTCACATCAAGCTGCTGCCAGAGAAGGGTAAAAAGCACCTGGAAGAGACCCAATGGGGCTCTGAAGGCTGAGTCTGTCTTGCCATTTCTGCATTGTTTTCCTTCTGCCTCCTGCTAGGCCAGGCCAGTTTTGTAGCTTGTGAAGACGAAAACAGTTGAGTTTTCAGAGTTATCACTGTAGTAATAAAATCTGATAAACTGACAGACCATGTATATATATTTTTAAAGTTATTTGAATTAGCTTCACAAGGCCCATCATTAATTATTTTTGATACTTTGGAACAGTTCTACTTTGTCACTGGTAGAGAAATGCTTCTTTTTTACATATTATACAAATGGCCCTGTGTTAGGCAGCGTTCAGCTGCTCACGGCCTGTTGAGGGCCACATCTTTCTCGTACTGCTCCCGCTGCACACGGATGCAGCCAGCTGCATGGGGCTCCTCCCTCTCTGCCAGGGTGGAAAACACTATATGCAATATTTACCTTCACTTAAGGTATGGAAAGAAATTCTGAATCGAGAGGCCTTTTATTGGGTGTAACATGTTTCAAAGTCGGGCTGGGAAAAAAATCATCAATGCAGCAGGGCAAGGGGCAGCCCCAGAGCGGGAGCTCCTGCCGCCTCCACTCCAGGGAGACCTCCAAGCTTGTGGCGAGAGCGCCCAGAGCTCCCTCGCGCCCGAGGGAAGCCCGGGAGATGACCTGCTCTCATGCTGGAGCCCGATTGCCTCCCACAGATAATTACGAAACACTTGGCTCCCGTCTGAAGCTGGAATAGACCCAGATTTCGAAATACCAAAATCCTGTGTGAAAGTTAATTAGTTCTCTTCACAAAGCTGGAACCGTGAGCGCCTGCTTCCCACGTAGAGTGCTGGAACTGAGGTGTCCATGCTGAATATCTGGCGGCACTGCTGGTGTTGGGTTCGACACCTCGGAGCTTCGAGCCTGGTGTATACTGTTCTTCTTTACCTGTTAGAGGTTCATGACATCTGCAGCTTCAAAGCTGTACAGACCCTGGTGCTAGAAAGAATACACAAAGACATCATTTAGAAGTGTATATTAGATGGCATTTGATGCTATAACTTAGAGTTTTCTTGCCTTAAAGGTTCTGAGATGGGATTAGGTTGCAAGCATGATAGTTATTTCAGATTGTAGAAAATAATCATCACCTGTGGAACACAGAAAAATTTTTCAACACTCTCAGATGAACATATTGTCTCTCCTTAAAAGAAAAGAATCTTGATAGAAACATTCTGTGACAAGAGATAGTGTATTTTCACTAGCAAATTTTTTTTTTAATTTTCAGGGTGACTTTTCATTTATTATCTTCCAATTAACAGTGTAAAAAGAGTTATTAGTGTATAATTTCATTGACATTAATCCAATTCATCCAACTTGCATTTCTCAATATCCAGGTCAAGTTATGCTGCTGGTGCTCTGCTTACGATGTTCCCCTGAGGCTGAATGAGGCTACCTTGTCTGCACGCTCTTTTGCTTCATCCCCCAGATGCTTAGATTATACCACCTGACTACCTAAACAAGTTTTCTTCCTGGATTTATCTAGTCTGTGTTTGAAAAGCACCACACATAAGACTCTATCCTGTTATGTCCTGTGTTGGCTGTATGATATCTCTGCAGGTGAAAAATTTATGAGATTCTTACTGACAAAGCTCATGGGATAAAGCAAATAACTGTATTTTCCTTTTAAATTATTAGAACTGCTATACACTTAAACTGTGATATAGCACTTTTCCTAGCACTGTCTGGATGGAGAGATGCTCTGCTATATGCAGTTAAATTGTCTGTATCTAAACCGCAGTAGATTAAGATGACAGCTCATGAATTTTTGGCATTTCACTTGCAGCTCAGCTGGGAACTGAGCTGCACAGAAACCTTCAGACTTCTATGAGGTTCAAGACCTCACAGTAATTGCCTCATTTCCGTTTGAAACAAGGTGTGTATGATATGGTTAGGGAACAGAGCTATTTTCCTTCATTCTGTGTTACTATCCCTGAAATGCAGTTTACATTCAGTTCTCTTTCTGAAAAGATACTTCTGCACTGGAATGCAGGTTTTCTTACTGCACTTCAAAATAGCCACATAGGGCATTATCACGGAAGTTGTTTTTAGATAACTGAGAGGCTGCCTGTGTCCGTGTTACAGCAATTAACTTCCCTGGCCACTTATACTGAGTCCAACAAGCAGAATTAGAAGTTCGCACAGAGCGGTTGTGCTTCAGAAAAACTGTAAATCCAGCCAAGAAGGATGTTGGAATATTATGTTATATTATTTCATAGGAATATGCTGTTATGTTGCACTGCAGAAAGATCAGAACCCTAAATCTTATCCTAATAAGTTCTGATGTGCCATTTGAGGCCCTCATCATAAAGTCACCTGTCAGAAATGAAGCCTGGAGGAAGCACATGCTGAAGGCATTAGGGTAAATAAACATTGTTACTCAGCTATTTTCGTATTTTCTGGTTATATGACTAAGTTTTAATGTTTTGTTCTGTTTTGGGGTTTTTTTTGATGCATGTATCACTGAAGGAAAGCTACATCTGAAGCTTTCATGCTCCTGGCGCTGCTGGAGACCTCGTGCTCCCCGGGCCCACGGGGGTTTTGCTGCCGGCCTGGCTTCCTGCGGGACATCCTGGCCTGTCCCACACGGCTGCTCCTGGCAGCACCCTCCGCACAGGCCTCATCCGGCACCGCCTGCTCATCCTGGCGCTTGCATCGCCATGCAGCCCCCTGCCCCCTCAGAGCGGGGTGCTTGACCTCAGTGGTGAACAGGGTGCTGGACTTCACCCGCGGGGCCTCCTGCAGAGCTGCTCCCGGGCATGTACCCTGTTCTGCCCTGCAGCGTGTGCTTGAAGCTCACAGCTGGTGATAAATTATACCAGAAGATAGGGAAGAGCACAAGGCAACAGCAGTGAAACCTTGTCTCGCACCAGCATGAGAGCTGCACTTGAGGGATTGTATTTGGCCCTAAATGATTTTGGTCTTTCAGTGAGCGCTTTCACTATGAAGATACTCTTAAGAAATAAACAAAACAGTTTGCAGAGATTATATCCATCTCTATCCTTTTGTATCTTGATTTAATTGTGTCTTTCTCCAGCGTGGGCTTCATCTATACTTGTGTACTGTGAAATAGCACTACATTTCTTAAGGCCAAACACACATTATCTTTTCAAGAAAAAGCATAAGGTTTATTGTCATATTAAGTGTTCTGTTTTAAAAATGTGAGATGGGAATTCCAAACATCCTGAACACTAGCACTTGTAGTATGCATTTTGACCTTTATTTTTCCACTACTTTTTGTTTCAAGCTAAACGAAGAACTCTGAAGGGTAGGCTATAAATATTGCCATGACAACATATAGGAAAAAAATAAGATTTGGAAAAATAATCAAGTATCCCAAGAAATTGCTGAGAGTTTTGCAAATGCTGAGAGTTTTGAAGAAATTGCTGAGAGTTTTGCAAATGCCACTTCAATTTTAAAGCCAACACTTTCCTACACACTACTCTGTCTTCATTTGGAAACATTAAGTATGAGTTGCAATTTACACAGCTGTAAGGACAGTTCTGATCAATGCTGATTTGAACAGTTGCCCTTAGTGATGGCAACAGTATTGGATAATGTGCAGATTGCTTTGGTTAGGTAAAAGTTTTTAATGGCGGTTACTGGAATTGTGCACGTGAGCCCAAAAGCTGGAGCTTAGAGTTTACCTTAGAGCCTTCTCTTAATTAATTACTGCGGCATCATCTTCTCCTTGCATCTTTGTAACTTTATACTTTGCATATGATTATTCTAATTTCAGGAACAATGGCCTGTACTTCTGACAATTTCTTCAAACATAATGATACTGTTTAAAAGAATTTGTATTTTCAGGCAAGCACATCAAAAGGTTTTGCATACATCAGTTGAATGTCACCTGAATGCTTTTGAACTTCTTTGTTTTAGTAGCAAGATCAGAAATCTGGCATGAGGAAGATGATTATTTTTATTTCCTTTGCTTACTGAGTCGCAAGTGCCACGGGTTCATCCTCTGACTCCTCACTGCCTGCTCTCGTGCCAGCCCAGCTGTACAACCACGCACTGAAAAACGAAAAGACAAACAATGACAGGACACACATTTCTCACAAACAGCGATTAGTACACTGAGACCAAGATGATTCAACTTTCCCTGCTAGAAAGTTAGTGACTTTTGCACTGGGGAATAGGAGAACATTCAGAGTGTATTTTTACCACCTCCAGTAATGCAGGATTTTTCTTTCCTTATGCAACTGGTCTTGTTTGCCAGACACATCTTCTCAACCTGTGATTTAACATGCAAACATTACCTATTTATTGACTCAGTTGAAAGGAATCCATGAGCCTGTTAGTAAGTGACATTTTACAGCTGTGCTGATGTCTTTGTTGTTCAGACTTCAAGTCCAAAGTACAACAGATGTTTACTAGGATTTCTCTTGTGATGAATTTTTATATTATCATTTACATCTACAAAGTCACCAAGCAAAATAGGAATCCAGATCTCAGTAGAACAGAGATTTGTTTTATAGCTTTATGAACTATTTTTCATTCCTTATGAAAAATAATATGGGCTTAATATGATTGTTTTCTCTGTATTCTAGAATAATATAATTTTAAGAGGCTCCTTTTGAATCTTTCAAGCATATGCAATTGGGTTGCCTTGTCTGTGTGAAAAATCCCATGTGTCATTGACACATTAGTAGTCACAAGATTTGCTAGGGAAAAAAAGAAAGATTTTTTTGCCAGGCTTTAGCTTGGCTGAGTTCATAGGAGCCTTTCAAGGAAAGCAATTTGATTAGCAGAATCCCATGAGTTACTTCGCTCTCAGTAAAATATAGTTGAAGTTACAAAACCACTGCTACTTCAGCTACTTACAGGCAGAACTACTACTTCGGCTACTGACAGTCAAGAAGTGGTGAGAGGAATTAGTGATTTATAGTGCCAGTGACTTGTTTTTGATGGCAACAACAAACAATTTATTAATAAAATCCACAGGGGGCTCATGACTAATAGACAGTAAACAGCCCTCAGCTTTCCCATACAAGGCCTACCAGTTAAAAATAGATAGAGCTGAGCTGAAGTGCTGTGGCCTGCACTGAAAACTGCACTGGAATAAAGTCCAAGTAAATAAAAGGGGAAGAAAAACTTATGTGCAGTAATCAATCACTCCATGACTGTAAATCTCCAGGAAAAAAAGTCAAATGTCTATGTGATTTTAGGAGGTACTAGTAGAGATATATTAATGCTCTTTGAAAACATGAACAGTGATAAAATTAAGATTATTATTATTGATTGGCAGTGTTTAATTATTTACATTCCCATAACACCTCTCAAAAGATCTTTAAAATCTTCTTGGTCTTCAGCAAACTGACAGGCAGTGCGAAGACTCAACTGCCGCCATAACCTTAGGAAAACTTGTGGCCAGGATGCTGGTGTTTCTCTGAATAGGAGACTGAATGGCAGGGAGAGAGGTGGGAACAGGGGCAGTGCAGAGGGGAAGGATGGAGGGAGAAGGTTTAAGAACAAGGTGAGGAGAGGATGACAGCTATGGATCTGGGATGTGGATTCGTGCTGCTGGGAGAAAACAGGTGATTAAGATCAAGCTTAGGTGATGCACAGGGGAAAGGGAGTTGATGGGAGCAGCAGGGCAAAGGGAAGCCAGAGGAGGAGCGTAAGGGGGTGCCCAGGGCTTGGCTGTGGGAAGCCCCCCCAGGACATGGGTTCACTGTGGAAGTTTGGAACACTGGGCAGTGCCGTGAAGGGGCTCCTGTGCCAACCTGCCCGGCTTGCTGTTTTGTCAGGTGTACCCTGCTTGTGCTGATTCATGTTTTTCCAAGTGGAGTAGAAAGCACCCAGGATGCTTTCTTGAGAATCCAGTTGATGACAATATATCCATGGAACTGAGTACAAAAATCATCACTTAAGTGTTTGAGTCTGACAATGATTTTAGCAAGTGGATTTCCAAGAGCTTGATTTATAGAGAAAATTCCCTGTACCCAACCTCCAAGCAAAACAATAAAGAATGGGAATATACATGTTTTGTTGTAACATATTATTTTCAGCTACTCAATTTTATTTTGTCATAAATCACAGAAATTAGCAGAAGCTGGAGAAAGTCCTTTGAGTTATTATAATTTGTATTTCAATACTAGCTCTTTCCAACCCTGACTTCCGAGTTATCCTTGCAGAAGTTTTTTGGGGAAAAAAAAGTCCTCCAAAAGAATGAAAAATCTGCTACTGAATTAGAATTAAAGTCAAACTACTCAGGCTGATATAAATGTAGTGCACTGGTTATAAGCTGATTGAAGGGCTGGCATAATGCTCAGCCGTTGTTTACATCATGGAGTAAATCCCTGATTTGCAAGGAAGACCTGAATCAATCGAAACAGAAATGTTTCCATGGTCTGACTTGTGGTGGCTGAGCTAAGGCAAGGAAAGGAGCAGGTTCCCCCTCCATCCTTTAGAGAGCCCTTCTCCATTCCTCCTATACCCTGCAGAGCCTGATGACAGTGCATGGAAAATCCATTAACCCTTTTGCTCATCTCTTTGAGCCTCATCATGCCCCTAAAATGCTGTTCCTGGAACTTTCTGAAAGTGTAAGGCTGAAATATGGGTGTCTGTTCCTTGAAATCTGCTGCATAGCCAGCAGCAGCCCAAAGAAATGCAGTTTAAGGATCACGAGTTGATGCAGCTGAGGTTGAGGATGGGCTAGGGATATGGTAACCCCTCTGGTGCACAAGGCCAGCAGAGCTTTCCTCTGGCTAAGAGTCTCATACCCCATGGGTCAGTCTCACACCTGCTTTGCTCTTGTTTGCACATTTTACACAATCTTATTCTGAGCAGCCTTAAAGTATGCGTGGGGACCCTATTCTTTCTTGAGGAGTGAAGAAACCTTTCCAAAACATATTAGATACCTTTGATATCTAATATGGTAATTCACATGAAGTCAGAGACTGGTTGTTTAGTCAAAGGCTAATAGGTTTCTAAACACTGCCATGGGTTGAGGAGTGAGATTCACTCTTCTGTTGTATCCCGAGAAGAAAGGGATCAGGGAAATGGATTGTATAATATTTGGGACGTGAGTGCTGCACATCACAAACTTCATATACTAATGCACAAGCTTGGTAAAGGAATCCTAACTGTGTATATAAAATGTTTCCCTGATGAATTGTCAACAGCTCTGTTTTGTGTTTAAATTCCTTCCTCTGCACTCATGCATCTAGGAAACCAGACCGGGAAAGACTCATTCCTGCCTTTGCCGGATTGACTGGAACAAACGGGAGCCCACTGGCTGCAACGACATTCCCTCTGCAAGAGCCACAGAAGTGATAATGTCAGGTGGGAAGCCGCCTTTAGACTGTGGCATGGCCTCTATGGAAAGGCTGGCTGAAAAGGTCAGGGACTCACTGAATAAGCATGACATTTGGTGCTCCTAAACACACCGCCTGCCTAACGTGACAGAACACACCACATTCGAGTGCCACATTCGGGCAATAGCAGTAGGCCTCGGTCACCACCCTCTGAGCAGCAGATACATTTGTCCTGGAAATGACCCTAAAAGCTGTCCTTGCCTTGGTCAGCCCTGGGGACCCCTGCTCCCTAGCAGACAAAACAACAGCACCGCATGGCCTTCAATGAGCCCTGACTGTCCTGCCCATGCATGCTGGTCTGTGGTGCCTAAAAATGTCATCTGAGGAAACTGTTTCCAGCTTCTGTTGCTGGAGTGCATTTAAGAGTGTCTTTTACCCTTCCTGACCAATGGAAAGGAATAAACTTCTAAAGAAAGGCATTTAAATAGATCCATTAATTGATGAAAACACTCACTTTGTTGCTTGCAAGACAATAAACAACTTTTGGTAGTTGCCTTAATGCTAGAGTATTAGTACAGGGATTGACTAGAAGTTGTTTTTGCAGGAAGCTGTAGTTGTGGTTGTGGCATAAAATGAATTCTTTGAATACATAGAAAACATTAATCACTGACATCCGAAAGGAAAAAAATGTTAGTGATGTTTATTGAAGACATCATTAAATGCCATGGATTATTATAAAGCATGAAAGAAAACAGGCCTCAACAAACCACAGTGAAAGGTTTATTTTTCCTGTATTACAGTCTTCTGGAAGAGCTCAGTTTCTGCTTTTTTATTTCATAGTCTTCTAGTTGAACCTTCTAGTTGTTGAACCTTCTAGTAGGACAAAGGTGCTGCAAAAATGTGTTAGGTGGGTGGCACATAGTGTATCATTTGGAGATGATAATTAGGAAAGGAACTAGAGGTAAACCAGGAGATAGAAATCATGCAGGACACTGCTGTGCCCTGTCGCTGTGCCCAGCAGCACAGTCACTAACAACAGCAGATGGTTGTTGCTGTGCATACTGTGTTGTATAATAAAATAAAACAAAATAAATCAAACCAAAGTAGCATCTGGTTTGGAGATTTTCATGTACTGTTAGATTGGAGAAATGTTGCTTCCGAGTTCAGATGACCATGGGACTGCTTGTATTTCCACCCTTCAGCACAAAGCAAATATAAGGAATGAATGGGGCTCTGCAGCTCTTCCAGAATTACTCAGAATAGCTGGCTCTATTTTTTAAAAATACACTTTTATTTCTTAATCCTCAAAAATAACATTTTAATATTATTTCAGTATAGTAATTATCCTCCATTGAATAATAAAGTCAGTGGATATTATATAAATGAAATATTATTATTGAAACCATATGGAAGTCTGAAAATGCTTTTATTAGATGCTGTTTACCATACATTTATAGTGAGATCACCTGAATTTCCAAGAAGTAAAGGAGAAATGTATGGAAAATCCAGGACAAAACTTTCTTGGCTTCTCTCTATTCCTGAAATTCTATTCATATTTTGTAGTCTTTGAGCAGGTAGAAGGAAAAAGTGTGACTATGTTTTGAAGTAAACTGGGCAACTCTAAAAATTTGTGGAGTAATACCTGGTATAAGAGCAGATGTTGTAAAGTTTTTGTTCTTTTCCTATAGTTGTACCCAGCATTTAAAGGCAGTAACCATTTTACAGATGTGTGTTCCAGATCTTTTTGTTTTTGTCTTTTACTACACAAAAAGAAGCAGCCAAATCAATAAAAGTCCTATAACAAACTACTATTCCATGCTACTGCCTAAGATCATCTGGAGTTTTCCCATTATTAGAGCATCCCAAACATTTCTAAACAATAGAAAACACTACTGTGTTATCCAAATTCAATGTAGATTATTTTAATGCTGTCAGCTGGTATAAAAACAATCTGCAATGCAGAATGGACTGAAGCATCCCTTGTTTTATTAAAGTTGTCAGAACTTGTGCTTCATCCAATGCACAGTTATGTGCTCTGCATCCTGGTTTGCCCTCTAAGAAGCAGGAATAGCTTCTAGATTTTTACAATTGGCTTCTGTCCCTCTCCCCAGGCAGAAGTCATCATTTTTATTAAATGATACTCAAAAGCATCGTGAGAGCAGTAGCAATTTCTCAGCTGTTATACTCCTCATCATTATTATAACACTTCAGTAATGTTCTTGTGTTTTCAGGATCCCCTAACTGTGCAGAAAAGCTTTACCCTTTAATATTCTTTCCATAACCAGGGTGGGTGACATGGAGGTGTTCTGTAGGTTGAAGGGAAGATGTTTTGCTGATGCTGCCAGAAATGACCAAGCAGGGGCCTGTTTAGAGCAGAACTCTGAACTACAAGACCTCCACAGGTCCTTTCCAGCCTACATGGCCCTCTATGCATGTATGTGTTTTACTGTTACATGCATAAGCATATATATATGTAAGTATGTAGGCATGAAAAGAGGGCAATGCTCTGCAACAGGTCTAGAGTATTTTCTCTTTTTAAGGTACCTCTAATGACACTTGTCCTGCTCCTCGAGGCTGAGGAGAAGCGGAGCAGCCCTGAAGCTGTGCCCCTGGAGCTCTCACTCCCACCCCCTTTTAGCTGGGTAGTTACAGCACCCAAGCCAGTATTTTGGGAGAGAGTTGGCAGGATGGACACATCCCCAAAGGAGCCCACAAAGATCTTGGCATCGTGCACCTGCACACTGCTAGTACACACGTGGATGCAACCGGGCTCTCTTCTCACTCTTCATCTATGTCTTTAAACATAATCAAGCAGATAGCCCTCCTTATCAATATACAGAATCTATATTCTGTATCTAACAACGCCCATGAGCAGCAGATTGAGGAGAAAGAATGTGAGAAGGGTATTATATTTGATATATGGGCATGTCAGTGCAGATACATACAAAGACAGAATAAGCATGTCTTTCTATTTCCAAATCTTAAGCAGATGGCTTGATTTGCAATAGCGAACCATGGTAAATATATAACCTAGTAACTTGCTGTCACAAGAAAATGCAAAACAGAACAGTAATTCTTGTCCCTATTTCACTTTATTCAATAAAAAGGAAATATGTTGCACTACTACACTTATATACTATATTTATCAAGAGATAACAGAGGCAGTGATGACACAATTTATTGCCCAGTTACTTTTGTGTCCTGCAGAGTTAGCATCTTCCCTTATAGTTACCATACAATTCCTGCAAAATAGCATGTGGTATTTTGTGATACCTTTTCAAATCATTACCTTGCATTCCTTTTTCCTGCTCTAAAAGAGAAAACTATTAAAGGAAAAAAATTATGAGAAGTGTTTAATCAGGATTTGTATTGTTATTTGGTAAAAGACGATGAGAGAGGCTGTACTTCAAAGACATATCAGTCTTTTTAATAACATGCCAGCGGGAACCTTTCTGCGAGTTTCCAAACCCATAAATGAAAACACGTGAGGCTCTTGCACTACGAAAGAATGTTGTGTTAACTCTTCTGTTAACAAATGATGAAACTCATGAATCTCCACCAATGGAGAGAGAGGCAGGAAAGGTTATATAGTCTGACATTAACTTTAGTAAATAAAAATAACACTTCTCTAATAAGTCTTTTCAATCTGTCAAACAATATATTTGTACAAATATATTTGAGGCTAACAATTAAGAAGCATTTCACTGTGCAGCGATCCGGTTAGTAAACTTTCAAGCATTTATGTCATGCTGCCTCAGAGGAAAGGCAGCATCATCAGTTTTTAACATGGTGAGAAACAATTCTGGAGACAATGAAAAATGAGTTATATGATTTCATACCAGCACTGAGAATCAATTTCCTCAAACCACTGGTGGCACAAAAATTGGGACAAGATGCTAAAGCAGAGCTCTCTTGCCAAAAGCAAAATAATCTCCATATACATACATGTGCATGTGTTTATGTATATTATATTGCAATGTGCTGCTACTGACCAAAAGCCATTTTTCAGCCAACAATTTATCCGGTTCTCACTGAGGGTCCTGGGCAGCTCGTGTGCTGGCTATGGTGGCTACTGTGTGCAGTATGGTGGCTACTGCAAATGAATGAACTTGCAAGGAACAAAGACCTTGTAGCATCCCGGGCCTTGCTTAGACTGACACGTGTGGTTAATCCCATGGAAGGTACGGCCCTGTCCCCTTTCCTTGGAGGGGATCCCCTCCTCATCACTGACTGTCCAATGCTGTGTGTATACATATATCATCCATTACCTTTTAACTGCAACCCAGCAACAAAATTGTTCTTTAATCACTTTTTTATTACTCTGATCTGTCATTCCCAGAGATGACCCTAAAAAGGAATAATTCTTCATTGTGACTATAGTTAGTCCCAAATATACTGAAGTTATTTTAGAAATAAATATCAGACACTTTAGGGAAGAAAAAAATAGCTTGTATATAAGTAACAAACACTACAGATGGATATGAAGGAAGTAGATTTCTTATTAAGAGGATTTCATGTCATTGAAAACAAATATTGCTCTCTCCAGATAAGTAGGCAACAGTCTGGGGGCTTTGAAGGGACTGGCGTTTCTTTACTGGAGCACCACGTCCCGGTGCTGCTGCGCACCCGCAGCCGGCAGCTTCCCGGGGTGGATGCCAAGAGCATTCCTGACATTCCTGGGGAAGGCGGCGGGCGCAAGAGGCTGCTGCCGGAGCAGGGAGCTCCGCCAGCTCCGGCGCGGCCTGTGACGTGCTGCAGCCATAGGAACACCAGCCATATACGGCAGCATGGCCCTATTCCCTCCCCAGCCCTAGCTGGGGCCACATCCGTCTACATTTCATCTTATGTCTCCCTAGTGATGCTGACTTGTGTATCCGGTACTTAAATTTGGTAGATAAATCACTAGCAGAGACTGGATTTACCCTTCTTCCTTTCCTTTCTTTCTGTCTTTCTTTCATTAAGTGGAAATCATGTAATTGTGGAATTTATTCCAAAAATTTCAGCATTTTAGTACCTTTCAAAGCCTTTTTAAAAAATAGCAATAGGTCCACTTGGGTCCAACATATTGCCACATCAAATAAAACATTTTGCGTAAAATATTTTTACAATAATAATTCTTGCTATTTGTTAACTTCAGGATTTTCTCAATGCTCCGTCACTGTAAATATAAGAAAATAAGTGTAATCAGAAAGAAAAAGGAAGTGCAGATTTTACAACAGTATATTCACATCTCTGTGGAAAACCATTGTTTTCTCTAAAGTCCTGAATGGCCATGAAGAAATGTTTTATGACTTCTTTTAGCTTAGAAACAGAGTGCTGCCATTTGAGGAGTCACTGAGAAGCTTCCTTCGGGACGCAGAACTATCAAGGAGATCCCATCCCAACTATCAAGGGGATCCCATCCCAAAGGGTCTGGTTACTCTGGAAGAAACGAGCCCCTCACGGGACTTACATAACCAGAGTTTTGCACAGCCAAAGTCCCCACTCTGTAGAGCCCTTTGCCCCCTCCAGCCGTCCCAGAGCCCCCAGCTCAGGGTAGTGCTGTTCACGTAGGAGGCCTAGCTTGGTATTTATGGTGTTCCCTGGGCCGTGTCACAGTGCTTGGGTCGGCGCTCGCTGCTGTTCTCTCTGCCTGCTGCCACGTGGGGATTTATCTGCTCCTTGCAAGTGACAGCCACCACTGACAGCCAGTCCTCAGGCCTTACATTGTACTGAAACCTCAAACTGGCAGCCCCGTGGCCTCCTTGAACCATGAGCGGTGCTACACAGGAAGAACGGTCAGCATGTGGCCAAAGGACCCTAAATAGGGACTAATACTAGGATGAGGATGTTTTCCTACTTTAGGTGAACCTGATCTTAAGGTCAAGTGCAGAAAATAAACTATTACAGGCAGTACCTAAGTTCCTCAAGTTAAAAGGCGTACTACAAATACTAGTTTCAATCAGAGGCCTATTCCGGCACTACCACTGCTTTTATGGTGAAGTGTCCAGCCATCTCTCTAGGTTAGCTAAATGAGAATCCGGGGCTTTAAAGAACATTGAAAACTTTTATAAAATGGTTATAAAAATATATCAGTCACATAATCCACTTCTATATAATCCCTATATATGACTCATAAAGAGATTTTTATTAGTTTTCAAGAGAAACATAATAGAAATATAGTGATAAAGCATATTTAAAAAATCCTGTAAGAAACAGATGGAATTCTCACAGCAAAAACAACAAAGCATAATTCAAATACCTCTGAGGAAACTTTGCTTTGTAAAATCCAGCTTTCTGTTGTAAGCTGAAGTATTTATGATCTATAATTTTAATTCCAAATAAAAACTGCTAAAATAGATAGTGCTATATGCATCATGAAGAAGAGAGAGCACAAGAAACATCATTAGTATTTGTGGGGAGATAGAGCACCGCAATGAAAAGGCATTCTCTGTTAAAAGAAGACACAGACTTCCAGCCTTCCTAATGGGAAATAAAGCAGGAAAAGAAGCACCCAATTGTAAGAAATGTGTCTGATTTGATTCTAAGTCTGCCTGGAAAAAATGGTGGCGTCAAAACTTGTCCATTCTACAACCATGAGGTTGTGAGACAGTCAATAAAAAATAAATCACAATCCCACAAAGAAAGTCCAAAAAGGAACCATCAATATTCCGTCAGAGAGCTTAGAAGCCCATTCCCTTCCTTTATTATATATTGTTTGATTGTAAACCACGTGTCTATGCTTCATCTCATCCCAGAAGTATCCAGGGTGGCAGTGAAAAAATGATACTTTGGCTAGAGCTGAGACAATTACAATAGAAAAATGTTCCATGTTCCTATTTGTTAATATTTCCATTAATAAAAGGTTGCTGCACCATTTGCTTTTACTTATAGTGTCACACTGAGATTTGTGAGTATTAAAATAACTACACAGTTCCCAAAAATGTTTCTTAATCCTGCAAGTTCCTTGAATTTTACCTCACATGTTTACTCATTTGAAAATTCCTATCCAGAGTAAATCTGCTGTTTTATTCAGACACCATAAACGATCTCTCGTGAATTAGGTGACCAACTAAAGAACACAAGAGATGACTCGTGAGCTGTCAGGATGATCAATAGCATATTGGAAATTCTGCTGGCAAATTATCCAGGCAAATGCTCATAAATGTCGAAAATGTGAAGAAATCAAGAGCAGTTCGTGATTTGCTAAATAGCAGAAGAGATTAATTCATAATAAACAGTGATGGCTTCTTTCTGACAGCCCCATCTCCCTTCTGCTGAGCTGCAGCACATGTTTAGAGCCATGTTAGTGGAAAAAGAAAAAATGAAGAGAAATCTGTAAAAGCTTTTAATGCAATTTCTTTTGTTTGCCCACATGCACCATCCAGCTAGAGGGCAGAAAGCAAATGACCTGTTGCTTGGTGGGATTCCCATGCAGAGTAACCCAAATGAGACACATTGTGGCCTGTCCATCTTAGTGCTAAGCTCACATGAACAGAAGAGAGTGGCTTGGACACGACCAGTATAACTCTGAGGGCTGTTGATGCTAGATACGAAAAAATGACTACTCTAAAAGCTGTAATCTCGACATCAAAATATTTTGTTGAAAGAAATCCTATCTGGTTCTCATGAAATTTCAGTTTTTAAAATTTAGCTTTAGTCTCTGAATAGTTTTCTTGTGCCTTTGCTTTGTTTTGGACTAGCGAGTGTGTAAGAAGACACCACATACAACTGACAGAAAAGCAGGTAATACTGTAAAGAAGCATGGCAATATCTCACCTCTACTGTGACAAAAATAAAAAGTCAGCAAGCTAGGGATGCTAACAGGGTTATTCTTTATTATGTTATTCTTTTCCTATATCTCCTTTTCTGTAGCAATTTGGCCAAAGCTTTAAAGAAGGCAAGCAATGAGTTTATGGGCTCTCCAGCAATCTGAAGAATGAAAACAGGACTGGGAGAAGATGAGAAAGGAGAGATACAAATGAACAAAAAGCAAACCTATATGAAATATTTTATCATTATATTTGTTCAAACTAGTTCTTTCATTTTATATCCTCCGTAAAAGCAATTTGCCCCCAGTTCAGCCTTGCTGTACTGGTGCAGCACGTGGGCAGGCTACTTGGAGCAGAGAATGACTCCCTCGTCTTCCCCCACGGCACTCTGAAAAATATGGCAAATGGAAACATGCTGAGGGGAAGATCTTGCAGGGGGTAAATAATGAAAAGCTCCTGAGGAGGCATCTCCCAATAATGAAATCCATAGAGAGGAAATCCTCTGCAGTGATGAGAAACTTCAAAGATACCTCCCTTTAAAGAGTGTAAACTGTTTCCCAGAATCTGCCTCATAGCTCCAGAGAATATTTGCTATTCTGTAGTGAAGAAGATATATTTTTTTTTAAGATACACCTTAAGTCGCCTGTTCTCCTTAGCATACTATTTTTAATTTTTCTCTCTAACCATTTACAGGAATTCAGCACTTCACTCTTTTTCCTTTGTTGCTGTATACAAGTCTGTCAGGAACTGTGACTGCGTGTCATTAGGCGTCTGTCCGGACATAGTGTCTGGTGTGTTCTTGAGCCAGACACACTAATGGCTCACGGTAACTATTATATACTAAAACCAGACGTTTCTACAGACCAAGACCAAAATAATCCTTTCAGATGTGATTTGTCTTTCTAGTAGAATCCTGGGGAAAAGAAAAAAAAAATGCACATGTTTTTAGCTTTGCAATAGATACAGGAGAAATATAATGCTGTTATAATATAGAGAGAATATAATATTATATATAAAGTCCTAACAGCAAATCTGAGATACGAGTGTTTGAAACTAGAATCATATCTATCTTTTATGTAGTTAGTCCCAAAGCTGATGCAGTTTTCATAACAAAACTTTATATCATATGAAACTTCCCCTACCTATTTGTAAAAGTTGTTTTCTAAAAATATGCACTTAGATAAGTGTATAGCATAGCTTTGCAAAGGCATAAAATTCCCTGTTTTTAAAAAAAGAAAATCAACTATATTCTTATTTTGCCTGGTGGTTCCCTTAAGTAGAGAGAATATTTCCAAGCACTGCCGTTCGTTCCCATGTTCATAGCATTTTCTTCTGCTGCCTATCTGTCTATTGAGCCAGATATTGTGAGTGCCAGGCAATGAGCAACATCTGGGTGAACGGAGGAGGTTGTCTCCCCCTGTAACTCAGTCACCACTGGCATTTTTACTTCTTGGGTCCAATGTGAAGGGAAATGCATCAAAAGACAGATCAATATATGCTACAAGGAAGACTAATGATCTCCTAAATCTAAAAGGCATATGGAAGTGCCATGGCTTGCAGGTAAAAGCTGCAAAGCTCAATCTAGAAATAAGATGATGGCTTTTAACATGAAACACAAACAGTCAGAGATCTGATAACTGACAGCTGGAGTCTTCAATGCAAGTTGGTCTGCCCTGGTGTAAGATAGGCTCTAACTCAGCTGTGGCTTTGGGGGTTTCCTGCAGGAATTACTGGAGGAAACTCCATGGTCTGAGTTATGCAGGAGGTCAGACTTGATGTCCAAACAGACTCTCCTGACTACAAAATTTATAGAAATAGTAATGGAAATATGTGATCCAGTGAGTGTATCTAACATTTATTTAGGACATAGATTCAATATCTCATATGTAATGTACTTTTCCCCCTCAAATTCCTAAAGCCATTTATATCAGGCCGGATTCTCGTGACTACTAATATTTATAGTTTGACTGCCTGGTTGTCACTAGTCACATTTTTAGGCTTTGCATTACATTTTAAATCCCCTGAGTCATATTCATGTTCATGTTTACCACTCTCTTCCTTCTTTTATGAGATTTTTCCATGAACTTGAAATTAAAAACATCCTTTTCTCCTTTCCACTGAAAAGTCACAACCACAAATCATTCGTCACAGCTTCAATTTGTCCCTTAGAATTTTCTCTGATCCCTCATAGAAGGTACATTTCCAAGCAAGAAGTTCCTTTTCTTCCTATTTCCCAGGAGAGCTGAAAGGAGTGTGCCCTTCATCTAAATATCTCATTTGCTGTTTTTGCATTTAGTTCTTTTTAAGAAGGGAGATTCAATGAAAAATAGGTCTTCTGACTCCCTAAAAACTCATGCACTTGCAATTGCTTTGCTCTTCATTTTTTTCTGAGCTGTTTTTAAGCTGGAGCAGGGGGAACAGGCTGTGCTATGGCTAGACCCATCAATCTCTCTCTCACACACTGTCCACCTGCTCTTTCAGCCTTCGGAAACCCATTGCTTACTTTCATTTGCTCCCTGGAGATAAAGAAGGGACTTACGAGTGCAGGAGAAGAAAACATCAACAAACAGAATGTCCAGAACAATGCTATTTTGCCTTTTCTTTAAAGATTAGTTTAGAAGGGAGTGCCCTACAGTGTGTTGTCCTACAGGCTGAACATAACTGATGGCAGGATACCGCTATTTTCATCTGGCATTTTGCTCTGTATTGGAAACATTCTCAGCCCCGACGGCAATTTGTTATCTGAAATACCACTCTTCCCACATGTAGCAAATCGTCTTCCCTCAGCTTTTCACAGATGGGGCTGGTCTTGCAATGCAAGGCTATTACATACCTATTTGATATCAGGAGAGCCTATTGGCGCTATACTGGGGAACCTCAGAGCTTCTGCCACCCCTTCAGAAGACAGGTATGTGTCCCCTTCCTGGTCATCTGCCTAGTGTGGCCCTCACACCCTGGGCAGTGAGCACAGAAGCAAGCTTTGAGGTTGCCTCCATTAGTTTTTACATCTTCCCTCATATTTAGTCATTGGTTTCAGACTCTGCACTACACAAAAGGAAAAATAATGTGATGTGTGGGAGTTGGCAATAGAGATTTTTCCCAAATGTTTGGGAGGATCCCATTTCTCACAGATGCTGCTGCCAAGAAATAGCCTACTTTTCCTTTCAAAAAATAAGAATCGTTAACAAAACTTCTGTTTCTGAAGTATTTCCCCAGTCCAAACACTAACCCTACTGTAGAACAAGAACACCATAGTCTGAGACACTTCGCATTTTTCTCCTATCTGAAATACTAAGTGGCTCAACACAGGTAATGGAGGTAGATGAAATACATCAGCCAGATGAAGGTAGAATGATTCTAGTGCCAGTAGAGAGAACTGTGAAACAAACCTGCAAGTGAACAAAGTCTACTAGACAGAGAGTAGCAGGAAGGAGGAATGAAAATAGGCCATGGATGAGACCCGTGGTGAACATCCATGCTTTGCTGCGGTCACTGAGCAGAGCTTTGGACAGAAAAACACTTGTAGGACACAGTACTCTCACTAGCAAGATGTGTGATGGAGGGAGAGCCCCAGTGGAGCCCACTGTCACGAAGTTAGAACAAGCAGGTTTCCTTCTGACCAAACTGCCAGTAACTACTCTGAGGGAAGAGAGGTCAGAAACCAGAGTAGTATGACCTGCTGGGCTTAGCCATGATACAGTTCAGCAGCCACTGGCAATGCCAAGATCATAAGGACATAGGAGTTGGTCTAACGTGACTTTGTCTCTCTTTTTATCCATCTAACTCCAAGTTTCTGTAAAACCTAAACCATTTAGAGCAATATGGAAGCCTAGAGATGGTTTGTCAAAAATTACCTGGTGCAATTACAGCGGGCAGAGATAAAGTTAGACAGATCCCCAGGCGTATGTCCTGAGAATTCAGAGTGTGTTTGGAAATAAGGATTTTGATTTGTATATCTCCCTCTTAGGCAGACAGAAGGCACCCAGAAGTCTAAATTCAACTCCATAGGCCATTAAGGAAAAGGCAAGCAGCTTAATCCAAATGATTCCCGTTTGAACTCCACTCCTTGGCCTCAGCAATACA
>JAUBOD010000150.1:670719-690243 GCA_032353885.1 Nothura maculosa
CTTTCTGTCAAAAGAGAAATTAAATGGTACCATTGAAAAATACACCCAGAAACTAACCCTATTTTCCTAAATATACTGCTACAGTTCTGGATGGTTTTTAGCTTACAGGTAACACCTGTCATGCTTTGTCAGATAAAGCGCTCCTATGGTCCTCTCTTTTTGGATCTGTATCCTCTGTTGTCATTTCTTCTTGGAGCAAGAGCTGAAGACACTGAGGGATAAAAATATAATGAGAATTTGCATAAATCAAGTCATCAACGTCTTCTGTGAGCCAGGCACATATCAGCACACAGTCAAGCTGTCATTTGGAATTCATGGGGAAATTGAAAACAATTCTAAAAACTAAGTGGGCAACCACAAACTAAAGAAGGATATTAAATTAGATACAAGCTTGCAATATCATACCATGAAGAATGGAAGGGGAACAAACTGAGTTATTGTTAAATGCATTAATGTACAAGAGCATCTGTACAGCAGGTGCTTTTTTAATCTTTTTCTCCCACGGAAGCAGCAACACCAAGATGACAGATGTACATTACAGAAGGACCTTTCATCTCCTCCATACTGCAGCTGTAGTAATGTCTACAAAAATTATATCTACTAACAGTTATAACAGAAGGTAGTAATTAAACTGAGAAACATTCATAAACGTAAAGGAGGCACATGAAGACTACCAGGGACAGGAAGCCCAGGCAGCTAGAGAAAGCTAGAGCATTATATGAGAGAAACAATGAGTTTGGTATTCCACAAACTACTTTTCTTGTGGCACTTGAACCACTTCATCTAACTGATCTCTGAGGTCAACCACTGAGCTCCTTTGAAAAAGCTGGAAGCCGAGGCAGTGAAAACAATGCCTGTAGGTACACTGCAAGAAGTCCCAAGGGAAAATTATAACAGTCCAGAAGCTTCCTAAGGTAAAATCAATGCCTCACCAAAAGAAGATCAAGACTTGAAAAAAGAAATATATATATGCATATAAAACATCCTAAAGAATTGCTTCTCTAATGAACTGCCATTTCCAGATCAAACCACTATTTAGTCTAGTCAAGGATAGAAAAGATTTGGATCCTCTAGTTGCCCTAGAAGGGCTAAACGCCAAGACAGAAATCATGAAAAGTTGGCAGGAGAAGTCAGAGTGTGCTGTCATTTCAGAGTTTTAACCATATAAGTGTCCTCCTTTTGCCCTGCGATTCTGCAGCAAACAACCTGAAGTCAGATTCTCCAGCACAGCTCCCAGAATAACATATGGCCTTCCTGATATGGCTCAAGGTGTCTAAGTATCGTAAGTGGAAAACAGCCTTTCACTGAATCCAGACGTTCCATTAGAACAAATGCGCACTTTATAATTGTGTCTAAGAAAAAAAACATATTGGCCAGAAAGATGATATAACTGTTCAAGGATGTGCACATTTAAGGCGGCCTTAAAAAATCTGGATCTGATTTGATAAACAAAGAAAATTCTGAGAGCTGCAGCAAGTGAATAGCTTACAGATGCCAAAACACTAAATCAAAGAGATAATAACACCTTTTCTTAATTCTTTAAAATATAAAGTTTATGAAATTAAGAAAAAAAATGTCAATCTCTGGTTCTATTAATATCAGGACTTCTGCTGTGTGTCTGAAAGTTCAGTCTTGCAGGCAGTTGTACATCTCAGTGTCATAAGTACAGTTGAAATAATGGAAAATAAAATACCTAGAGGTAGAAAAGTACAATGTGTTTTCTAATGGTTACAGGAAAAAAGAAAAAAAAGGAAAATCTATGAACTAGGATTCCTGGGTTTGATTCCTGATTTTATCAGCAATTGGCACAAGATATCTCCGACTCAGATGTTTCAAGAACTAAATGCTTGGCCCTGGCAAGATGACTCAGAATGCCAATGAGGAACCCAGCTCCTTAGTCATTCAGCAAAGAGATTTAGCTGTGGTAAGTGTATTGCCAGACTCCCAAAATAGTAAATGGAGACTGATAGGCTGCTCTTAAGATGAGTCAGAGCATTAGAGATTTAGCCCTGTGATCACACTCTGGAGGAGCCTGTCTCTTCCTGCTGTTTCTTGAGGGCATAAGGAGAGTCACTAAATTACCTGGCCTCTGCACAGTCCTAGGGAACTGAGCCTCTACTGGCCCTGCTGAAGCCTGGCTTGTCAGCAAGCCACTGTCAAGACAGTGTCTGACCTGAATGCCCAGTTGATCCTCGGCTGTCCTGGTCACCCAAGTTGTCTCTGCTGGTCAACACTGACCATGGAAGGAGCCAGTGGCTCTCTAAGCTGGGCCATCAAGGGAATAAATGTGACACTATTCTAGATCTGAGCTACACCTCTGTGGCTAATACAAATGGACCTAATTTGAAGTATCTTACCAAGAGAGGCCCATCCAAGCCTGAATAACTATAATTGGGCAGGCAGGAATCAAGACACCAGAAAGAGTAAGCAAAAGGAAACATAATTCACCAGCTTTGTTAGTACACAACTCTCCCACAACAGCAAAGAACCGAACTCCTACTGAAGCAAATTTCTGACATGAACATCGTTTTAGAAATTTCCTTCCTAATGCAGAAGACTTCAGTTGATCACTGGAGTAAGTTATGACTTAGTATTGCTAAACCATCCTAGGAGCTGCCCGCGGACGTACTACATTAGGTCTGTCTTTGGTACTCATATTAATGTTCCTAACTCACAGCCTAACTCAAGCTCAAGGAAAATGTAAATATCAGAATGCTGCATGACATTTATACATGTCATACTGAAGTGAAGCCTTCCATTTCAGCAGCTTTCAGATGCATTTAAGACATGGATTAAATAATTTGAATTCCTTTTGGCTCAGAATCACTTTTTCTAGACAATGATACTTCTTCCTCTCCTCCGAGTTATGTTCCTTGAACGTTTAAATATTCCAGAATAACTACTACATCCTTCTATGTCTTATTCAACTTGAGCATTTCAATTTCTCAACTAGTGCCAGAGGAACTGACTTTAAAAACAGAATCACTACAGTTGTACCCATAGGAACCATGCAGGATATGTCTGTACTGTGCTTAGACTTGAACTGCATCATTTAATGTGTAAACTTGCTAGCTGAAATTTTAGGAAACTCTAAGACTGCACCGCCTAGCCTTAAGTGAAAATACTGTCTACATCTGTATAAAAAGTATATTTTGTCTTGCTGTATTTTTGTTTTTGAAGGTTTGTACTAAAGAATGTATTGAACACCATATTTTCAGTGCTCTAAATGCATCAGAGAGGCTAATCCACATACTTTGGTTTCCAGAAGAGACCCTTCTACAATCGCTCTGATCTCAAAATCAGAGAATCTTTTTTTCTTTTTCTTTTCATGAAATCAGTTTTTTTTCTTGTTTCCATCTTCTAAGTATCATAACTCTACATATCAGATTTTTGATTAGTTAGCACCTCTAATTGTTAATAGTTTACATCTGAGTTCTGAAAACTCACTTTCTGACTAGCAAGTCCCACTGGAGGTTAGACTACAGTTCAGAAAGCTGTCAAGGTAGCATCTTTCAAAGGCACATACTCAAAAAAAACCATTATAACTAGAAAAAAAAATCTAGAATCTGATATAATGTAAATGGTTGAATTTTAGTTAATATTAAATAGAAAAATAAAAATAATAAAATCAGTTAAAAATAAATAAGAGTGATTTCTGAGCTACTGAATCTACAAGTGAACTATGGAAAAACTGATGGCCAAACTTAGGTTAAATGACGTAATTTCTTTTTCTGGGAGGAGAAGAGGAAAGGGGGAAACTATTGTGGTTTTGAAATCACAACAGAATGAACTCACTCTCATTCTCTGACCTATTCATTTCTCAATACTTATTTTTATAGCTCATGTTACGAAGTTGTGAAATGATAATTTATAGGTGGCTTGACAGAAGCAGGCAGACAATACTTAACGTGATCTTCATTGTTCTGGTCCACTAAGCTAATAGCCTCCTCTTTCACCCTAGTGTATTTGAACTCTTTTCACATAGATGTGTGATGAAAGGAAGGGCACGAACAAAAATACAGAACAAAGGAGAAAAAGAGCAGACATTTCTATAATTATTTCACTTTTCAAAACTTTTCTAAAACTCCATGGGGTAAGAGTGAGTGAGGATACTGCATTGCAAATGCAATTCAAGAGGCCACCTGCAAAACTAGTGTCCCTGACATAGATAGAAATTCATTTTCTCTGAGCATATGACTATGACTTGGGTTCTTCATTCCACTCGCTCATGATCTGGCTTCCAGAGCAGTGCAAGGATGGTTTGCCATCAGCACAGAATTGATAATTCAGATGTCACCAGCAATGAAATCCAAGCCAGCCCAGACACAAATACCCACACCAGAGGCAAAATGTGGTTCCTATGTATAGGAAATTCTATTTTCAGTCACTGCATTACCTAAAAATAAACCTCTGCTCTGATACAAGTTTCCTTTGGTCCATTTTACTAGTACTATTAAAAGACAAAATCCAATTTTGATCTAGAAGAACTGTTCCTACTTTAGCAGTGTTAGGTGGCTAATCTCCAGTATCCTGTGAATATACTTTACATTCTTCTAAAGAACTGGTCATTTTCAAAAGGACAGTATTTTATATTTTGAAAAATATCCCTCAGTGATTTTCTGCCAGCTGAAGCATCCAAAGTGTCTGCCCTCAAAAAAAGATTCAGTGCTTTTGGCAGCATTTATGAGCTAGTCTGTTTTTTCCAATCCAGAAACATTTTCTCTGCCAGACAGTCATCTGAAATAATGTTCTTACACAGAAAATACATGTTCATTATGTTTTGCATTCAGCACTGTAAAGAGGCCTGCAAGCAAGAAGTTCTGAGGTCCCAGAGACTGACACTGGGTAAGCAGAATGGGAATTACTTTCCTTCTAGGATGGAAGTGAAGATGATGAGGGACAGCAAAGACTGTAACAAAGCACAATGTTTTCTATAACCATGTCTAGGATTTATTCCTCTCAAGATTGTGGGGCCATGAGAGCAGCACTGCAAAAGAGAGCTCTGAGGTTACTGTGTAGGACAGGTTGTGATAAGGACTCAGCCCCAGACTGAGGTAGGGAAGGGGCCAGCAGATGGTTCACAGCCTTCACTGTTGGGACAGTGGTGCCTTAGATGTGGTAACAGGCATTCCTGAAAAATTGCTTTTCAGGATGACAATGCCAAACAATGGTGCGTAGCAGAACAATCCTTACCATGTGAGAGAAACCTCCCAATTCTATACTACAAATATTTTCCTACTGGTTCAGTGGAGGTGTCAGGGAACAGCCAAAGTCAGATGAACCCCAAAAGGCATGCAGAGACCCAACGGAATAACAGAGTTAGAAGGGCAGTCCCACAACACCTGAGGGAGGTGAGCAGGGCAGACTCTCAGGTGATGGCCAGGTGCAATTGAGAGTCCAGATAATAAAACAACTGATGGTGACGCAGTGGAGATGAGGTCCCACCAGGACTGGCGATCGCCAGCAGACCCGTGACAAGGTGACAAGGTCAATCTGGACAACAATTCCTAGGCCAACTTTAGGGTTAAGACTAGGGCCAAAGGCAACCAAGGTCAGGCAGTGCAGGGTCCGGGCAAGGCTGCAGCTGTCCATCAAGGGGAATGACAGCCCCAGGCTGAGTTGAAATGCAGGGAAAAGCTCTGGGCAGGGAAAGGGAGGCCTGGTGGTACCCTCAGAGCCTCCAAACAGACTCTCCAGAACACATGCTTTATTTAGCAGGAGACTACCCTTACTCTTTATCTTTTGAAGATAAGTTCCCAGCAAAATAGGATTTTGAAGGATTTGTGCAGAGCTCTCACAAATATTTTTGCATATCTGTCTTCATATCTTTAGAAAAAGGAAAAAAATTCAAAGGGCTGTCCAGAATTTCTTTATGTGAAAGTCTCCAAGTACTGCAACAACTTGTAGTGCTTCAAAAGCATGGTCAGATATCCTCTAAAATCAGAGTACGTCTGTTACATCTACACCTCCAGCAGCAACTCCTGCTGCCTGTTCTGTTCTGTTGATGGAGGATATTGTCCTCTTGGCAGTGTAGGAGTAGGGGCAGTAACCCTTTCTTAGCTGCCTCTGGGTGGACTTTGAGAGCTTCGATTAGGCTCAACGTCCCTGTCAGGCTTGGCTCAGATTCTGTATTTAGTATGGCAAAGGTTAGAGAACACACACTGGCTACATACCCCTGACACTTCCTCTGTGCTGCCGCTCAGCCCTTCCAGGAGAAGCTCCGATTCAGGTCCCAGTAGCTTGCAGAGCAATTCATCCATGGCCTAAATCATCACATTCAAATTGAAAAAGAATGTCACAATATTATGAAAACTCAAGTTGTCATATCCTTTAAAACTAATACTGTTTTTTTCCCTTTTAAGGAAAAGAAACTTTCCTTTTAAGTTTCATTACAACTTTTTTTCTTCTCCCTCCCTCCCTCTCTTCTCTCCTCTTCTCCTGCAAAAGAAATTCAGTTTTCTGGGTATATATAAACAAACACTACTAAAATTAAAAACACAAACACATACTTTCTACTGATAGTCTCCACAAACAGAATTTCTTTTGTTTTCGTTCTCCTTCTCACCTTTTTTTTTTTTTTTTTTTGCATTCAAATTATATTTTAAAAAAATTCAAACTCATTATTCAGGCCTCAAATTCTCACAAGAAATTGTCCTTTTTTTTTTTTAAGTTAGTCTTTTCTCAGCCTATCTGTTCTCAAGGTTCACTATAAAATGTGACAAAATTTCAAGGTGTGCTTCAAGAAAATCATTTAGCTCCATACCTGCAGTTATTGCAGGGTGGGTTTATAATAAATACAAATATTCACTTTCTGTGTATAGAAATGTGCACCTTTATGAAGTAGGTGACTGTTTTGCTTTTCTTCTGTGGAAGCAACTAGGAAGCATGCCACAGCCAACTTTGTGTAGAAGAGCAGAGGAGATAATCGAATAGTCAAAAAGTTTGTGAGGCAGCAGACTGGGAGCTAGGATGTCTTTTCTACATTAACTACATGTCTGCTCGTTGATTGTTTTTCTGGTATTAAATCTGGCAAATCCTACAAGTCTTTGAGTAAGTCTGAAGATGGCTGAGCGATCAGGCAAGTGGTCTGGCTGGACAGCACGTTGGATCACAACCACAGCCACAAGAGACACACTCTGCAAACAGGGCTCTTGTCTAGCTTCTCTGATACAAACTAAGAAGGTCATTTGGAATAAGGAGACTTGGTACAAATATATAAATGGAGATGACCAGGCATGTATCATCTGGAAACACAAGAGGCAAAGGACCGGTAGCAGGACAGCGCTTGGTACAAGGGTGCCAGTTGTACGTGTACAAAGCCACAACGAAGATTTATAGTGTCTTTTTCCAGAGCAAAGGTTGCCGGGCTCTGGCAATTTTATAGTCCTTTGTTTAATTCCACTTTTCCATTTTACAGGTAATCTACTGGAATAACTGACTATCACCTTCTCAGTTCCTGCAGACTTCACCTACTCTGCCATTCATCACATTTTTAGCAGTTTTTCTCCAATGCTTCATTTGGAACAAAGTTCTTCATGGGAGAGGTTTGACCCATTGCTACTTCCATCTCTCCATCTGTGTTTGTGGGCTCAGGTTGCCCTGACTCGGTTCTGAAATGGCCCTTTTCAATTCTTTCCTTGATGCTGATGGCTACATCTGAAAGCGAGAGAGCCCCAGATAGCTTCTACCAGCTCCCTTTCTGAAATCTGGTTGCAGGCAACAGAGCAGTCAATCAGTCACATCATACCACGGCTATGTTTGTTAAATACATTTTTCAGCTAAAGCCTGCCCAACTCTATTTGTGACAATGACCTGATATTTTTAGTCTCTTGGTTTAATGATTAGAAAAACAAAGCCCAGCTACATTCTCCATCTGATTGTTAAACCAGCAATTTGAAAGAGCATTTCCTCCTCCTGTGATAGTTGAATCGAGCTCTGTCATCTGTTTAATTTCTTCTCTGGCTTCAATACTTGGATAATATTTTGTTTGTGTTTTAAAGCAGGCTTAAAGGGCAGTTTCTCCAACCACTCATCACTATACTCTTTATTTCAGTACTATATGCTCTACTTCTTTACTATAAAAGATGTCAGATTTACTGACTAATCAGAATACTTGACATTGGCAATAAAAATACCTAAAAAGGCCTTTTTGAGCAATGAAAAAAGCATGAGAAAATAACCTAATCTCCAAAAACGAAATGGTAAAAAAGGGATTAGTCTGCGGACCACCATATCCCTATCTGTATGTTTCTCTAAAAATCTTCTCATCGGATTGCTTTGTGGCAAAATAATAATGATTCTTCAACATGCCACACAGCTGATAGTCTTTAAATAACTTACTTTCATCACTGAACTCATTCTTAACACAATGGACATTAGTTGCCAAGTTCTCCAGCACACTGTCATATAGAAGCCCCCAGATTTAATCAGATTGCAGTTGTGACTAGTACAGTCTATGTACTAGTCTAGACTACTTCTACAGTCTATTACAGTCTATAACTCAGTGCTGCATGACTTTGTCTAAATTTGAACAACATTTATAAATAATCTGTCTTCTTCCACATGTTAGAATATTTTAGCTGTAATGCTAAACTGCTTCAAATACTTGTTGTAAAATGTTCTGCATCTGTGTGGCTTCTAAATCCCAAATATGCTTGTATGTCTTAACCATATTATACATGTGCACGGCAGAATCTAATAAATGTGACGATTACTGCAGAGCTGTACATTAATACTATGACTCTAAACCCTGGTAAGAGGAAGTTATCAACTCCAAGCCTTGCATAATATGCAACCATCATGACTGCAGGAAGAAAAACAGCGCTACAGATCAGTAAAATAACTACTGGGTACTGTGAAATCTGGGCACAGAGCTATGGACACAGCAAAAAGGAGAGGCAAATCCTGGGGGAAGAATCTATGATTATCCTTTCACCACATGCCCATGCTAACAGGCTACACACTGAGGTATGTCACGGAACTGAAAGAGTAGGGTATCCTGGACAGGTCATGGCTGACAATGCCCTTTTTTGCAGTGGAATGATTTTGCTGAAACAATTGTCATAACACATTATTAAAGAATGCCAAACTCAGGGAGAACTTAACAGCACAAACATCTGGTAAGCAAAAGATGTGGCCAAAAAGTCTTCTTCGCTGACAGTCCTTAAATTATATGCAGAAACAACCAAAAAAGAAAAAGAAAAAAAAAAACAAAATCAGAGGAAAAGTCCCTTTGGAAATATTTTAAAATTTATAGATAAGAAAACATTAACTGAATAAAAAATCAAAAACTGCAGAGAAACTTAAAAAGTTGGAAAGCGTCTCCCTGTTCCTGAAAGTTCAGATTCAAATATCTTGTTCAGATACTTTATAAACCATGTCTCTGACCCAGTCTTTGCGTAATCATTTAACTTACTGGATCAATACATCATGGGAGAGTTGATTTAGGAAAAAAAATCCCAGAGAGCAGAATAGGAATATTCCTATTCTCAGGAGATTATTTTTATATCCAGAAAGAAGTTTATCTCATGAGGAAAGCATCATTCCATATAGAAGATTTTTTTCCTAGTCTGTTCAACAAACCAAACCAATACATTGTCATTCTGCAATATTGAAATATTTAATTTCAATAAAAGAAAAAGATGATGAAATGTGGTTATTAGAGGTGATTATTTCTGCATACCCATTGTGGAATGTCTTATCACAAGCAAAAATAAATAAAAAAAAGATTACTTATTCAATTTGTTAGGGGCTGAAATCAAGCAATGAAATGCTGGCATTTCCTACTGGAGGGGCATTCTAATTTGTATGTAGTCTAGAGAATACGTGTATCTTTTTGAAAAGAAATATCTCCTTCAAGGAGGCAAGGGTTATTGAGGCTTCCATTTATGACACAGAAGTACTTAATGGCAACTTAGTTTGTGAAGAGGAAGGGAAAATTCCAAGTGAACTGACATAAGTGTAGGACGACCGAAAGCCAGAAACCTTATTGTGCAATTACTATTCTAAACTGTTCAAAAATAAAAGGTTATTGGCCACAATTTTGATAGGCTTCTTATCTCAGTGCTCTGACACATAAACAAGTTATCCTAGAACAGATAGAGCATGGTAACATTCTCTACCCTTTTCCCCATGTGACACAGAAGGATAAACATGAGGTAATTTTTATTATTTCTCTCTTTCACTGATGAGTAAATTCTTTCATATTTACTGTGGAATCAGTCTATGCAAACAAGCAGACGGTCTCAGCCATAAATTTCTCATGTGTCAAAGCTTTCAATAAGCAATAGCCACACAAATAATATTGTTTCTTGCATGTGCCACTACCTCAAAGATCACAGCTAAAGCGCTTTCACTAACTGCTGAGCAATTCCAAGCTTTTCACAGATCGCTCCTATAAATAAAACCATAATTTTGTTTTTGTTTTGTATTGAGCAGAGTGTGTTTAGGGAAAACACTTGGAGACAAGTGAGAGTGCATCAAGATAGGAAGGAGCTTCTAGGAGGTTTTATTTAACTTGTTTATTAAGACTGGAATTCAGCTCAGCACAAAACTTTCTGTGACTTGCTGGAAAAAGCTTTCGGTCAAATGCAGAACATCTGTGCTCCCTGCACTAAACAACAATATCCATCACACTCTAGAGAAAAGGGCCCATTCAGTGGACTGATGTTTTGGGAGTAGGAGGAACGTGCATAATATATCTTAAAATTATGCCACTTTGGCACATCCCAAGCAAGTCAAGGAAAAGCAGGCTTGTACTGGTATCTCATTCCTCCCATGGATTCAGACAGTTTCTTTGCAGTTAAGGTGATGCTGCTCAGCTGCAATAGCTGAAAGATGAGCCTGGCTGGGTTTCCTTAAGCCAGCAAGACAAACTCACCCCTGCATGGTGCAAAGCACTGGAGAATAGAACAGGTTAAGAAAGAAGCTGATAAAAACTTTGAGTTGAGTCTCAACTGCCTGTGACATTAGACTCAGGAGACCATATTCCAGGATATGCTGAGCTGTATGGAGTAACTCAATGTATTTCTTCTAACACAGTGCCAGAGAAGCTCCGTCATTACTAGGAAAACAAGAACTCTGGTAAGACCCTAGGGGATTACTGTCATGCCCCCTCTACTAATCTGTCCCGCTGCCATAGAGTGGTCGTGCTAGCAAGAGATGGATTTACTTTAGAGCAGCTCTAATGAAGTCAAGATCTAAATCACTTCAAAACTGCTTTAAATTAAGTATTTTGCTTCTAGAAATCTGCTGAAGTACATGGCAAGGTCAGCACCACAGCTTCTGCTTTTTTGCCAAGTTCTATCAGCATCCAATCAAAATAAACAAGCAAATTTTACATGAAAGCGTGCATTCTTTCCTTTGATGTTCATCTATATGTAGCAAAATGAGTTTTATGGACCAGACATAGAACGTAAGAACATTTGTGTTCATTTTACAGTCTGCATGCAAGACATGAACAGATAGATATCATGGTTAAAAAAATCCAGACCTAGAAACTGGGTTTCTTAGACTAATTAATGGCCTTCGATTTGTTTATCCACACCCTAAAATGTCATCTTGCCCATAACTAGCAAATCATAAATGCTTAATGTCCAGAAAAGATACAAGTCTGAGCCCAGTCTGAGATATTAAAAGCCCTGCTCAGATACTGCTTCATGTGGAGTAGCTCCACTCCTGTCATCAAGAGAAATCACTCAGATTCCTATTCATCTGCATGTAGAAATCTGCACTTGCCCCTCTTTTTGCATTAATTGAACAACTACTTGAGCCTCATTCTCTTACCTTGCTCTTACTTACTCTTGTGCTGGTTTTAACAGATTTTAACACCTAAGGCTACAGGTGCTACAGCTGCTACATTTCAATACAAAATTCTCTCAAACAGAGAAAGACTAAAGTGACTGTATAAGGTTGTATACAAAGAACTTGCAAATCCTGGGCACTTGCCTTAGCTCTGATGGCATAGAGAAGCTCAGACACTATGACTTAATATTCATAAACCTCCTTGTGGCTGTTTTTAGTGTAGTTTGCTATTTTGGCTGCTTTGTGGGGAGCTGTATGGTCTGTTGTTTTATTTTTGTCTATTTAAAAATCTCTAAGAATATCTCAAACAAGACTATATGAGATTTATGCATGAAATGAGATGAATGAGTAATTCCCCCCCTAAAAAGAGTTACAACAAGCTAAAGGATAGGGAAACAATTACAAAATGGCAAAGAGAAACAGAAAAATCTCCAGAATGAAAACAGGAATATCTTATGAAACTGACTTAGTGTGATTATCAAGCAAAATTACTATTGCATGTGATTCAGGTTAGCTAATAATGATAAGAGCTATTCACTGGCTTGAAACATTAATTTAGAAATGAGAATAATTCTTGAAAATTAGAAGATAGAAATAGGATTGCTTCTTGAAGCAATGAGGGAAGTATCTAACAGATTACGTAAGTTTAGAGCAGATTTACCATTGCTGCAAATGTTTATCTGCTTGTTTCTAAAACATATGCAGCGACTCAAGTGAGGATTAGCTGGGGTAGTTCTTTTGTTTATTTGATCAGTGGAAACAGAGCCACAGCAGTCCCGCTCGCCTTGCAATTTCTTCATCCGCTGGACGTGGCAAGGGCGGAAGTTCATCACATTCAGTAAATTCACAAAAAATGTTTCAGAAATGAATTGCAGTCTTTAATTTTGTAATGTCTCCACATTTTTGATAATATGACTACATCAGGCTCTCAATAAAGTAGCAATTATTTGTAAAAGGACATGAAAAAGTATTTTCAAACACAAGGATTATTGTGGAAATGCCAGTTGTTGACATAGAAGGATTAGCAATTTGTATAGTACTGGGTTGGATACTGGCATTTAGACACAAGTCAAGAGCAGGGAGATGTTAAGATGAGTTTCCTACCACATATTCTGAAAGTTACTGTGCACAAAGAAATATCCACTTTGGGTATATTTCCTCAAACTAGACACCGGGCTACCCATGTCTCTTGGGGACCAATCCCAAAGACAAAGGCAATGCCATCTCATATAAGCTGCCTTCTGTGCTAGGCAAAAGCAGCAGAAAACTGCTCCGACACTGAGGAACTGCGGTTTCCGCTAGTCTTTGACAGAAACGGGCCAAAAGAGATGGAAAGCCTACATTTTTTTCCTTTCTCAACACAGGCAAAGGCTGGATCGTTTTATCATTAGAGGTAGCTTCTTAGTTTGCTCCTAAGGTCAAGTCTCGGAGTTCTTTTTTATCCTATGTTAATTCTTCCTCTGCTTCTGATAGCTCTCATATTCCTATACATATATACAAGGCTCATATCTGCATTACAATATGATCACCTTACAAACCCATTTAACTTTTCAGTTACAAGAGTACTGGAAGAAATACAACCAGGGGAAATAAGGACACGCCATTAAAAGCAGGATTCCTATAAAACTCCGTCTTTCCCAGCTAGGTGTGATATTGTTTATGAAGTAGCAGAAAGACATTCATTTTCTGGCATCCAACATTCTGTCTGTCCTGGGAAATTTAATCTAACTAACAGTAGGCAAAAATATTATACTTTGACCAGACTTCACATACCATGGAGAGAAGAAGTTTTGAGACATAGCTATTTTTAACCAAAAACTTTCTAAAACTGAATTACTTTTGTGTTCCCACTCAGTAAAGAAAATAAAAAATATTACATTTTGTGGTGAGCCACACAAAAATAAAATTCCCTTGGACTTTGATTGAAAAAAAAAAGAAAAAAAAGCAAAATGAAAAACAGCAATAATACTTCCAGTAGCCGATTCAAAACATAATAAATCTCTTTTTCTCTTTTATTTTTCCTCTCTTTTGGGCAACAAGGAGTGTCAAATTCTAAACTTTTGCCTGAAGAAGCTCAAAACTCCTTAATGCCTTTTTCCCAAGTATGGCCATACAAGAAGGAAGCATTAGCTAACAGGATGAGGCCAGCTCAGCTTTACATGGTGTTGTCTCTCTTAGTTCAGAAACACATTGCAAAGATGCTACAAGATTTGCAGGTTCTCCTTATAGCTCATCAGCAGGTTTATGTACGCAAGCAAGACAGGGAATGTAAGATATATTTTAGCTCATTCCGTGTTTTATAGTTACTTCAACCTTAAAGTTATGCTTAAGGTGTTGACTTGCGCTCTTATCACAGAAGCTACTTCCAGAATTGTGCTGCTGGTTTAGGAATAGATGAGTGACTTCTGCTTATTTCTGTATTTATTGTTTATTAATCAGTCCTATTACATATGTTTTATATAATATATATATAATCATGGCAGCTAACTGCTGGGGTCTTTTGTCTCACCTGCAAAACAAGTGGGAGTGTCTTATTTCTATTTGAGAGCCTTCACATATTGTCCTTGCAGGGATCTGTGACTGGGAAATAGTAGACTAGTAGACTTAGCAGAGAGCTAAGAACAAGAACTAGTCCACTGAACATTCATGAAATGAACATTCAGCCTTGGGCAACAGGGACAACTTCTTTTGAACATCTTTGAGCTGTGTTTTATGGGGCTGTATCCAATAGTATTACTATTAAGATTGCTTAATAGGCCTCATTTCATGTTCTCCAAACTATATGGATTATTAGATTTGATTGCAAGGCCACCTGTTAACTTGTATCACCTAATTATCTTTTAGATTAAAGTTTAGTATTCTTGCCTGACAAGATGCAGCTGTAGAGTGATAATTTGAAAGCTTCTGCTACAATGGAGCTTCTTTGGCAACATGCTCTGTAATTGTCACACACCACAAAAAGGTCATAGATTATGCAGCTCCTTTGCTAGTTCCTGCATCAAGTTTTTCTGACTGCCATCAAGGGATTGGTTTTCAAAACTAGGTGTTATACCTTGCTGTGACATTTATTTTAGCCACATGAAAGACAGAGCATCTGTTCTGATGTGGTATGTTACCCTACTTATTCTATAAAAAACAAATCCTTAAGCATGTCCTTAAAGTCTTAAGTGGTTTTATATTATTAGACTGTAGAAAGCTACAACAAAAAGGAAATACTTAATAGTTAAAAAAAAAAAAGTTGCACTCTTCTTGCAATCATCTATAGTAACTCTGCAAATAAAGTAACTGAAACATTAAAATTAACCTTGTAACAGTGCTTACACTTACATAAACAGTATACAGAAAACAAATAAACAAAAAGATTATAGTTTCTTACCTGCGGATAGCACATGACTTCCAAGAGCAAGATGTAAAATGAAGTCTTGCGTTGTCTCACATCACCCAAGAAATTTCAAAATCCAACTGCACAAGTCTTCCAATTAAAATAAATTCATTCACAGAGATGCTCCTCCATCTGCAAATTCAATTTCTTCTTGTGATAAAAATGTCAAGACATCTAGCTTTCAAGCAATTAGAGATATGCCTGTGACAGTGCTAATATGGTAAAACTTTTCCAAAACTGCTTTAGCAAAACAATTGCTTCTGCTAAATGCTAGGTGATCTTCACATGCCTCCATAAGACAGAAGAAACACTCTTATATTGTACAGCAAATACACTAAAAAGACTAGCAAATTCTTAGAGAGGTTAGCACAGCAGATCAGACTTAGCACACCAACAAGGTATTTCCTGGCAATATCAATAATTTTGGCTCATTTCCAACAGTCAGAAGAACGGCTGGGATTTTACAGTACCTGAGAAATCAACAACGTGTTTTATTTAACTGACCCTATAGAATCAATGTTATCACTAAGAAATCAGAGAAAAAACTTTCACCATATACAGCCAGATAATAAAAGTGTAGTACCACACCTAAAAAGAAAATTATTTACTTGCCCAGATAGTTGAAATATTTTTTACTGATTATGGTCAAAACACAAAATGTAGGAAATGCATTACTTCATTATGAACACATATAGGCCTTCTGCTTTCTTTACTAGCCACAGTGAAATACCATCCAAATACTACAACCAGTCTTACTGGCAGGTGTCAGCTAGCATCTAGGCATATATATTCTCTGCCCATAAACAGACTACTCAAGCTTCTATATGATACTTTGGATATCATAGGTATGACAAATGCAACATCAAACATGCTTCAGTATTGTTATTTAACCAAGATCAATCAAACCACAGGATTTTGTTCTTAAAATTAGATTTATTACCTAGAAATAGATATCCCTGTACCAAAAAAAACACTTAAAAGTTAAAAAAAAAAATTAAAAACTGTTTTTTTCTTTTTTCTGATCCAAACCAGATTCCCTCCATCCTTTAATTTCATTCCCGAGCCAGCTTCCTACTTTAGAGACACAAACCCTAAAATGTAGCCTTTAGTTATGTGTATGAGAGGGTTTCACATTCCCTTGTAGGGCCAGACAAACAGTTATAGTCAGACCTAGCAATGAGCGGAACTGTTCCATGCCATAGAAATCCAGAGCAGATCCAACCAATGTGCCTTTTACATGGGACTTGAGTCAATCTGCATCAGAATAGTTGGCATAGTCTCAGTAACTATTGAAAAACATCATTTACTGAAATGCTACTGAAGATTAGGACAGATGAAGCTCAGTTTGGCTCAGCTGCACAGACCAAGATGCATTACAGTAGGAGTCATATCTGCAACTCCTGCCAGATCATTCACTGTGTAATACAAAGCTCTCCACTGTGCCTGACTGTATGGAAAGTGGGAAAGACAGATGGTTTTCTGCCTGGCTCTGTCTGGGGACCATTTTATATTCTAGTGCATTAAGCTGTGGATGTAGATTTACATATGTCATTTTCTCAGGGGTCTAGAGGATTGAAGCTGACCTCCCACTCACTGTGCACTGCAGCAAATGTCTGCCAGCTATGGCCTGACTCAGCCACTGAGTCAGATCTAGGTTGAGGCTGAAAAACAAAGTTCAGAAAGGACGGACTTCTAGGTTATTTTACAATTCACGCTTGATTTTGTTTGGAAGCAACACATTTTTTGGTAAGGTTGCCTGTCAGCACCATTTTGCTTCAGCATATAACTACTAGTTAAGCCAGTGCTCTTACTGACCACAAAAATGCTTCTCCTTTCAGGTATATTTCTGCATTCTTTATTAGCAAACAACTCTAGGTTACCTAACTGTATTATAATTCAAGAATTTGGTCAGGGATTATAAATCATACAGGTAACTGACAGCTATTCATGGGATCATTAAACTCCACAGAGCTTGAACAACATCCACCTACAGGCCGCTGGCAGGGAGCTCTGAGCACAAGCCTGGAGCGCAGATCCAGTCTGCAAACCCGTGTGAGCCGGCTCACCAGACATAGGTAGTTTCCCAGACATTTTCTTTCCGCAACTCTGCACAAGACTCTGAAGTGAGAGAGAGGGCACTGACCGAAGCTGATGACTACATCCATGTGCTTTAATCTGCAACAGTTTTCCCACCATTCTGAAGATATATTTAGGCTAAAGTCAGAGCTAAGATGTCTAGGATTCCTGTGCCCATTAGTTGTCCTCTTAGTCACCACTTTTCTGTTCCCAGTTTTGTGCTTGCTTTTGCGTTCTGCAAATCTGTAGTTAAACTGTTCTCTTCCTCCTGCCATTACGATTCCTCTTCTCCTCCTCCTGCTCCATGATATTCCTTATATTCTTATATTCTAGGATACATATGTGTTTTTAAAGGTTATAAATATTCTAAGGTTTTAAAGACCAGGATCAGCATGTTGGTCCTTTGTTCTGCTGCTTGAGAATTTCCTGTTGTGCAGAAATTCGTAGGGCATCTTTGGTCATCACGTTGTCCCAATATACTTCTGTCACAACTGATATAAAATTACCAGCTGATTTCACTTTCACTGAAGATACTGGTACAGTAACAATGATAGACTGTCATAACTTGAACTAGGACACATTGTAGTTCCCCTAAATCATCTTATTCTTAAACTAGAGGTTAAAAAATCCTATATGGAATTACTGTCACAGTCACATTAGCCAGCTGCTTCCCTTTGGCCTTCCCATTCTGTGAGCCTACCTGAGGAGATGATGAAAAGGAATATTTGCTCCCTTTTAGTGAAGGCTATTGGGAAGAGATAGCTGTGTGCATTTGGTGGTTACTTCATTTCCATCTAGCTTTACTGAGATGAGGGGAGAGAACATTGGTAACATAGCTAAAAATAGCGGGAGAGTGATGTCAGAGGGACAAATGAACATTAGGTAGTTTTTCTGGAAATAGTCTTTGATTTTATATGAGAAACTAAAAACAACACATTTTCATTTGGCAAGTCCTTGATGAGGAGTCGGGAATACCCTCCTTAGCCATTTGGAAGCAGTAATTTCTAAATGATGAGTATAATAATAGCAGCCCTGCGATCCTTCTGCCTGGAAGAACTGCAGCTACTTCGTGTGCCAGCTGAGGCACATGAATCAAGTCAAGTCAGAATTTTTAAATCATATTTGAAATTATTTCTGATCATGGATATGAAAAAGGAAGGTCAAATCATGATGCAGTGTGACATATCTTTTAGTGTATTAAGTTGAGCATTGCAGCATGCCTTCTCTCTGAGCAGCATTCTTTAAAAACTAGAATAAAATCATTTTCTGTATCCGATAATGAGACTGAGTAAAAACTGAAGTAACTATATCACTGCTGGGAAATGGTTTACAGGTTAAGTCCTGCACATTAAGTATATGTCAGGCATTTGAGAACAAGCTTCTAATTAGTGCCAGTGTGAATAGGCTTGATCCCAGGGATATCAGAGCTCAGTGGATAGACATCCCTCCATTCTTCTGGCAAAAGAAAGAGATAAGGTTGCAGCTGAGCTCTCATGTGAGCTAGAAGATTTAAGAGAAATGTTGGAATCCTGTCCAATTTAGAGGAGTGACTATCTGCACCTTTCTTAATCAAAATACATGGCAGATCTATGTAGTGCTTTTAATTTTATTTATAATGAATTCACAATGGCTAGAGACATTAGAGAATAAATACGTAAAAGGAAGTCATTTCCAGGCAGGAAATGAATGCTGATAGCCACATGAAAAGTCTTTAAACTCTTTGTCTTTATCCAAGCAGGTGCTTCAAAAATTTTGGACTAAAATAATAAAAGTCAGCAACATAGAACTCATGAATAAAATGACGACAGGAAAACCAGTCTGCATGACCAATAGAGCAGAACAAATAATTGATTCCTGAATGTATTTCTGCTTGAAGCATCCAGGAAGATTTTATAAAGAGCCAGGTTTAAAAGATTGTACAAATTATTAACATATTTCCTAAGCAGAAACTGAACTGTCAAGGAATTGTTCATGATATTTCCAGTTATGCATTCCTAAGATACAAACAGAAATTCTTCTGCATATCACTCAGTTCATTACGAATACTTCCAGTTGAAAGCAGAGTTAGTTTTGGCCTTTTAAGGATAGCTAAGAGCTTCACCTGTTTTATACAACAAAAGCATAGTGCCTTTTTTTTTTCACTCGGGTGTTTACCAATCCTTCCTTTTATCAATCCTTTTTAAAGTCACAGCTTGAATGACAACTGAAGAGCCACGCATGTGTTCCATTTCTGGATTTGCCTTTCTGGTATTTCTGTTTTGTGA
>JAUBOD010000150.1:709178-735638 GCA_032353885.1 Nothura maculosa
CTGCGTGTGCAGGGGGGTTGGACTAGATGACCTCTAAGGTCCCTTCCAACCTTACACATTCTATGATTCTATGATTGCATTGAATTGCCTTATTGCAGAGCTCACAGCTGCTATAGGAAACAGGAAAATTAGGTAGGGTCCCTATGTTATTCTAAGAGCAGATATATTCATATATGATTTTGTTTACAACTCTGAGAAGACTATATTTATTTTTAATGATTCTTGTACTCCGCCTGAAATTTCCAGGAAAAGAAAAAAAATCTAAAAAACATAGACATACCAAAGAGCACAGAGGTGCTTCACAGGATAATTTAAAGACCAAGAGATCAAAAGTTGGTATCACAACAATGTGATATATAAAAATACATCTTTCAACAGCACTGTAGGAGAGGATAATTTCATGCTATTTCAAATGTAGTCAAAGACACACTTATATGTACTTGGTCTGCTGCAAATTTAATATATGCAAGGGCTCTGATGTAGAATATGGCCTGCAGCCAATCCCTAGAAGAAAATTTAGCTATATCCAGTTTGCCTCAGGAATGATGAGAAATACACTGAAAAAACATCATGAGCAAACTATTGAAACACAGATTCAGATCACACAATGTTGCTTTTAGAGATTTTCTTTTTAAGAATAAATCTAGACTTTAAAAACAAAGATTTCCTCTTCATGTTGAACTTTCTAAAAGTAGTACAAATCATGATGAGAACTATGTATGGGTGGGACTCTTTCCTTCAAGCTATATATTAGCGATACTCATGTGGTTAATTCTAATAAAGGCAAAGAAAACTGTAAAGTAATTCAACAGTCCTGTAAAGACGTAGGGTGCCACTTTGTTGAACATATGCATATATTCCTTGGCACTGAAAGTGAGGGAATGATTATTCCATTCCTATGTATTTTGTCCTGCTGACAGAAAAATAGAAAACTTCAGCATGCAACAATAATAAATCTACTGGTGAAAATAAATCTGATATTTTACAGGAGTTACACTTTTATTATTGGTTTGAACAAGAGCTGTCTGGAGGTCTTACATCCAGCAGAGATCTGCCAAATAACATGAATCATGAAACTTACCCCGTATGGCTTGCAGGCTATTTTATGTTTATATAATATTCATTAACCAACCAGGGTAAGAGATTCTGGAGCTTATCTCTGAAACTTGAAAAAGAAATCACAAGGATATAGTCATAACTTGGTGTTTGTCCTTCCTCCATAAAGTTTGTTCATCAATTCTAACCCAAAATGACTGAACTAGGCAGAACCTACATCTCAAAAGGTAGGCAAGTAAAACTGTCAAATTTCTTTCAAAGTTATTCCAGCCATAAGGTCTTCCTGGAATGACACACACTTTTTAAAAATTCTGTAGCGAGAGCTTAAAAATATGACTGGATGAGTTGGTACAACACAGCATCACTAACCAAAGTGCATCGCTGGAAGTGCTAGTAATTGTTCAGCTGTAACTCCTAATCTTCTTCCCCCTCAGCAGAAATATAAGGACCCTTCACAACATACCTGACTAATATTAATGGCATCCAGTGTGACAAATATCACATTTTTTTTTATTGTGTCACTGCCTCTAAAGGACACAAGTTGGTAGAGAATCCAACTAATTATAGACTGTTTACCCAAATTATCTCTTTTTGGGCAAGGGAAGGAAATAACTCTATTTTTTTTAAAAAAAGGAAATATTCAGAACTATAATACCAAATTTTATGGTCATCAAATTGTTTTTTCTTTATACTTTTTATTGGATTCAATGGTTCAAGTCAGAGCAAAAATGCAAATGAAAAGGATTTCCTGTATCTGTAATAACAATGACTCAGATAGGGAACTTGTCACAGCACATCTGTTATGTTTTGTACTGCTGGGAAATAAATCTTGGTGTATCATCTGAAGTCAATAGTAAAGCATGGGAGATAGAAAGAAAGACTAACGAAGTATTAAATTTGTTGAGATAAAATGAACTTTTACTTACACCTTGGACTAACTTTTTTATTCCTCCTCCCCCCCCTTTTTTTTTTTTTTGGTAACAAAAACAGTTGATTTCTTGGTATTTCTGGGACACTAGAAGATGAAAACATCAGAAATCTGTTCTCATTACAACACGAGCTGTTTTTTATTTCCTTATGAGACTCTAACCTGGAAAGAGGAACTCTTTGCCTAAAGCAATATTTTGAGTCATAGAAATTTATGCAGACAGAAGAGATTTCTCTCATGATGCAGCTCCTAAAAATGCACATGTTTGCTGTTAGCTTACAAATATCACAGCTAAATATGAAGGAACAGAGTCACTCTACTATTGATGATATAGGAAGAGAGATGCTCTATAGATCCTGAGAATTTCACAAGATTTACCTGACACACTTCTACAAACAAGAGGATTTTTATCACAGTTTATGGGGTGCCTGGATAGCTGAATTCATGGGGTTACAGGAAGCATGACTTTTACCCAAATGTTCATAATTTGTGTCATGGTTTTGCATTGCTTGGACATACTAATTTCTACAGGAAGAAAGCTGCTTTATCTCTTTGTTAGCCATCTTCTAGTTGTACTTCCTATTTCTTTTCTGCTGATGATAATTTTTATTTCAATCAGATTTCAAGTGCAGGTCTTATTTTGTTTTGTTACTTACAGTTTGTGTGTCCAAGTACTGCAGAAGTCACAAACACAAAGAACATTCTTACTGGTTACCTCAAAATTACCACAAATATATATACTATCCTAATTGTGGGGGAAACAGTTGTGATCTCAGATGCCTCATGTGGTAACTCTTGGCAAACGGGAGTATTTAAAGGCAACCATAGTACATTTATTTCAATTCACTTCCATAAGTATAACATTCTCAGTAAAGATAAAATTTTGAAGTGAAAACCCATCTAGATGTTCATTTAGTATATAATTTAAAGGTTTTTCAGTAAAGACTATTTTTGTCTTGTAAGCAAAGATAGTCTTGGTCTTTCTTACCATTGGTTTTGGTCTTTCGTATTTGGTCAACATCTTTTCATTTTTGTTGTTTAGTAAATTATTAGGCTGTTAAGGGCTAATGTTGTGAAACCAGAACAAACAAGCAGATTTCCTATGTTAAAGCAGTGTAGTCAATTCTTCAGCTATTTGGTCTTCTCTGAATTTAGGCTTTTGTTTAAAATTTAGCTCTTAAAATCTCTAACTTACATTTGTTTTGAGAAAAAATACTTTTAAACAAAATATTTGTAATTATTTTTCTGTAAAATGGAAAGTTATTCTCATCCTAACCATTGACCCATCCTGCATGTTCTTGTCTTTGAAAGATTTTTAGCACCATTAATAAAATACAAAGCTTAAAGGACTAAATGAGAGTCTGTAACCAAACATTTTGATATTTACCCTCTACCATATACTAAGTCTAAGATCAATAAAAGAAAAGAATAGGCTACCCCATTAACATTACCCACCCATTAACATTAAAAACAATCAAAAAAAAACCCACAAAACTTTCTAAAATTGATTAGGCTTTTTCATTTCCACATGTAGTGATAGTACTATCATCCCACTAAAACCACTGCATTTCTAAGAATAGTGAACCTATCCATATAAATCTTCCATTAGAGTTGCTGAGAATAGTGTTAACTCGGCATTTTGAAGCTAAAAGAAAAGGCAGCAACTCTTTCATTCTTCAGCATACACTGCAAATAATATTAGGGGCAACACAACTTTACTGAAATAATCTGAACTTAAACGAATTGCAGTGTTGGCATTATCAGAAATGTTAGCAATACAAATAGGGTCTAGGCAGTGAACATTTGCTCAATTCAAATTCATTACATGCAGACAACACTTATCTGCATATTATATTGGAAGGTAATTACACTGCTTGCACCTCTCTTCATCTGTGACAGTTATTTTATGATTTTGACGAAAACATAATGCCAAATACTACCAAAAATTAACTGTCATAAACACGCTAGTTTTTATGTCAGAACTCCCCTCAGCTTTCGCACAACATCTTAACATGATCAAAAAGTGGCATTATGAAATCAGTTACCAAATGCAGCTAAATACTGCACCCCCAGTCATAGTCAGGCATGAAGAATGCTGTGCCTATTCCAAGTAAAACTGGAGGGATAGACACAGAATGGTATTTCCTAGATCAAGTTTCAGGTAATCAGGCAAAGTATTGGAGCTAATACTCATTTGCTTTCAAAAAAAATAGACACAAAGTATTTATTCATTCCTATTGTTAAGAGTATTTACTGATAGAGTTATTTAGAATGCAGTCCTGCTTGTAGATCTTTATTCTGAAATGTTCTGCTGGAATTACCTTTGATTTATTTAGAGGAAAAAGCATTTCATGCTGAATCACCAAAACAATTTCCCCTCAGCACCTTCGTGTTCAATGGAGACCTTTCATCTATTTCTTGGTGGACCTCCACTGAAGAACTATTTTGCTACTAATGACACTGTCTCTTAACCTCACTTAATCATTTCATGAAGACTTCAAGGAGAGTAGTAAAAAGTTTGTAATTGGAACATGAACTTCTGAGGTGCAAAGCAGCCACTACAAAGAGCTGAACTTGATCTTCCAGCATGTCACTTGTAGGTAGGAGAACACGTGAAGCATTCAGCATGCCCCAGACTGGAGCCCTAACTTCTCTTTAACCTTTCACTTTGCTCCTGACAGCCTTTCAGGAGATGATGAAAACAAGCTGAGACACAGAACCTAATAATCACATAAACTTATGTGGAATTTCCTCTTTGACAACCACAATGTTATACTATCCAGTGACCTAGCTGTATTTATGGAATACAGGAAATATGTACCTCCTTTCCTTAGGCTTTGAAAATAAACAGTCTTACATAAAAAATATACAACTGCCACACTGTGTCTCACACCATTTTAAGGCATCGCACCCAGCAGCGTCTGCAGCCACAAGCATTAGAGATGAGGAGGGAGCTTCTGTTTCTTACGGTACCTCCTCGAGCACTGTCACCTAAACAGAATCCTTCATACAGGATTCTGTATGAAGTGAATTGTAAGATGCCTGGCAATATTCAATGGCTGAGCGATCATTTTATGGATTTATTTAAAGGAAGAAATTTACAAACCACCCACAACTTTTTAGCAAGCATCTCATGCATTTCTTTAAACAAAAATGGATGGTAGCTCAGCTAAATCTGATACTGATTACAAATTATCAGGGGAGGTCCATGAAGTTTTGTGTGGTTTGATGCTCTGTTGAAAAACAAACACTGGAACTTTGATCAATGCTTTTATGTAACTTGACAATTTTCTAAGTAGAAGGAGCTTTAGTTCACAAGATTATTGAATTTCTACTTTAAAAAAAGGATTTTAGAAATCTTGGTTTTATGAAGGCAAAATAGGCCAAAGTAACCGCTACTCCCACTGTTTAAGTCCTGTTCAGATCATAGAGAAGAGAGAAATTGAGAAGAGAACAGTAGGAATTTTTGCTAACATCTTCAGACAGAAGCTAATATTTGCCTAACTTTGTTATTTAAATAATCAGAACAGTCAGAACTTTTAGTATCAAATGCAATTACTGAGTTATTTACCAACAAGCTAAAATCAAGTGTTATGCCAAAAATATATTTGATAGCTTTTCTCAGGAAAATTGCAGACTCTCCACTGGTAGTACAAAAATGGCTCTTATTATGGTATATTACAAATTATTTAAATATTATTAAATCAGAAGATTTGAAGAAATCATCAGAATTCCAAACTTAAAGTACACCTAATCTAAAGATGAAAGTGCAGTTCCTATTCCACCTAATTCCTTCCTTGGCAACTTCTATAAAACTGCCCCAACTACTGGAAATTTTAACAGATCCTTCTGAACAAAATAATATTAAGGATGTCTCTGTGTATTAGGAAAAAAATAAAGATTTTCCTGCAGTATAGCAGGCTGTTAAAGAGTTGAAATGACAATAGTGCTAAATGTATTGCCCCAAATAGACTTCTGCCTACAGTGTTCAAAAGCAAGATCTTTCTGAATTTCTAGCAGATTTCCAATCCATACTGGGCCTCAAACAGCCTGGGGGTGCAACATCTCCTCAAGGAAAGTGTAACGATAGCAACCTTTCCCTCCCCTCCCTCTCGCTTGCCTCTCTCACCTTCCCCTTTTCCTTTATTTTTATAAGGAAAATAATGTTCTCAGGCTTCAGGGACACAATTGAAAGCCACAGACTAAACTCAGACTGCAGTTTTAGCACCACCCCCACCACTGTGTGGTTCTTGTAAACCTTTAACTCAGAGAGCCCCATGATCCTGGATAAGGTTTGACTTCCAAGGGGCTGGTTTTAATAGTGGGATTGATTTTAGAAAGGTTTTATTTTCAAATATTTTTGGTGTTCATCAAAAACTATGCTGACTTTTCCAAAAACACCATCACTTGGCATTCTTAATGCAAAACACCAAATGCCAAAACATCAGTCAGGCCTAAGGAAGATAGAGAATGTGCCTTCAACCATAGGGCAATCAGGACACCATACCTACAGCACCTTCTCTTTCCCATAGCAAGGAGGGAAAGTGGCAGCAGTGAGGTTGGCATACTAGTTTTCCTAGGATGATTCTTTCTATATCATTTCATTACCACTCTTAGATCACGGGCTGACCCCACTGACCAAGCTGTGGATCATCGAGTTTACATCCAGATCTGTAGGAGAACCTGTATAGAACTTGAAAAAGGATAGCTTCACTATTTCATTCTGGTCCTCCTTATCTGTGCTATTCTTCTGTAGACATAATTTATTTATACTGAGTGTTGTAATTGAGGAAATGCACCAGAAGATAGATATCAAGACTATTTTGAAGCAAAATTTTACCTAAGATGCAATAGCCAACATGAGTTATAACGTATAAAGTACCTATTCTCTGCTCAGGTTGGTGCTTGGCCACTTAAAGTGGGCCACTTTATCTTGGCCACCTTTATGGAGGGTCATTATCTCTTGTTGAAAGAGTCAACATCCCATTGTCCCACTGCTAAATGCATGAAACAGGTACAGAGTATACAACATCTTGGCAAGTGATTATTATATTGGGAAGAGCAGGGAAGGGAAGTGAATAATGAGTCTCAATGCCAGGCGCACTATAGTGAATTGGTATGTTTAGATTATTTTACCCAGCTCACATACTCAGTATTTTCTCATGTCTTGGTATCCCTACACTTAAGGTCTTCAAATGCCTGATCTGAGTGTTGGATTGTAAAAGAAATTCTGTGTTTTCTCTCTATAAAAATGAAAGAAATATATCATATGGCTAATCTATTCAATATGTTTCCAAAGTATGTTCTGCTTTTCCTTACCTCAGTCCTGAGGGATTCAAAAGGTGTCTCTTTTCAGTCTAAACTCTCTCCAACTAGTTGTAAACATGCCTCTTGGAAAAAAAAAACTGCTGCAAAGAAATGGAAAGGAAGATTTGAAACATACATCAAGTTTCAGTATCTCATTTTCCCTTTGATAGTATACATTTGTGGATATGTTTGTTTATATGTGATACATGACAAAAAAATCACATAACTCATGAAAAAATCACTTTCAGTGTTTCACTTGTCACAATGTCTTTGTGCATGAACTTATGGTCATTCTTGGGCACATATACAGTGCATTTATCTTGGTATTTACTTGGCCAGACCTGTTTCTTGCCCAACCTTTTCCAAAGGAAGAGGCTACTACATGACTATTTAATTTAATACTTGTAAGGTTCCTGAAAAGATTTTAGTAACACATAATTTTTTATACTTGAAAGACCTCAGAATCATGTAGTATTTATTATAGGCAGCAAATTTAAAGCAAAGTGGAAGACAAAAACCAACAGTGTTTACAGCTAACATTTAAAAAGTCCAGTAAATTTTTCTGGTTTTAATGCCCATCTGCGTAAAGGAAAACTTATGTGTGTTGATGTCTACATCCTGCAGTATTTGCAATGATTTTATTCTTTAAAACTACTATAAGCATTATAATCATCATATAATCATCATTATAACAAACCTACAGATTCCACCTCTCCACACACAAAAGTCAAGTTTTTGTAAACAAACTTTTTATATTTGATTGCTGGTCTTTGGTCTCTCCTGAGACAATGAAGAAGATCGTTTCTACAATTACAGTCATCTGAAGTAACACTATGAGCTCATCTCCCCTAAAAATGATCATTTCCATGATGCTGTTTGACTGTGACCAGAATGGTAGAAGCTTCATATGCTAATAAGATGCTCCTGACTCTTTAACACTTGTATGGCAAAAATATCAGAAGAATTTAAAGTCATCTTCACTAAAGGAAAAAATTGGGTCCAAGCTCTGGTCCCTCTGAGGACCAGTAGTGTCTTCTATTGCTGACCTTGCCACATATCACTGACTAGAACTTTTACTGGAAAGAGTTCAAAGCACAACTTGACTTAAAGAAAAAAGCTTTGGTGAAGACAAGGATTTAAGAGAATCAGCTACCCAATAATCATGTGCTTTTTACATATTTTACAGCTTCCTCCATTTTGTTAAGTGTGAAATATATTGAATTTCATAGCAGTTCAGTCCAGGATAGCCAACTAGCAAAAATCATCACAAAAGCAGTACAACCAGGCTAAACCATGCTGCAACACTAGATCTGCAAGATAATCTGAAGATTCATGTAAGCCAAATCTTGGAAAATTTGCTGAAATAAACAGAACAAATGAGGCACCATCTTATGCCAACTCTAACAAACCATACTTCAAAAATTTTTACCACAGATCAGAGAACATGAGAAAAAAATCTTGCATCCTTCAGCTGCCTTCTGATACTTTCCATATTTTCTTTATTAAGATTTGTAACATGAGATGATGTAGTCCTCTATGGGGAATGAGTATGTCCAAAAAAAGAAAAAAACATATAAAAACAAAAGTTTTTGCTACTTTTTCTGGCAGCATGACTTGTCATGCATGTCTGGAAGTCATGACTTCTCCCTACAGAGACAGACTCATTTCTATCAAGAGACCATCACAGTTATATTAAAACTATTTAATAATTTAATAGTAAAACTATTGCTATTAGTTTAAAAATATGCTCAGAGCTTTTAAAGAACATCTACTAAGATAAAAAAATATTTCTCTATTTCATCACAGACTCTCATAAGATGAGATGTCATGAGACATTTCGTAAATACATGGATTTTCCTGATGCACTGACTACCCTTTCTGAAAATAATATTTCTGCATGCAAAAGTAATTTTTTTGGATGAAATTAGTAGGAACTGCTGAGAGGATTCTGCAAAACCATAATGCTTATTCTGCTGATCTAAAGCCCAATATTCATGCAAGCCTGTGAAATAAAGATAGGTAAGTTCTACTTGCATAATGGAGCACAGAAACTCTGAAAAGCTGAAGAGGAACTTTCTTGTTTTTTCCGTTTGTGCCTTGTGTCTTTCAGAGACAGGAGCAAAAAACTTCTTCAAATCTCAGGAAATCTATGGGCTGAGGGAAACTTCTGCAAGTTTAACCAGTAGCTGCATGACTGTTTTGTGACCAACAGAGACACCTTACTGTTATATTTGCACATGTACATTGCCCCTGGTGACTCCAGCCCATGGAGGACAAATCTTGGGTCTTTAGGAAACATTTGTTAATGTTGCCAATGATTCTTCTGGAACCACTGAATTAAGCATTTTAAATACATTCAATTAAACGAAAGTCCTTTTATTCTTAACAAGAAATAGCTGAGTTCTGGAGTAACTGACTGAAACAGACACTGAAAATAAGTCTTGCAGTTAATGGGGTTGTGTATGTTCTATTCCACACAACTACTTTGTCATCCAAGGAAGACAAACAACTTCACATGGAAAGAAATCCCTTAATTAGTTTAGTGATATAGAAAACAACCCCACTGTGTTGCAATGTGTGAATTTTCTATTCAATGCAGCAACAGTGGCCTAGTTATTTGACTTGTGTGTGTAATTAGTAATAAAATTGCACGACTTTTTTTGTTAAACATAGAGTAGTTATTCTTTATGGGTCTGGATTCTGAACAAAAATATTTCCTTTAGACTCTACTTGAGTAATGCTTTCTTCAGGTGAGCTCTGGCAAATGCCATAAAATATTATAAACCTGGAAACCTAGGAAGTATAGAAAGGGGAAGGAAATTACCTCAGCTTGGCATGAGATACAATGTTACTTTATTTAAATAAAATATATCCTCTGTCCTTAGGAACCCCATACAGACTAACTTAACATCTCTTTTTACTCTGTCACTTGCCCATGCCAATTACCAGATACACACGTGACATCTGATATTATAGCATCTGAAATTACAAAGAGCCTATGTTTACACATGCTCTTTTTCACTTCTTTCAAAATACATTTTAGTCTTGCATCTTCCTGATTTAATTATAAAAACTCTTTTACTTTCAAAAACAAAAAAATACTATATTAAAAAATAGGTGTAGAAACAAGACTGTAGATAAACACAGAACACATCGCACTACTCTCCCCAAAACAGATAACTTTGGTTAATATACTTGGTTATACTGTTAAATACGTTAGTAAAATATATTGTGGTAGATACTATATCACTGTAAGAGTGGAAGTCACAACTGTGTTAAGCAGGGATGTATAAAGCATCACTTCCAAATCCAAGAAGAGAGGTATGAGTCCAGAACTAGATCCAGAGAGGGACTTAGGCTCACAGCCTCTATTTTTGGATTGGGAACTCACATTCACATTGAAGTGCCACTGCAATCCCTAGGATCTGCCCCAGCTGCTGCATAATCCCGTAGAAATCTACCCGTTTCCACTCCCTTAGTGCCATGAACTGGCATAAACAAAAACCCCAAAGTAGCAACAGTAGCACTGAACAATGACAGCCAGTCAGACTGAAGGTCCATCTAGCCTGATATCCTACCAGTGGCCTTGGAAAGTACAGGACAGGTGGAGAATAACACGCTCCTTAAATATTCTCGTATCTTCTGCAATTTATACTTTCACAGCCTTCTAATTGCTAGTCCTCAGTCAATTTTTATTCTGTATCTTTGAGCAAAATTAGCCATAGCCAATTGATGGTAAGATCACTGTAGAATGTACCTGTAAGATATGCTAAACTAATCTTGCACAAATACCTTGATCCAGCCAGCATTCTCCCAAAAGAGAATTTGAAACAAAACAACAGGCAAAGGAGGCAAGCTTGGACTCCACATTACCCCACAGTCAGTCTTCAGAGACACTGTAGGAGACAGTTTACTGCTTAATTGAGGACTTTTAATGCTATTTCTCTGCCTAGATTAAAAAGGGATATGAATTCAGCTTGCCTAGACCTCTAGGAAAGGCCCTCACTTTCAGAACATTCTAGGTATACAGTTGTTCGGAGTTCTCAAGTCAAAGCTATCATATTTTGTTTAAATAATATAATATCTAATAACACAAGAATGACTTTAAAAAACAGTAATTGCAACACACTGCTTGGCCTCTCCAAGTGGACAGTTGAACTGGGTCCCATGCTTAGGCACCTAAGACATCCTAAGACACCTTAGACATCCAGCCAAGAAGTAGATAATTTTAAAAGCACCTTTTGCTTGGACTTCTTCACTTGCAGTATGTTAGCACATCAATTTGGCATAAGGTAAACTAGATTTATTAGCTGAAGGAAGGATGAGAAATTGCCTTAAAATAGAATTCAAATAAATTAATAATTATCACTCTTCTAATTACAGTAGCACTCCCTTTAATACTGCCCAAGCCTAACTTTCCTGACAGGAAAAAAATTCACCTTTCTCTGAACTCCTCACTTGCCTATGCAGGTAATTAATCAGTCAAAGACACTCAAGGATAAAGCTGATCTGATGAACTCCGTGGAGAACACGTGTACTGCAATTTCGCTGAATCCCTAGCACAGGACAGAGTGGTGGCTAAGCCCAAAGGTTTATCAAAACACAGTGATAAATCCCAGATGTGATCTCAGCTTTTCATGCTTTCTGTTTGGTTAATGTCTCCAAACCACTCGTGGGATTCGTGTTGGGTGTTTTCTTTCTCCCCCCTTCCCAGATTCAAAGGGAACTGGTGTGGCTGGCGGAGCTGGCACAGTGGCATGCTTCCTCCCAACAACTGCATGCCTGTCTGCAAAGCAGAACAACATCTTTGAGATGGGCTGTTTATATGGGCAGCTCTCAGCCACTGCCGTGCATGAGGCCCCACCTTCAAAGAGCCTCTGGAGCAGGGCCCACCTGATGAAAGCATTAACTGTTTGGGGCTGACTTGATTTACATGGAAGCAGCCAGTTCATTAGTCGAGCTGAGCCTAAAGAGGCAAATGCACATGCAGATGTTTTCCTAAGCGCCCGATGTCAACGTTGCTGCAGCTTTCCTTGGGCCAACAGGACAAAGGGAGCAGTGAGGAGGCCCGCAGAATTCCCAGGCAGCCAAAGCAGAGCAAGCTGCTGAAAAGATTTACATCGGGGCTGCTTAGGTCAGAGAAGTTAAATGAATGTAGCCAAAGTGTAATGGTTACCATATAGCATTGCACTGTATATAGGCCCGAGCTATAAACATATTTCATAGATATAATAATTTAATATAACCAAAGGGTAAATGGAGGACTTGACATTCACAAACTGATCCCTAAAAAAACTATATACTTTTTTCCCCCTCTACATTCCTTAGGTGTCTTGGTTATATTCAACCTATGTCTATTTATTTATGTCTACAGCTTCTCCTCCAGAAGTAGTCTTTCAAAACATTAAACTCAGATTAACTTGATTTCCTTGATCACTTGAAGGCAAGTTCTTCCTGCTCAGTTGCTTTCCAAACACTGCTCTTTCCTTGACTAGGTTTAAAATAATACTTGAATGAATATTCAAAAAGGTATTTGTAAGATAAAAAAAAAAAAAATCAGCAAAATGGATAAACTTTAACGAACCCTGTATTACTCCTACCCTAATATGGAAAATGTTCCATATTCATCATTTTTAAAATGTGAAAGCTATTTTCTGCTCTCACTCCTGATCCTAATTAAAATTGCACCTTAACATCTTCTCCCGGCTAGAAAGTTTAGTAGGAGCTCCCCACTATGGCTGCTTTTTTTGGCTGGTTATCAAATCCTCACCACAGCCATAACAGCTAGAGATTAATCAACCTGCTTTTCCTCAGTTCATTAATATAGCTACTTTGCTCACATAATCTCTCTAGGTACCATCTGAGGTTCTTTTATTTCTGTTGCAAAAGATTATACAGTTAAGCATATGTTAAGAATACCTTATATTCTCTACTCTGCAACAGACAACCTCACACATCACTTTGCTTTAAAAAACATTTTTTTCTTTATATATTTTCCTAATACTTATCTTATAAATTTGGACTATGAAAATACCCATCTTTCCTTTTTGGTCATCCACAAATATATATATATATTTGCATCTTCCTGTGTCCCATATTTTAGGATTATGCTTATATCAATATATGTATATATATATGCTTGTATATATGCTCTATATATGCTTGTCTCATTTTTCCACACTTTATGAAAGACTTTCACAACAGGCCTTCTAAATTAAGAAGTTCATATGAAGTCGGGTTTTATAAACACTATTACGCTTGCTAGTTCAGCATCTGGGAGTGAAGTGCTTTTGTAAAGATTTTCTAAATATATGTTGTATTATTTATTCCTTCTTTAAAGTTCAGAAAATGAGCTGGAAATTCTACAAATAAAAAGTGTAGTTCAGGATTCCATTGGAAATTATAAATTAAGAACACTTTTTTTTTGCTCTAGAGATTTGATTAGGTATTTCAGAGGAAGCAGAAAAAGATTAATTGGGGTGTTTTTGAAAATGTAGAGCACAAGGTGGTCCTGACTTTTTCGTTAGTACTCACTGCAAGATGCGATACCACCCCGATGGGGAAGTGATGACAGTGAAGGGATGAGAGGTGGCAGAGTAAAGAGCTGAGGTGGCTCAAAAAGGGTCTAGTGCAAGGGAAAAAAAAATTAAACACAATCAGTAAGAAAGAAGCAGGAGTATCAGGTTGTCCTTCTGCCCAGTCCTTAGCCAAGAATCCAGATTTCTTCAGCTCTCACTCGTATCTCCTGTCTGTCCAAATGCCTTTCAAATACACGACTGTCATTGCCATCTTGCTCATGGATAGATGTCCACCACAGAAGAACTCAAGTATATGTGGAAATCTTGGACTTACACAATTTTGTCCTGCTTGAAAAGTCAGTCTTACATATTCACTTACATAATGCAGTCTTACACTCATAGTCTTTCTCTCTTCTTCTCAGATTAATCCTTCTGGCCTCCAGGGTCAAGGAAGAAAATATTAAAATAGGAACCAAATGTACACTGATATGATAGTAACTTTATATATTCAGAACACTATCTGAAAAATTGTATTTCAAAATATGATGATTGAAAAATATTTTTCCTGGAAAAGAAATGAAGTATTTCATCCAGAAAATCCCTGGCAAAATACAATAAGGTTCAAAAGAACAATTACAGAAATCTGAAAACCTAAACTTCTCTTCCAACTCTGCTTCCCTATAGAGTCTCATTTACAGGACTGGGGCCAACATTCATTCATTATACTGTGAAAGAAGAAGAATCCTTGCTCTAGTTAGAAACCGTAACGATTGATGCATTTCTCACATCTCTGCAACAACTCTGATCTTACTGTGGTGGTGAGAATATAAATTGTTCTTACTTAACCCAACAAAGACTTGTTTCAATCTTTTCTGATTTGAATGATTCTTCCAAAGAAAAAGTCCTGTCTACTAACTACCACAAAAAATTAATGCCCACCTTAAATCAGAGTATGTCATCACATCACTCTTATCCTTGCCTCTTGATTTTCCCCTCCCACTCTTATCTCATTTTTATTTTCTCATCCATATTTTATCACTTTTTACTCCAAAGCTTTTCATTTCTTCAACTTTTTACCCTCATCTTTTATTCCTCTCTCAATTTGGAATGGGACACTGGTTAAAACATGTGAGTAGTTTATAATTTCCTCTTCTTTTTTTGGTTAAGTTTTAAACATCAGGCTGCACCTTTGGAAGCACTGCTCTCAACGAAGTTATTCATAAAGCATTCTGGATTTGCAGTCACTGTGCTGGCTGCCTCTCTGTCTCAAAAATGGTGTAAAGTAGGACTTAATAAAAATCCTGACTGAATATTGTAAAGTTTTAGATGGAAGGACTGTCTCTTACCACGTGTTTGTACAGCATCTAGTATAATTGGACTCAAAACCAGGTTAGAAACGTCTTGCTTTTAACACTGGTAGTAATAATAATACTTAATTTACGGCAGTGGGTATGTTTTTAAATAATCATTTAATTTCTTTTCATACTTTATGTAAACTTAAGATGCCTTAGAAACTGTATAAACAACAGATATAGCCTCTATTGCAAAATTCTGTAACTAAGTTCCTGTCTATATTTAAAACCCTAAAGGTTAGGGACTTAACCGGCTAAACTTAGGGTTTAAGCTTTATGTGCACTACATACGTTGACAGTGCAGCTACCTATAAAATGCTCAGTATTTAAATCTATAGGTGTCATCCTCCGTTAAAAATCAGCAAGTTGCTCTGGGATAGCCAAACTGTCCAGCCAGGAAGAGCCATCCCGCGTTGCTTGTGCAGGCAGACCTGGGTCCCTCCAGGCTGCACCAACCCCAGGAACGTGTCCTCAATACAAGCCATTTTAACTTCTCTGCAGCGTACTGTAACAGCAGACCCAGGGTGAGAATAAGGCTACATTTCACTGACCAGAATTTCAGAAATAAAATGCAAATTCGCATAAAAAAAAAGGACTCTTTAATGTTTTATTGTACTTCCCAGTATCACACTTCTTTCTGGATAGCCTCTCCAAACTAATGGCAGCTGTAATATACATCCTCCACCACAAACCATATCTCTCCCACCATATGGCTCTGTCGGGAAAAGGAAAAAAAAAAAAGCTTTTCCAAATCTACTTATTCTCTTTTCCTGTTTTTTTTTTTTTTTCCTGTCATTTTCTGGTTTACCATTCTCATCTCCCTTCACCTATCAGATCCTTCTATGCTGAATAAGCAGAACTGTGATTTTAAAGACATTACTTTTCTGTAAGTCTTTTTCTGGCTAAGAAACTCTAGCTCTAATATATGCAGCAAATGGAACTAAAATCCATCAACAAAGCTGCCACTTTTTTGCTTTCTCCATTTGCTAAAGTCTTCCTCCACTTTCACTTCTGTTATCAATAGCAGAGAGAAAAATCTTCCATTAAATAATTAAATGTGATTAAATACATCATTAATAGTGTCAGCTTAAATATGGCTAAATATTAAGAAAATAAGATGACTTGACCCTGTAGAAAGCGGAAATTGGTTGGGAGAATTTGTTAGTTATCTTTAGAGTTAGGCAACTGGAATCTGAATCCCATATGGAAAGTGGGTGGTATCTGATACCATCCTTTGAGTTTTGGTTTGGTATATTAGTGGTCTTTTCCGGTGATGCTCAATATATTATTGCAAGTTAGCATGACTTAACTCAAATGAAAAAATATATCTTTAATCTATGGTTTTCTATAGTGTCCTTTTTTTTATTTATTTATTTATTTTTTTTTTTTGCTCAGAAGAAACCAAAATATGCCTGGAATTGTAATTTGAAAAAACTCTGTAGACTTGTGGTGGCAGCAGCAGTGCCTACATGCCTTTAATCAGCTCTTTAATAAGCTTCACCATCTCTGTATCAAGTCCTAAATTGAAGGCAATTTGATGCCCACGGAGCTCTTTGCAGAAACCAGCGCAGCTTGTAAAGGACCACATATAACACCAACTCTGTCTTTGATGGAATCTGCTAGATATTTAACAGACTTCATCCTGAAGTAAAAGCTGCTTTATGGTGGTGCCCTTGGCAAAATAGCCTCAGGATGCTCATTGTGATTTTGGATTACTGCCCCTTTTCAGAAATGATGAAATTAGGGTCATCAAAATTTTAGTATTATATGCAGGAAATATGTTATTCTTATGCAAGACAGATCCCTGTTGCTATAAAACAAGACAGCACCTCTTAAGTTTATGGAATTATCCATATTTATACAAATTCAAAGCTTTGAGCTGCAATCTGCTTACTACATCTAGAGCCAGTTATGAAGGATACTGGAAGATGCTGCACCTGCGATGTGAATTTATCTTTTTGATAACAATGTTGAACTAAGTGACAGTTTAAAGCAAGATGGTGTAATTAAGAGTCAGGACATAAGCGTAAAAGGAAAAAAATCCAGCCACAAAAGTAGAAGGCAGTTTTAAAATTCCAGCACTAACATTTCCAAGTGCAGTCAGTCAGGCCTTATTTAGTAAGATGCCATTTACAAAATGTGACCATAGTTTTAGATCATGATCCCCACCCTCAACCTCTCCTTTTCCTACAGAGTTTGGGACAGTCGGTTATGATGATGGGTTTAGTAGAAACCATCATCTTGAAAAGTTGTATCCTTACAGAAAAGGTTATACATAGCACATTAGGAAAGATTCAGATGGAAATGACAACAAAAATGTTATTTTCAGTTGCCTTGTTTCAGACACGGGACAGAGCTTTGTGTACATGAACCCTTTGCACAACCCTAGAATCACCAAACCAGCAGCTGCAGCAAAATACATGTAATTTTTTCCAGCCAAAAAGGAAGCAAGACACTCCATCAGTTATGGTCGTTGTCTGTTGCTCCTCTTCTATCCATATTACAGATTCAACTCCTGTTAATGCAGAAAACCTTTCCATGGAAATGCTGCCATGCACAAGGAAAAGCTGCACGAGTAATTTCAAGTTCTTCATACAGCTACACAGAGTGGCCAGCACAAGATTGACAGATGTATGCTCAGAGGCAAGGAGTTTGCAAAACTTATGTCCAGACTGCAATAAACTCAGGGCTTCAGCCCAGCAAATCTCCTCATCTACCCTTATCTTGTCCAAATTAAGTCATTAAGCTGAGAGGGGGGCAACACAGGGGCAGCTAATGGCAGAGGCAGAAAGGAGCATCTCCTAGCTGTTCTTGGCTGCAATTCAGCACTATGCAGTCAGAGCCAATGTTTGATATTCATCATCTTTACCACTGCAAAGTCAAAACAGGTAGATAAACCATGGCAATTTAAGCTAATCTTATTTCCTTTGGAAGTCACAAGGGAGCATCCTCACAGAGTCAGATACAAATTAGATGTTTTGGAAGTAGTATTTCTACTTGCTTGCCCTAAACAGAAATCCTAAAAGAAATTCTCCAATGCATTTCCCATCCCTTCTTACCTTTACTTCTCTCCCTGATGTCTCTTTTTCTGGGCCCACTGCTCCTAGCTCTAATCCCGGGGTTTTCCTGCCTTGCTCTTCTCACACTGTCCCTACTGTTTCATCTATCATGTTCCTTTCTCCCTTACTCTCCTACACAGCTTCTGCATCCAAAGTCTTTTTCATATTCTTGTTGATTTACAGCAGCCACCTCAGGTCATCGCCTCTTGCAGCATAAAAATTTCCCTTTCTTGTACCCCAATTTGAGGGTCGGTCTCTACACATGCTACGAGGGCCATGTGAGTGTATGGAGACATCCAGGTTGCTACAAGAAGGCCTAGAAAAATGCTCTTTTTTAGGTTCAAGTCTCTGGAAAATACCTCACTGTGCTTCTGAAGTTTAGTTTTTGCATGGAATTTATAATAACAGGAAAGAGAAATATACAGTCTTTCAGTACTTGGAATGGCAATATGTCATGTGGCTAGGAAAGGTATGTCTGGGAGTATCATATAGCTGTTACTCAACCTGGGCACAAGAGGAGCTTTGTGCAACAGGCTGAGGCTTCCTTACCAAGTCAGACCAAAACGCAGACACACGGCTGAGGCTCTGCTGCTTCAGACTGACACAGGCAAGTTTCACACCCAAGCAGAAGTCACCCGTTTTTTGTTAGGGCAACACAATTTTTGACAGGGGGAAAAAAAAATTAGAAGCCAATGTTAGACTGTTCCGACTCCATGTACATTACAGGGAGGTCTTGCACTCCTTGCACTCCCCGTTCAGGCAAGGACTAGAATAGTTATGTCTGAAAGCCAGGCAGGGAGGGGATTTATCATCACCTTTGTGTAAGCAGAGGTCAGTTGTGCCCTCTCTGAAGCCCTCATAAGAAAAAGACCTGCTTCTATCCTATAAATCTGCCATTCTGGATCACTTCAGGACAATTTCAAGTTTTAACAACTTAATCATTCTAAAAACAAACAGATAAACAAATAAAAATGCTGACCATGTTTTCAGCAGTAACAGAGAGATAAAAATATGAGCAAGAAAAAATATTTGTTTTCGAAAAGTTTCTAACACTCCAGCTATCAATTCATCAAAAATTAAGAGAAAAATGGTGTTTTCTCTTAAACTAGCATTAGGACACTAAGTTAGAGATCCACCTGGAATGGAATACTCCAGTGTTTGCCCATGCATAAATAATCAAGCTGTTCAAGGAATTTTGGGGAATATCTTCACATTTTATAAGCCTATGTAATAACGTCATTGAAAGGGAACAAATGGAAAGATCTCTATTTTCAAGAGGAACATAAGGTTTGATACAAGTTGCCTTGACAGAAGTTAAGCATTTTCAAAGACAATAACGTGCCTATGCGGTGACATTAATGGTCAGAAAAGAGCATCGCAAAGGAAGGAAATTGGCCAGTTTCGTCTTTCCCTGCAGTACAGAAATTCCCCAAATGTTGTTTGTGGCACAAGGCCCCTTGAGATATATACATATATATATATATTCAGGCTGTATATATATATTCAGGCTATATATATATATATAATTATTATATATGTATTTAGGCTGTATATATCAGAGGATACAGGTATCCTATTTTAGCCAGGTCCTCACTAATCTATGTTCTTTTAAAATCCATCCTCTGCTGTCACATCAGCAGGAACACCAAATTAGTTCAGATGCATTGAGTGTTTGTTGAGCACTGAAACACCAGAAGAAATTGGACAAGATCATAAATTAATTGGATGGTGCCCTAACAGCCATATTATATATAACAATTACTGGATATTGTTATACAGACAAGAACTCTAAGCAACTAGTGAGTATGAGCAAGTATGGCATTCATTCAGGAAGTGAATATCATAATATGTATAAGAATTTGGCATTTTTTAACTGGACATGATGTACAAATTGTTTTGTCTAAAATATTCACTTTCAGTATTATTTTTCCATATATGCCTTTATTAGCATGTTACAAACAAATTATCATCTGTTCTCTGTTTTTCTAGAATAAACTCAAGATAATGCTGAAATTACACAAACACACATTCCAAGAGGAATGTAATTTATTACTTATCTCTATGTGGGTCTAAATATTTTCAGCAAAAATAGCTTGGTCATGGAATAAAAATGTCATAACACATGAAAACCCTATAAACATCTTTAGCCTAATTCCTGTGAGAAAAACATTCTCATAACTATTGCAATTCCCTGCAGTTTCCAGGTCCCATCTAGAGAATGTTCAGTTTATGTAAAATAAGTCTCTCAGTTGACTTCCTTTTAGCTCCCATAATAGCTTTGATTCAGAGCATGGGGATGTTAGATTTTTAAGAGCTGCCCAGCAGCAACGTCAGCACGTGGAGTGCGACTGATTCCAAAAGTCACAGGCTAGGCCTGTGTTCAGAAGAGCAGCCTACAACTACTGGTGTGTTGGAAACTCAAAAAAAAAAATCCTTAATGGCTGCAAAGGAGAGTGCATATGAAGCAAAGGGCACTGCTAGACATTTGTGTAAGATCCAAAATGTCTCTTCCCGTGCTGCCTCTTCCAGTAACTCTACAGAAGACAGTAAGGAAGTGGACATGAAAAATAATTAATATATAGTAGGACACTTCTGTAGATCCCACCTACCAGTAAAAAAACCTCACACCAGTTACATTAGAGTTATATTTAACTCTTAAGTGCTTTTTGCAGAAAAGTCTATTAATAAATCTTTTGATCAACAAATACATTCTTCTTGTCAAAGAGTCAGTACTCCTTTCCAGAAAATACCAGTAAGGGACAAGAGCATTGTTCTAATATCTTAGAACTGCCCAGGTATTTTCAGCAGGACAATACTGATGTCAGGTGTAATAACACATATCAGCATTATCACATACAATATGGTTATTGATTTTGCAAGCACCTAGAAACTGAAGTGATGCTCTGTGAACTAGTAAGACTGAAAGACCGAGATGAAATAGCAGTGGAATCCCAAAGAGCAGAATCAGACCACAGACAACTTAATCAGAAGAACGGAGCCCAAAAGCCGGCAGCACAGTAGTCACAGCAGTAAACGCATGGCAGGTCGTCTGAAATACTCTTGTTTGATGTTCAGTTCTTACACATTAATCTTTTTTTAAAAAAAAATCTTTTTGAGAATAACAAATGACAATTTTAACTGATGATCATGAGTCTTTATTATGTCTGCAGTTATATTTGGCCCGTGAGCTGAAAATGCTACAGGAATAATAAACTTCAGGACTGATGTTTTCTCCAGTTGCCTTTTTTTTTTTTTTTTTTTTTTTTTTTTTTGGACTAGCTGTTCCTTCAGGGAAATGGAGCTGTAACCATGTTTTTCAAAGAGGTCAGTCTGTAGGTGCTGATGTCTTCCAACTACATGACTCTTGATTTAAATTTCACCTGCAATAATGTGATGCAAGTGGTGGGAACTCCACCAATTTAAGGAAAAGCAAGTGTCTGGACAGTAACCACCAGCTAAAAACCTAGAGACTTTCATCAGAGAGAGCAACAAAAATGTTAACAACTTTATCTGTACATGCATAATAATATCTTTATAAAGATTCTCATTACCTCCACATGCCTCCATTCACTAAGCAACAGTAAATGGTGATTCTTTCCAATGAAAAATAAAGCTTCATGGCTTGAATCACTGATATGTTTAAAGTTCTTTCCTGTTGCACAAAACCTGTCCATCAATTATCAAGTTGCCAGCCTTTCCAGTCAATATCAGCCTGGATATTTTATAATGATGCTAAGAAAGAGAGTCAGTGTAATTTATAACTGCCCACTTTTCAGGAATATTTTTCAAGAAAGTGAGTAATAAGCAAAATGGCAAACATAACTGAAAGGAGAATCTGAGGTGATGATATCAAGTTATGGTTGTATAAACTTTGTATTAGTTATCCTCTAAGAGAAACAGCTTTGTACTGGTTTTTGTGCCTCTATACTACTGCTCACTTATCCTCCTGCCTCCCAGTGTCCTTTAAATATTTCTCACAAAGTCAGTCAAAAAAAATGGCTCTTGGCTCCAAAGAGCTCTGAAGAACTCACAAGCTCTGTGCTCACCTATCCTTGTTGGAGCCATTGCCAATAAAAGCCAAATCCAAATATTTGCAACTCAAAACCAGGAATGAGAAGTCAATCTCATCAGCACTGTTAATACCTGAACAAATCGCTTCAGGCAGAGGACATGGGACAGATGTTGAGCAACAATGGATAACTTTTTTTTTAATGCCAGTTTTAGATTATTTTCTTATGTACTGCTACTCTGAGAAATGGCTGAGAAGAAAGAGTATTTTAAGCTCAGACTAAAATCCTGCACAGGCTCTGTCAGGTATCATCGAAGTTAAAACAGAAAGGTGGCAGAAAAGGCCTGAGAAATACAAAGATTTGGTTTAGATGATCAGCATCTGCAAGTGGAGATGCTGATATATTCTGAAAATATGCTCTATAAACCTCCTCACTCTAGACACCATTACAAAGAACCATATCCTTTTAGAAGCCTTTTCTACTGAGGTCAAGGACGGCACAGAAGCCATATTCCATGTAACATATTAGAGTCTCTGCTTCTGGGCAGATACAGGAAACATCACATCAAAATGAAATATGGAAGTTAATGAACTGACCTCCAAATATTTGCAAACCTTGTTGACAGTTCAAGTCAGTTCAGTGCCCAATCCTGATTAAAAGGGGTTCATATTTTTCTAAACTAAAACACACAAAGCAAATAGGTTTTTAATAGTGTTATGGAGACAGATGTTTGGCTCGACCACACATGTTCTCAAAGCTACTGTTTCCTAGATCTTGTAAACTAGAATGAAAAGCTCACATCAAACATTGTGGAAACAGAACAACACTTCAATCTTGCCATGGTACTGTCTGGAAAAGATTTATGTCCCAAAATGAATTACGGCTTTACAAGCTGAAATCCTGGACCTGCTGAAATGAATGGCACGATGCCCATTGACTTCAATAAAGCCAACATTTTATCTATGGAAAGCTGAGAAAGAATTTGCAGGAGCCAATAGGAAGATCCAGATGGGCTCTTGGCCTACCCAGCAGGTGACTATCCCACATCCTAAAAGCATCTGTGAATCCCTGCTTGTTGAAAGGCAGGGGGTTGGAGCCTCTTTACTCATGAAAGAAATGGATTTGTAGCTTGCTTGGAAAATGGTACTTATATCAAGAATTATAGTCACGATTTACAATGAAACAGCTTAACTGATCTATTAGCAGAGGCAACTCCTCTTTTTTTTTCCTATATATAGAAAGGCATTTAAAGTAACATCTTTACTAACAAGAAATAAAGCATGGCAGAAGAGGAAAAAAGTGGCACTGATGTACATTTCTATGCAAAAGATCAGTGGCACCTTACACACAGCTGTAAATCATCTGTTAAGTACTTTAGGAACAGTCCATTTATAAGGGTCTAAACTTAGGGTGCGGATGCTGGCGTTCTACATCCACTAGAACATAAGAGGTTGTTACTCATGCCATACTGCAGTGGTTAAAGCACAGTGAAAGGAGCAGAGAATTAATAATTTAAAGGAATAGGTTCACAATTGAGATTTCTGAAATATATTTTTATTCTAAATCTATCTGCTTAGGAGACAAAATTTGGCTTTAGATTTTTACCCAAATTTTTCCTTCTAGTGTTAATGTTTTCTTTTTGTTTTTTTTTTAATCACACCAACACCAGCTTTATTTCTATACAGCAGTAATGCTCTAAAAGGAGGCATCAGAGCTTCTAAAGCACTGGAACACAGGAGAAGAAAAACTCCTCTCAAATCATGTCCAGTTAGCCTGGCAGAGACAGATGAGATGGACATAAAATCTGGGATGGGTTTGCAGCAGGGGAAAGAGAGACCCTTTGTGCCATGGAGAGCCCTGGCACTTACAAGCCCACTCTGGGTCACAGTGACCAGGGGACAAGATTACAGTTATTAACGACTGTACTGAGAAGATCTGAAAAAATGACAAAGTTCTCTTTTTCTAATGGAAAGTGACATTTCTCCTTCAACTCGCTAAATCTCTAGAATACTTCAGTTGCCACAACCTAATGTGGAGTGATTTAAGTGAAAAGCTTTTGAATTTGGGAGAACCAAGGCATTGTTTTCCACAAAATTTGTGGCTATGTAATCTTATAACTCCAGATGTCTTACTTTCCATTACCTATTTTCCTCATCTTTTAATGTATCTAGTCTTGAAAATGAAGTGTACTTTTTAATTATAAATTCTGAAAGGGGCTTAAAATAAACTTATTATATACATACTGAAGAAAAAAAAAAGCCAGAAAACTTTCCCAGAAAATAATTAGGAGAATAAAACAAAATTGCACATATTTTCCTATCTTGATGTTTGTGCACATATAAAAAAATCATTGTACTTCTATAACTCCTTTAGGCTGTCCCATAAATGGGGTTGATAATAGTAGTTAATAAGCAGCATAATAAATAGTTACCTAATGGTAACAAACAGTTGCAATTTTATATTTCACAATGATAGAAAGTAAGACACATTTCACTCCAAAAAGTTACCTAGCCTTTCTAGAATCAGGAAGGATTGTTTTGGTGTTCCAAAGCCTGTGAGTAACATCTTGAGGCAGAGCTCACAGCAACTTAGGGCATCTAGGCATTCAATACAGGCATCTAAATTGCAAATTATTATGGAGATTGATTCAGAAAATTCTGTGGAGTTACTCACTGTACTTTTACAGAATGGCAAAATTTTGGAGGTTCCACTAAATACTGCGGTTTACAGAACAGTCAGCAAAACTTTTAAATCCTGTAACTTCCAGCACAAAACTAAAGTACCAGTCACTCCCAGAGCTACAAAATTAAAAATACTTTCGCTTAACTTAAATCTTTCTATTTTGCAGCCAAGCAATAAATCCTAGCAGTTTATCTCCCCAAGCCATCACCTTAATAGAGGCTTATTTTAATCACTTGAGAATAATTCCTTTAAAGGATAAGCTCTTGATATGCTCATACATAAAGATAGAAGTCTTTTTACCCCATGTTAAAACATATAAATACTTTGTAAATTGACAATTGATTTCAAGACTTCATTTTCTAAACAGTATTTTATTATCAATTAATTCTTATGTAGGTTGAATATTGCCTTCAAATGACATGAATTTTCATTCTCTTAGTCAGTATTACTACCATTATTTATTTGTGCAAAGTAAATTATGTTTTGTTAAAAACTGTGTGGGAAGTACTGCCTAATGCAAACAATTTACACAACAATAGCAAGAACTTTCCTTGTTCAAGAGCAATGTCATGTATTCTTGAGCACCATCTACTGGCATTTCTTTATTGACTACTTCACACCTTAAGACAACTCTAATCAACATAAAGACATTTTTTTAAAAGTAGAATGACAGCTATAAGCACCAAAGAACAAGTCACTTAAGCCCTCAGTATGGCAGGAATTGTATTATGCATCTGAGCCCTTGAAATTGAGTCATATTGGGAATCACAATAAACAAAAGGAAATCTTGGAGGCAGACAGGATGAGAGCCAAAATTCCAAAACATGAAGATATGTTCAGTTTTAATTAGTCACCGTGTTGACTGCCTCTGTTTTGTTAGTTGCTTGAGAAACATCAGAAATACCTCCTCAATGTCATACTCACTGACAAAGAGCTGGCGTGTGTAAGAAGGAATGTTCTCCTTGTTTTGTTAGTTGCTTGATGTGTCACAAACAAGGGAGCAAGCTCAGGTTCAAGGAGAAACATTTGACATAGGGTACAAAGATTCCTGCTACGTGTTCTACGAGTGTAAGACCAGTTGACTTTTGACACTGGATTAGACTGTTATATCCACTCACGGTAACTGATTTCCTGTTGAAGATGCTGTTCAATTTACACTTTCTAAAAGCACATGATTAATTGGATAACTACATAATGCAATCCCTTCCACTAAACTGTGAAAGCTAAGTGGAACAGGCTTCTCTCTTTTTAATTATATTACTAAAGTGAATAGTAATTATATTCTGTAGTATTCACTGCAATATTTTCAGGACAAAATATCCAAAAAACCTCACAAGATACAATAGCAACTAGGGCAAGAATACCTGCCAGCAAGATCCAGTGTGAATACTCAGACTGAAATTCCATTTTTAATTAAAGTATGACTGGGATGATAAAGCCAGTTGCAAATCCAAAATTATCTGTTTATTCGTGGATCATATTTTGTACATGCACCTGCAGAGTAGGTTTCCCCCACTAATCTGGCAATCACTGTAGTCATTCTTGCCA
>JAUBOD010000150.1:747063-766716 GCA_032353885.1 Nothura maculosa
GCACATGTTGGCTTTCTATGGAGTAAAGGAATATTTTAGATCATAAGAGCTAAAAAATACTACCAGAGGAAAATCTTAATGTTAGGAAAAGGTGGGCAGGTGATGATGTGAACACTAACAAGAAGCAAGTGTCACTTTTAAAGGCTTTGATAAGAGCATAGGCAAACAGGTTTAGAAAATACTAAAAAATAAAGATTCAACTCATAACTCTCTGCTCATCAGCTAATCACTAAAGGACTTTCCCTAAAGTGGCTTTTGCTCTTAACTCCACTTTAATGTGCTGCAAATAGAGGTAGTAGGAGGCAGATAAGCAGCTTACACTCACAGAAGTCTTCAGAATTTTCCATTGTTTTAAAATCTTAATACTTTATGAATACATGTTATATTATCTGCCTGATTAATGAGCTTATTAATCATGCTTTTAGTCTTGATCTAAGGAGATCATTGATCCTTCAATTCCTACCACCTTTCATTAAAAAATCTTTTAATTGGTTTTGAAGCTAGATTGCACTTTGTGATTTTCTTAACTGTGTCAAGACACTCTAGAAATTTACCAATTTATAGATCCTGTCTGTTTATAAAAAGGGAGATGCATGAGAAATGAGCAAAAGGAGAAAAAACAAATCAAATAATTGACCTGGTAACTACAGAACACTCCTGTATCTACTACAGGTGAGCAAAAACATCGAGAAAAGCCCTGTGTTCCACAACTCCAAACATGTTTTCAAACAGCAGATTGCCTTGTGAAGTACTGAATCACATGGAGTTTTTTATAGGTGTAAGAGGAATTACCCAATTTCCTACCTACTTAGAAGACTAACTGGCTGTCTATGTCTAGCTTTATCTTGTATTCAATAGATCCCACTGTAGACAATTTGCACAAAGTCAGATTTCCCCTTCCTACCAAATTGTCTACCCTAGTATATACTGATTTTTTTAATAGTTATTATATCCTTAAGTCCTAAACATGCGGTAATAAAATAAGTAATACTTAACATTACCACTAAAGAACTTTCACCCAAGACCTGGAGACAATTTTTGGCACTTTATTTTTGTATTCAATTAAACAGGCCAAGTTTTTAAAGAAACTATGATCAATTCAACATGTGATTTGTGTTAACATTTTACAACATGCTAACATTTTCTAACAATTTTCTTGAAAAAAAGCTTTCAATTCTTCTTTATACTATGGGACATTAGTAGCATAAAGTACTAGAAATAAAGTTTCCATGGAAACAAACCAGTAATTCATGAGATGCTTGTTACTTGGGAACAGGATGGAGCCAACAGAACTTGTAAGATAGCAATTCTAGACGTATTTCCTGTCACTTGGAGAGGACAACCTTGGGGTTTAAATCCCTTGATTCCACTTAGACAGTGCTCTGCCTGTGACTCCAGTTCATTGCCACCTACTGCTGACTGCTTTTATAGCACTCTACATTCAAGGAAACAAGGAAAACAATCAGCAGATTGAAACAACCCTGGAGCATATTGCTCTGACACCAAAAATGTTAACTGTTTAAAGTAGGTTTCATAAAACCTTTCTACATTAAGAGAATTACATTGAATTTGCTAGATCTTGACTCACAGAAATTACAAAAAGACAAAGACTTTTCTAACACTCGGTGTCCAAGAACAGCTGAGAAAACAATTAGAGTACACGAATTAAATCAGTGACCCCATCTTGCCAGAATCCTGGAAATGCAATAGCACATGGGTAGAAAATAAAAATAAATAAAACCAGAAATCCTAACTAAAAAATATTGCATTTCTATATTTTTCCCATAGAAGTAAAAGCACGCACTCCTGAAAATAACTTTTCCTACATTGCAACTTCAGCCTCTTGAAATAAGAAATAAAAGGCCAGTCCCCCTGTTCACATAAGTCAACTATCTGTCTTGGCAGCTACTCTTTCCTTGAGCAAGGTTCCTCTAAGCAGAAACATTCACAGAATAAATAAACCAGATTTCATTCCCTTCATCTACTTCTTGCTCCTAAATGTGTCTTTTTTTTTTTTAAGAAAACATAATTGATTAGCATTATTTGGACAAATGTGTTTGCACAGCTTTGGAAAGCAAATGTGTATTTTTTTTCTGCTCTTGCTGGAAGGAACCGTCTATTTCAAAGAGTTAAACTGCCGCAGAGACCCTTGAGATGTTCTACATCCTCTAGCTGTGGTATGCACTCTGCTAAGCTTTGAACGATACACTATTCAGCAGCCCCTTTGAGGATATGGCTATGTAAACCATCTTACAGACTCTCTTCCTACCTGTACTAAGGGCCTAGTGTCTCCAGGCAAAAAAAAACTAACACTTCCTCTAATTGGAAAAAAATACTGCTAGAAAGATTCAACAACAGGAAAGGGCTGAAATTAATAGGCAATCCAAACACATGCTTAAAATTCTATCATTAATATTATAATTAGCATAAGTGTTGCCAATAATGCTCCACTGTTTGTCATACATATCATGATTTACATTGTTGTGATGCTTGGATTGACAAAGGTATAATTGTGTCTTCAGGCTAGGAAGCCTGTGGCATGATGCAAGACAAGCTCCTGTTGCACTTGCATTTAATTTGCCACCTTCTCCAACAGAAGGGAGAGGATGCAAAGAAGATGCAGATCCTGCACATGCTGCAGTCCTGAAGGAAAGACAAGTAGGGTAGGTATTTTTTGCTTTGGATTTTGTTTTGTTTTTGAAACTATGATCATCAAGGGAAAAACTAGGAAAGAAGCCCTTTTTAACAGGAGTCAAATTCTTTTCTCAATCACTGACTGTAGCTCAAGAATTTTGACTCTAACTTCTCAGCTGCCTGAGGAAGCCACACTAGGAATGCTTAGTAGGTCTGTCACCATCACAAGTCTTCAATTCACTAATTCACTAAACACATCCTTTTATTCAGTGGAATCATTCCACCCTCACAGGAGAAAACAAAACAAAAGAGTAATTTACACAGCATTTCACTTTTAAATATGAATTACTATCTAGACAGTCATTCTTGGCTTCTTCATTTAAAGAATGCCCACGTTTCATGACCACACTTCTCTATTTACAGCATTTCAGGAGTATTTGGTCTATTTTGTTAAATACTCCATAGGACATTTTTTATTTATATTTTATCAGTGTAGCAGAGGGATGCCAAGAAGGCGAATCCTAGAAGTTTTTCTTATAAAGCATTCTGGGGCTCAAGGAATTGAGGATTCTGCCTGCAGCAGCTGAAGAAAGGATTGGTGGATAAAGTCACTTGCTATCATTGGAAGGCAAAGAGAAGGGACAGAGTACAGTACCTCTCAAATACCCAAAGGCCCAAACCAGACTGAAACACAGTTTTCCAAATAAGGCAAGGAAATTGAGGCAATTGAGGGCAAAATTTTCTTTTACATAATTTGGCAAACCAGGGCTAGAAACTGAAATGTAGATCACTGATGTTGGCAATAGGAGATGGCCCAAAAAGTTCTCGTGTGAATAATATGCAAAGCAGCTGATTTTTAATTCAATTCATGACAGAAATTAGGAAAGAATAGATTTTTTTGCTTTGTCAAATTGTAAACTCCTTTTCCATCTGTTTTGCTTTTTGTTTCTGCTATCAAGTCCTTTTAACATGAATATTCCATATCAAGAACCATTTAATAATTGTTTATGACAAAATTATACAAGCAACGTGAAATTGGTAGCCTAATACTGACTGCATTATTGACTTTGGAGGAAGAAAGAAAATCTCAAGCCTATATTAAGAGGCCAAACCCCAAAATTCTCCCACTGTTTTTTTGCTAGAAGCTTATCTACAACGGGCCAACTCTAGAAGGGCAAGACTTGGTGCAAATCTACCTATCCATCTACTGTTATCAAATAAAACACTTGTGTGCATCCCTTGTCACACTGGCAAAGATCAGCCAAATTACTGTACTATTTATCTGCCCATTCAGGTTAACATGTCCTGTTTTTCTAATCAAAATATTTGCTCACAGAACCTTAGGTCACTCTAGAGATACTTCCGTATAAAAATACTTCAGAGGCTTTACTGATGGTATTTTTCTGAATTTATGAATTAAAGTTGTGATCCGCATTCTAAAAGAATATACCTTCTGCTGCCAAAATACAAAAAAAAAATGAGGAGTTGCAAGACCATTTAGAACAAAGTATGTGGTCTTGTACAAAGCCAAAACATCTGCTGAAAACTGATAGCCACGATGCAGGATCCTAAGGAACTTGAGCAGATGAGAAATCAATCTATCTCAATGCCACTGCTAGCAAGATAAAATATCATCCAATTTCCATAACAGAAAACTATTAAAAAAACAAAAAACACAATATGCCTAGAAATTTGGGAGGCGAATCCTAGGTTGAACAGATCAAGTATCCAACATGGAGCTTACCAAGAGCTTAACAAAATGCTGAGGCGAAGTGCAAGCCTGGACATAGAACAGATGAGCCTGTAGTGAGGTGCCAGGAAGGAGTTAAATAGAGTCACCTTCACACATCCTCTTTACTTACTCTCAGAGACCACTCTGCTTTGCATGAGACTTGCAACAAGAAATAGAAGTGCACTGTGAAATCAAGCAAGGCACAAGAGAAGGCATCAGTCTCCTACTGCTCCAACTGGGCATGCAAACTGGCACTGCCTTAAAATAAGAGAGAGTTTTTCTCCATTTTGAAGGATTTTCCAAACACATCATAATTTAGATTTTTCTCTTAAAAAAAAATCATAGTTGATTCCGATTATAAATGCAATTCCAAAGACTATATAAATCAAAGTATTTTCTTTTTGAGGAGCAGCTGAGTCAAGAACATGACTTACTCATTTTTTAATCTGGATGTTCTTTGCCATTTCGTCTTCTTCAGTATGAATCAGATTTTATGAAAATTAATTCCCTTTACAAAAATTAATTCCCCCCTACAGATAAACTTCATCATAATAAGTACCCCATTGCTTCTTTTTCTTGAAGTTCATTAAACAAATCAAGAGAAAAAAAAAAAACACTTAGCAAACCAAAAAGGAGAGTATTTGATTTTGACACAGAAAATTAAAAGTATGTTTTTAAAGGGATATGTCAGTGTTCACTCTAGATATACTCTTCTATGCTTAGGACTTCTCAAATAAAGAATGTTATGAAAGTTGAAGTGTCAAAATGACATGTTTAACAGTCCTCTCTTACTCCAGAATTGCTTAGTTTTCCACCTCCTATCCCACAACATTCACTTTTCAGAAACATATTTTTAATTTGCTTTGAGCTTAGGTAAAGAATTTTACCAGTTTTATGATTTTTCTTATAATGACTAGATGCAATAGAGGAAGGGGATCAAAGAATCCATTACGATGTTTGTTCTGAATAATATTTCATTCTTAAAATTCCTGTTTTCAGTTGCAAGAATTATTTAAACTATGAAAGCAAAAACATCACTGATTTCAACAAAGCAAGGAACCAAATGAATTGGTATGATCTTGGGACACAATATGCAGAAGCACAAATTTTCATTAACAATCCAATGAAAATTCATTAAATTTGTCTAACTCTTGGTATTCATGTTGACATTTAATAGGACCAGCTTCTTGAATTGAAGTTCTAAAACTCATCAGCTACAAGTAGCAACTCCTGGTAAAAGTTAATATCTCAAACTCTGATATCAAACAATAAATTTGACTGAAACACAGGGAATGGTGACTGAAAGAATTCCCGAAAGTGTGGCAAGTGCCCAAAATGAAGTCATTTTTAGAGCACATGGATACAGTACATTGGGAAATTATAGGCACATTTATGGAGTATTACATTGGTCACAGGGTAAGCCTTCAAAATGGTTTTTAAAAGAGCCATTAGAAGAACAGTCAGTAAACCACTACTCAAGGAGAGCCACCATGGCCTCAGGATGGGAAGGGAAAGGCCCGCCTCACTTGTTGGAATTGGCTAAGCTTGTGCCTGCCAACACAAACACAGGGAATGCTTGGGATACTGCATGTTTGGATTTTCAGAAAACACCTTCCAGAATTCCTGACTGAGATTAGGATTTAAAGTGCTAAGCCATAGCCTGACTCAAAAAGAGCAACAGGGGCCTCACAGAAGGCAAAGGCTGCCCATTGGGCAGGAACAAGTCAAGCCCCACCTTAAGTTACAGGGAGATTTCTGGTGTTAAGAAGTAGCCTTACTTACAAGCTTAGAAAGGCTTTGCAAGAGAGCATTGATATCCTTCAGACTCAGGCATGGAGAAAATGAGTTACAAGGCGTCCAGAGGCACAAACAGACCGTATTTTATTTAAGCATTAAGGCTAATTAATAATTTTTCTAATTCTGTAAAAGTTAAATTCAGAAGTATACTAACGCAAAGTCCAGAGCTATATGCTCACTCACTAAACCCCTATAAATCATCTGATTAAAAATAGACTTGAAAGCAGTAATATGGTTTTAAGCCAGAACCACTTAGGAAAAAAATAACAGCTGGGATAACTGGAAAGTTGCAAATAAACTGAAAAGAAAACAAAAGCTTGATTTTGATCATAAATTAAAGTTGAAAAAATATTTAAGGTGAGCAAAATAGTTGGGACTAAGAAAAATAAGCCTATCCAGTGTTTCCAAAATGTTACATTTTCAAATGCTAGCAATAAGTGTGTGGCAACATAAGCACAAAATTAGAAATAGGCTAAAATTCTCTTTTACCTAGTCTACAGTTGAAGCAGCCGATTCAGTATCTTCTTCCATTCTTATTCCACAGAACGCTGATTTTAACCAGAATGCTATAACCCATTATACTGTAAGATACATTTGCTCTTCTGTTGAAATTGTTCTCTTTGTAAGAAGATTTACATGTTGACTTCTTTGGAGGGAAGTAGGAGAAAAAACACCACAAAAAAAAAAAAAAAACACACAACAAAACAAGCAAAAACCTTTCTATAATGTAGTCCTTGCTTAAATTATTATTTTACACAAAATAAACTCAATGAACTCAATGTCATCACTCTCTCCTTTAAGTAGAAGGGTCTTCCTGCTTGAGTAATTTAGTGATTCCACACTAAATTCCACACACATTTGACCACCATCAAATTTACCAAGTCTCTAAAGAAAATTCTGTGGTTTGATAACCAACAACCTTAGAAACCCCATGTATTTTAAGTGATCACCAGAAATACTGGATTAAGACAGCTCTCCATATCATTCCAGTGAAGTCTGATGAGCCCCAGTGAAGTGATTCCCCCCAAAATAAAGTCAAATTAGTATAAAAATTCATTCTTATTCTTCCAGCAAATATACACACACAATATGCAATGTATTAGTACCTGCAGATTAGTCTTTGTAAAGATATATAATTTAAAGATATAGTAGCAAAATAATTCTTGTCAATATAAATCAACATAAATGTAAAAATCAAAATAAAAGAGACAATGCTAGTCATGGTATAATGGTACTAGGAATAATTGTGATAAATAACTTGCATTCTATAAGATTTTTGCAGAGTAATAAGTGTTTTGAATATCATAATTACAAATTCCTTGTTTTTGCAGGTTAAAAGATATTTGTGCTCTCTTTACCCAAATATATATTTCTTTGTAATTTCAGTGCTTTCACACAATAATAATAAACTTACAAGGCCTGATCCAGTATAAACAAGGAAAGTTAACAAAGGTGCAGGTACTCACTGGTTCAGTGCTGTCCCACTGTGCAGTAAGACTTCTCTAAAAGATCGAAACACCTCCCACTCCAATCTTCATTGCTAATAAAAGACAAAAAAGTACCCTGAGCCATCCCATCCGTCACCAAATCTGTACCTTGTCAATAAAATATTGCAAAATATCTGACACGAGAAGGATCTCAGTGGCAGCTGCTTCAGCACCTGACAGTGCAGCTCAGTTCTGCCTATCTAGACAACAGAGTTTATATCGAAGTGACTGATTCACTTGCACCTTGAAGATTTCCTTGAAATCACATCTCTCCTGGCCACATCTGGCACCTCTATTGCAAAGGTCTTTCAAAGAAATACAGCTAAAAGAGTTTGGGGCTTCCTTATTGACTTTGCTTAATTTTAATGCCAACTTTATCACAATTACAACACAAAATTAAAAGATTTGGGTTAAACTGACAACAGGTAATTAGGAATCAAGAGCTGTACATTTATACTACTATTATTACACCAACTTAGCCTTTGCTTTTTCACACATACCATCCATTCTTTAGTAGCCTGCATACAACAGCTCCTACGTGGCCTTTCCCATTTAGATTTCTTAATGTATTTTGACAGTGCCACTCACAGCTTTGTTCTATAGGATGATTTTCAGTCTCCTTTTCATGTGAATCATTATGCAGAGGACAAAGGGCACATGCTACTAATTATGCTCAAAACTGCTAAGGAGCTTTGCATGCCCATGGGTGTGATGGAATAAAGGAGGGTGAATAAAAGATCTGCCTACTAAAGATTTGATTTTGTTCTTAAATGTATCATTCTTTAGGTTCCTTTCTGCCAACAAGTTTTAATGTAGATGAAGGAAGAAAGTAAAAATGCTTAAGTGCGCTGATGTAAAACAACTCCAAGACTGGGTCAGCTTAGAAAGCTTATGCCGGTACTAGTGATATTACTGCTAAGGCCAGATGCCTTGGACTCAAACGAGGAGCACACCCTTGGAAGCAGTAGTATCTCCAAAAACATATTCCTATTTTTAGAGATGCTCCACCCAACTCCAGTTTAAGAAACACTGGATTATAAAACCTAATCCTTCATTTTTTTAAAAAAAAAAAAAAGTGTTTTAAGGCATGAAACATCAGTCTCTTGAAAACACGAGGTGCAACACCTACTCAAAGACTTTGCTTTTGAGAGTCACTAAAAACATAGCAACAATAATACAATTGCAGAATATTAGATATGTATCTTCAGGTTTGACAAAACAGAAGGACAAAAACTTAAGTGATACAACAGTGGAGTAAAATTTTCTCTACAAGCCCCTCTATTGATCTAGAAGGGCAGATCAAAGGATCCATTTATAATATTACAGTCATAAGACAGCTAGAATTCATTATAACTAGCATTGCTTGTAGGTATTTATTATTATATTATTAGACATATTAAAGAGAGACAGTATTGCTCCATAATCCTGAGATGACTCTGCCTCAGCCTGCCTACCAGTCTGGCTGTGTTCCATCCCGCTTTTCCCTTTCCCATAGAGGGTGTGCAGAAGACAAGGAACATACTAAGTTCTGACACACCTTCCAGACATTCTTCCCTGTCTTGGCAGGGAAGAATCATTACAGTGTCAAAGCAGCTAGGTAGCCCCCAAGAGCCTTCTTCATCTACTCCTGACTCTTGCAGAAGTCAATAGAATTTGGTTAGACATTAAATTCATGCTGCATATGAATTCCCTTTTGACTGGGCTGTCAAATTCAAATACATTTGACTCTGATCATGACAAAGTATTTGTAAAATACAAATGCTTATAGTTGTAGCTTTAATATCTGATTAGCTAGTGATCTTTACTACTGAAATTGCTAACTGTATCTCTGAACAGGAAAAGAAGTAAGAGGAAGACGTGATGGACCAAGCTACAATTAGAGGATGTTCTGGTGACAACAGAAAGGTCTCAAGCCTGCTCTTATGGTTATTCATGATGTCCTTAGGTCCCCTCAGTGTGTAATGTTTATAGGCCTTTACTTTGGCACCTATCATTTATTCTATATATTAACATCTAGAACTATAACTATGACAAAACCTAGTAATTGGGAAAAGCCACAATCCCTGGTACAACAGGCACATATGCCAGTGTTGCTGCTTTTGTGCATCTGAGACAGAGCCACAGAAAATACGACATTTTTAAAACTGATCGCTAACAAAATGCAGAAAAACAATGCTGATTTGGGGTGCCCTAGAGTAACCAACAGCTCTTCACTTCTTCTACCATGCATTTAAGAAAAATACCCACCAAGCATATTGCCTAAACTGTATCACCTTCCCAGCAGCCAACTCTCTGTTACAGTGTTAAATGCATGGACTGCCCCTTAGGCCAAATGTTCTAGCTAGTCCTAGTTCTAAGCTAGCAAGCTGGAGCTAACGTTTATTTTCCACATGAGGAAAAACAACAACAACCAGAACTACATTATAAATGTTGTGGAGGGAAAACTCTAAGTTTGTCCTAGACAACAAAATCTCTTGCTCTCTAATATCTCAACGATAAACTTCTGGTACCACTATTCACCAAACAGAAGATGGCATTCCCTGTTAGGACAAACTTTTCCCAGAAAAATTTTGCTGAAGAAAACTGCCTTTAAAAATAATAATAATAAAAAAATACAATTATTCAGGTGTTTTTCAGGGTGGAGAAAAAGAATAATATTTGAATACCAAACTACTGAACTCTAGAATTTATCAGAATAGCAGAATTTTTCCCCTACAGATTCAAGGCTTCCTAGAAAATTTCAGATCTCAGGTACTGAAAATAGCATGTTGTGATTTCCTTTACCAAGGTAATTCTCTCAATAATATTTTAAAGTCTTCAGCATTAAAAAAAAACACATAAAAATAACACTTAGCACCAACAGAAATACGAGGCATATTTAGATTTAAACAAAAAAAACACTTTCAATGGTTGATACATACCTTTAAAAGTAAGTACATGCATCAGTTCAGATAAACATGCCTGAACTTCCACTTGCAAACACTGTCTTATATCCTTTAAAATTTACACTTGAACAATTTTCAAATTATCATGTTTACGGGTACAACCTGAAAACTCTTCACAGAGATGCCTGAGACATTGCAAATGCAGATACTAACAGAAAGAAGAGCCATATGACATGTAGCAAAAGCAGACCACAATAAGGAGAGGGCACCTGAAGCCCCAGCAAAGGAGAAATGCTCTTAATTAGGAGTATATGTTGCTGGCAAGTGATTTAATTGCTTTCATGTGTTTCTCATTTGTTCCTTGACAGGTAGATTCAAAGGACAAAGGTTTAAATTTTTCTTTACCCAATACTTTTTTTTAGCAACATTTTAAACTACATTTGATAGATTTCCACTGGCTTTCAGAAAAAAATAAAACCAGAAAAGCTTTACAGAAAAAAATAGAAAGCTAAAAATAATTGAGGCGGTTGTGCAAGCCGCGCGGGCAGATCGATGCTTGCAGGGCGGCGGCGGAGCGCGGGCGCCACCTCCCGGCGGCCGTTGGCCGCGGCGGCCGTTGGCGGGAGAGACGGCGGCACCACATGGCGTTATTCCGTGAGGGGACACGGGTGGGAATGTCCACAGGGCATGGAATGGACACGGGCTCCATTCCTGTGAGCCAGCAGCTCACTGCTTCATAGCCCTCAGGGGGAGGGACAAGAGTGTAAACAAGAGCTGCCAGGTGTTATCAATACATTAAAATACAGGCAGACACCATTTCCTCTTCTATTCCTGTGAGAATGTGACTGCAAGTATGTCAACACCCCAATACTACTGCTACTGTCAATGAAATATCTAATGAGGACCTTCATCTCTGCATAGTGAACCACCCAGAAAGAGCTGTAGTGACTTTGGCATTCAGAAATGCATTGAAACAAAGAAAATGAGGCAGGGAAACGTTGCTCCCACTTTGGCAAGGCGCATTGTAACTGACAGCATTTAGGTGCTCAGGTGGGCGTCACACAAACTGGGGCCAAAGACACGGTTCAGTCTCAGGTGTGTTCACCCAAAAGTAGGTGCATCACCCACAGAAAATGTGTCTTGTAAAAGCTCATGTGTCTTGTAAATGGGTCTTGTAAAACTGCTCAAGGGTGACTGCAAATAAATGAGCAGTCGTCTGGATTTTATGTCTTGGCTATCAGCAAAACTGCCTAATGGGACTCTGGGACTACCATTGCATGTGGACGACCCCACATCGGGTCCAGGATAGTGACATTTGACTCTGTGCCCTTTGTTGACTGTCAAAGAAGAAAGCTACTTTTGCAAGGAATTAGAGGCCTATTTTTCACCTTGTCATAGGTTCAGTAGGCCATCTTGGGCAGCCTCCAGTATCCTTGGCTTGGTTTCTAACAACAGGATTATGAAAATAATACCTTCTTTTGGCATCCTGGAAGGAAAAAGTGAAAGGATATTCACCTGGCATTCTCCTAATTCCTAAATAATAGCTATAAATAAGTATTAAGGACAGTGTGGTGCTGGTTCCTGTTACTCTGTAGACTTAATAAAGAGATTGAAGGCAAAACAGCTGTGGGGAATGAATTTCTGTCTATAACAGAGTCCATTTCAGTGAGGTGGAAATAGGGAACAGGTAGCATCCTACAGTAAATGCACATGGAGTGAGAATAAAGCCCACACCTATAATCTACTATTATGGACAAGTCTTAAGGTATTTTTAAAGGATTTATGACATTAACAAAAATAAACCAACAAAATACTTTAGGAGGGCTATACCTGGCCTGTGAATCTTTGAAAAAAGAGATCCGAATTCTTTCATTCACATCAAATGTCTTGAATAAACAGTGTACTGAGATGAGGATTAGTATTAAATACCATAATTTTAATGGTTTTCAACAGAAGGAAATGGAAAACATTAGTGAAATGAATCTGATCGATGAGGTAGTAGAACTGCAATTTTAAAAGTCACATCCTTCTGCAAGATCCAAGAAAAACTGGAGAGCCTTGTTTTTCTGTAGGCTCCTTATTTTACTTTCTATTGCTTTGATTGGTGAGCCCAAATATTTTAGCATTAATTTTATTGCTCAGGAAAAGAATATGATTATTTCATAATGATTATAGTGCAGATGCATCTCATACCTCTAATAGCATATTACTAAGGTTAGAAAAAAATGTTTATCCAGCTGTTCATCTCACTAAAACTCAGTAGATTAACATGACTTGTTACACTTTTTTAAGTCTTTTGAAATTAGCCCTGAAAGCAGCATTTCTGCAAAATATTTGATCTTTGCTTATTTACTTTTTCTCACAGAAAAGATTCAATAGAAAAATCCACATCCAACTGTTGGGTGGATATCAGTCAATTTCTTTGAGAAAAGATATGCTACTTCTACAATGCCTGTTTAATATTTTTATCTTTTTTTCCCATTAGTGGTTACTGTAACTTGAAATGTTATTGGACTTTGTGAACTAAACACTGAGGGAAAAAAAGCAATTGTGGCAGAATGGTTGGTCTTAACTAAACAGGGAAGTATTTTGCAAAGCTTTTGTTTAGTTAAAATCAAAAGAAAATAAAATGCCAGTTTCCTCTTGAGAAAAAAAAATAAATAAAACAACTTTCATAACTAATACACTCTGTTTTTAGGTCTGAATCATCTGCTCCATGCATATGGACAATAGTCACCTCTTAATGAGTACTTAGAACTCCTTAGTACATGAGAGCCGAGATCATGGCATTGAGTAGCAATTTCAACAACCTTTCAGACTTTTTGATCTCAAATTATGATTGAGGCAAAAGTTCCTAGTGATGACTGAAACTGTGGACTCCACCATCTGCATCCCATATAGAGTAGTCAATATAAAATAGGTGTAATTATTTCAGACAGTAAATTGTACAAGTACTTCAAATCCTAGGTGTTGGAAAGCACAATGAATTACCTGTGATAACATCGAGCTCATCCTCAAGGTAGGAGAGAAGAAATAATCCCTCTCCACAAGAGGGTCTCCCTGCATTCCACCTATGTCTCTGTTGCTACAGTCCCATCATCTTCATTTCCTTTGGGAGCAGCATGCTTTAAAAATGTTGAGCCCTGCTTACAAAGAGCTCTGAATGCTTCCTGTACTGTCTCCTTGCCTCAGTCTCAGCCAGGACTGGAATCTAATAACTCGGAACTAGCTATTTCCTGGCAGAATATTATATTTCTGCTTACAGTCTTTCTTTCTGGGAATCAAGATAGTGCTGTGGAGTGTTGAATCCCTAGCCCTGTAGTCTGTGAAATCTAGATTTACTCTAATCCTATGTTTAAAAGCAATATTTACCTTGCTTTAATGGAATTTTAGTCATTTCCTTTATTTCTTTGATGATACTTCAGAGATAGTTCTGAACCTGGACAGGAAGAAATAAAAAAAATGTTTCAGGGAGTATTACAGAAGTCTGTATAAACATGATTTTTTTCTAGTATTTTAATATATTCCTTTATATATCTGCCTGTGTGTATATATCTGCATGTATACAATATATATACACACACACGTATATATTATGAATAAACATTTTATTGAAAATATTTAAATAAAAAAAATGCTAGAACCAGACAAGGTACTGATATATAAGGAGTGCATTCTCTTAGGCATATTCCATTTTCGTTGTCAAATGAATCTCAGTGCTTTTCTTATGATATAAAGGCAATTACAGATTTAATCTTCCAGGGCTGTAGCATTCAAGATCTCCTTTAGAAGAGACAACACAGAATGCATTTAAGCTGTAATGTTCTTATGATATATCTATATGTATATGTAGGAAGCAGCAACAGTTTTTTTTACTAATCCTGAAATTACTTGGCCAATATAAACCAGGATGCCACATGGAGATTTATAAATATTGTTATCAGGATCAAAAGTTCCTTGCCACTGCTTCTGTTGAATACAATACGTTAAAATGAAGGAGAAAACTACTTGTGCCAGAGCTTGGACCCTTTAACAATGTGAGTTTTATATTTAGAACAGAACAAGGAGTTACAACAAACAATATTTTGAGGTTTTATATCCAGTGAGTTCGTTCCATTTAGAGTCTCAAACACAAATTCTAATCTGCCAATATTCATGTTTCTGTGCCCACAGTTCTTCCACAAAGAGGGCAAAAATTGCTTTCACACAAGAGTCATTATTATTTAAATAATAACAGGATTCCATCCAGCTACAAATACATTGACTTAACAACAACAACAAAAGCAAATAGATTAAGGGGGGAAAGACTTGGCAAAATTCAGCAACTTAATGAATTGTGAAACTCAGGAAAAGTTCTAGACGTTCTCCAAACCCAGAACACACAATCTCCTATGTGTAGCCATTTCTCAACTGCAATGCAGTTGTTTTTGAAGAAGTTGAAGCCACACTTCCCACCCAAGGAAAATTCAGTTTTCTGACCCAGAGATCCTTTATTTCAATCACAAAGGTCTGTGATGACTTTCCAGTGATTTTTTTTCTTCTATGCCCTTCCAGTCACAAAGGTCTGAGGTGAGTAACGCAGTCACCAGGAGTCAGTGGTGCTGCATTCCTGTTGGAGAAACACTGGCCTACACCAACCCAGACAGCACAGGCCTTACTACACTCCACAATATGACATGAGTATTGCCAGTGCTAGACCTTCATAGCAGAACAAGAGAAACTACTAAAGGCTTTCACAGACATCATTTAGCAATTGCAAGTAGCAATGGCATTGGCAATTCAAAGACAGTTTAGAAAAAAATTTGACTCTCAAAATTTCAGCAAAGAATTTCAGATGAAATCATGATTATGAAAAATAGCTTATGAAAAATAGCTCTGTCCTGAGACACTCTGAGCGTATCATGAGAGGATGGCAAAATATCTTACTATTCTTAACACAGTTAGAAGCACTTAACAAATATAAGGAAGATAAGTATTAAAAAATCTATTCTGCAGTCTACCCTTCTCAAGTGTAAAATCTAATTGTGTTCTCATTTGCATTGACATACAATTCTGATTTTAGCAGAATTATTTTCTATATATTGCAATACAACCAAGAAAGGAAAGAATGAGACTCTTTATGTAGCTTTTGACAAAAGACATACAGCAGAGAAGGACATGTTATTACATACAACAATTTATAGTCTTATGCCACTAAAGGTTGTGGTGTTTTCATCATTCCTCTTGATTTACATTAAGAATGCTGTAAGACTGCCAGCTTTACTAATTTTGGGTACTTTTGCAAAGACTTGTGGAAGGAAGAAATGAGAGAAGAATTAGGAGTCAGTCCAACACCACCAGAATGTACTAACAGATCCAGAAAGAATGGGGTTTGGGTGCATTCTGCTTTGCGGGTTTTAGTTGGAAAAGGACCTCTAAAATGAAAGTAAGAACCCTTAATTCCTCAAAAATCCTTTCACTTAGTTAAGAACTTAAGTTCATCATCCATAAGCAATAATGAAGAGCTCCGGAAGATACATGAACTAAGGAATTTCAAAACTAAAGCCATATTTCTCAGCTCTTGCTGGTTTGTGATGTGGGAAACCTTAGCATTGTTGAAGCTCAAGGGGGATTGTATTTTCTTTCCTTTTATTCCTTTAAAAAAACAGATTTCAGGTTAAAGATTAAAGATTATAAGATAGTCATCTCTCTTCTGGAGACCGCAGCAGTTGGTGGTAAACTGGTATGCCAAAACAAGACTACAGCTGCCAGCTAGCTTCTTAAAAAGAAGCATTGATCTCTTTAAAAAAGTCTCTTCTTTCATTTTCTTGTGTTTCTGCACCTCCTGATGCTATCTTGGAGCACAAGTAGAGTGTTGAAATACAGCAACAGACTTTTCTAATAGTCAGATGGACAGAAGATGTGGATAAAGAGATGTGCCAGCTACTCATTTCCTAACTCCGAGGTTTCGTTATTATGTTATCCAACCATTGGAGCTTCATCTAGTTTACTTAATCCATTCTTATGTTTATATTTCATACTGTTACTTTTCTCAGTATTCCATGACTTCGGGATTTTTTTTTCAGTTGCAGAAGTTTTCAGTGTACTTGGAGTAATTTTCCATGAATAAAAAAGAATTTAGGAAACAATTTCTAAATTGTTTCACAATATCTTATTAACATTCCTTTTACTTTTAGTCTTTAAACACTAAGCACTGTCTTTATTTTAAAATAACTCTATTTAGGTGGCTAGCAAACACTAATTCTAGCCATACTGTATTTTTTGTGGTATTTACCCGTAAGAGAGCTGAGTAATATGGTGAAGGAATAGGGGAACCTTCTTGGATATTTATCCAAATACTGAGTTTTTTCCTAAAAGACACTAGTATTTATCACATTTTTGGCAGTAAATAATACTTCTTTAAGATTTGAAGCATTTTTTTTTAATTATTCTGACTTAAAATTCATGAAAACGAAACAGGATGAGTTCTAAGAATTTATATATATTTATGTATATACGTATATCACTTGATTTCATTTGATCACAGAAATATCTGTCTAGTTCCTTCATTCAACAGAGGAAGAGTGTGTTCCTTGACTTTACTCTCCTTTCCCTCAGTCTCATTGCTTCTGACCTTTATTAGCTTATAAAGAAATAGGATTAACTGCGAGGCAGCAAAATCATTAGTTGCTGTCTTCTCTGATGTGACTATTAGCGCAGAATTTACCTCAGGGAAGGCCCTTAGCATTTGTTAACATTTTTTTTTGATTAAACCGAATCATTACTCATAGCGGGATTTTCAAATAGCACAACCACAGCAAAACTTACAGCTGACAATAACTAAGAAACTTGCTCAGAATTCTAGCTGAGGAAATAGTATGGATTCAAGCAGATTAAGTTATTATCTCAGTGCGAAGGCAAAGTTTTCTATGTGTGCCAGGATGTATACTCTGAAAGTCAAGAAAAGAACTCTGCAAGTACTGCATTTGACAAGCTAGGAGAGACTTCAATTTTTCTCAGTAACAATTTTTCATAAAACCATTTTTAAATATCTAAAATAAAATGCATATATTTCATGTCTCCTCAGTTCTTATCCCTATTCTGGTATAAATTTGCTGGAAAGCCGAAGAAGATCTGACAACTTGTTTTCTTCTGTGTATATATAAATTATTTAAGAAAAAATAGTGTACTTTCCATCTCATTTCCTCACTCAAACCTGGGCTAGATAATTTTTGTGTGTTTGTGTAATTAGGATCACAGAAAAACTCCAGCTGTGGTAGTTTGAAGGTCATCCTTTGAAAACTATGTGCAGTATTTGTCTTATATGCTTCTATATAAAATTATTACTTTCCCTGGATTTGTAGGCATGTCCTAATGACCAACCACAACTCCCATTTTTCTTGGCAAGCCTCCCTATATTCAGCAGATGTTCTCTTCCTCTTATCTCTTCAGCTAGCAAATGACTTGCAAACGATACCCATCTCTCCCTGGATATAAAGTCACTTCTTTTGCTAAGGAGTTATTTTCCAAGCCCAAGCTTTTAGGAACTTAATAAAATGGACCCCTTTACAGAGTTTCTGTACACTCCGATTTTGTGCTTGCAAAATTCTAATATGGACCACCACAAGGAATGAAATGTGGAAAGCAATTAATTTGTATAAATATTGAACCATTTTACATGATGTTGGCTATATTCAGCCTGGAAAACATTCCACTAAGCATAACTGAAATAAAGCTGTTGGATGCCAAGAAGAAAGCAAAACAAAGCAAAGTAATCATGAACCTCTAAAGATAGCAGCTGCAATGGCAGACTTCTTGTTGCTGAGTCAGTATTTTCTTTCTCACATGAGAAAATATACGTGACTTGTTTGAGCACCCTTGCTAAATAGCATTTTCTCAATGTTTTTTTTCTGGAGTGGTGATAAGCAACATAAACCTACAGTTACAGTACAGATATTTGGAAGGGTTGTTCTGGATGAACAGGGAGGTACTCTGTGACACATGAGCATTTTGTTGCTGGGTCTCCATATCAGCTTCAGAACCTAGTAACACCACAATTCTCCTGGATGGTCATTAAAGAAACTGTAGGTTTGGCATTTATAATGCCTCTTACTATAATTGCAGCAAGCATGTGAAGAAGGAACTGTTGAAGAAAGAAGGATTTGGTACATCTTGCTCTTCAGGCTGACCAGACAGAAACTATGACTGTTCTAATGACAACACTCCATTCTCCTACAAGGCCTTCTTTTTTCTCTCTGTCCCTGGCAAAATTTTGGTGTTTGGTTTTCCTAGAACCCTTTTCAGAATAAGGCTCTACCATGTGTATTAGAAATGCTAGGTACTGCACCCACACACTAATAACTGCAAGATGAAGTATTAAGCAACAAGAGGCACATGCTCAAATCACAGACGGTAGAGCAGAAGCAGCACCGCACGTTGCTGGTCCCTCCAGCGTGTTGGCAATTTTCTTTAGAGATCCCTTCTGTGTGAACTCAGTGGTCACCCTTGACCTCTCTTAGTGAAACATGCATCTTGTTATGCAGAGTTCTCAGTAGCTTTGGAGACTTTTGATGAGAAATCCTCCCTCAAAGGTTTCCCAATGCCTGATATTCTCCAAAATAGTTCCAATATTAGCATTTTAAATGAGGTGGTGACTCTTACTATCTCATAGCAATTGCTGTCCAATGAATAATCTGGCAAAAATGGTTTGCCTCAAGAAATGTTTTTTTTTTTTTCAAGTGAGGAATCTCCCATGAACAACAGCATTACCATATATGACAAAATACAAAACAAAATAAAATGAAAAAAATGAAAAAAAAAAATTCTAGGATCTTTATAATCAAGATACTGATTCTGCTTGAACATATGCAAGTAGAATGCACAGGAAAATATCTCCTTAACCTTAACACCTTATTTTTAAGATTTTTAACATATTCAATGCATTGGACATCCATATGTTTCATTTCTTCACTGCCTGATTTTTGGCATTGGTAAAAATTCAAATTACTCTCTGTTGCAATGAAACAGCAATGCAATGATTAATCCTGTTTCTAAAGAACAAGTTTAAGATGTATGCCACTGCTCAGAGAATCATTTGCTGTTTGATCACTCTTGGCCTGCAGGAATGTAGTCATTTCTG
>JAUBOD010000150.1:775074-802614 GCA_032353885.1 Nothura maculosa
TTACTACCTAGTAAGAAGGTCCTTCATCTCATGTACAAGCTGGTACAGCAATCTGCCACTAACATAACTTGTAGAGTTGCTTCTTTAGATTAAGTAGTAGAGTTGCTTCTTTAGATTAAGTAGTAAAAGTTTTGGAGCTAGAACTAGATCACAAAAAATCCTGCTGAAGTCTATAAAAACTTTCCCTCAACTTCAATATGCTTTAGTTCAAGCCATTTCAGCCAAATGTCTCCTGTAGAGTTCTCCTGATGAATGCAGTATTTGTACGTGGATGTGATTTGCCATGTAAACACACGATGGCCTATGATTTCTACAGAATCTCTGTCTGACAGCAAAGAACTTGGTTAATTGCCTTCAGAGTGTAATTTCAACAAGGAGTTTTGCTTTTTTTTCTGAGAACTGTGTGAACAGAAGCTAAATTTCATAATATCTCTCTAACCTCTGCAGTCTGGCATCTGTTAACATTTCCATTATCACTTCCTCTCAGATGAATTCATTGCCATGCTGAATTCTTAAGAAGAGAAGCAAACAAACTGTTTTTCAGTATTTTTATTTAAAAATAAATGCTGCTGTGGAGATAACTTTTTATGAAGAGCCTCAAGTGAGCAGAATTATCTGCAGTCCTTTACATGGCAAGTCTGGCCAGTAATAAGAATTCAACAAACATGCAAGCTGATTTAAATCCAAATTCCTACCTGTCCTTGGCAAATATGGCCCAGAGAGGTGATATAACTCTTATTAAAAAGTGAAGTTCTGAAAACTGGTTGTGGATTTGTTTATTTGAATTTGCACAGAAGCACGCGGATAAATCTTGGCACATGCTAGCTACTGTTGTACACTGGTAGATGTAAGTAAACTGGCTATTGTGATCAAGAGGCTTAATTTTCATTTTGTAAGATTTCAAAAATCAACTCTGAATTTTAAAAGTACATCATTATTTTATCAATTTGACTACTCCGCAAACATATTACAGCTAGTGTTTCTGTAAAAAATTTCTCCTGCATTTTACCCAAGAGCATATCTGTGCTCTGTGAAGATATGGCATGAAGATGCCCCAAGCTTTTTCATAAGAAAAACTGGAGCTGATGTGTTTTTTTCTGTATTACAAGCAGTAATTGAGGGCTATTTATAAGAGTAAGAATTCCACTTGTTTTGTGAATGCACTATCTTTGTACAAGTGAACTGACTTGAGGAAAAATTATCCTACCCACATATGAGGCTGCATAAAGCAACCTGGAGAAGGTCACAGAATATCTATTTAGTACACAGCTGGGTAGAGGAGAAAAAATGGGAAGCTGCCTACAGCGACAATCTGTTCCTTGTTAGTGGATGCAGAGAAAAGCTTCCCAAAATATGACAATTGTTTTCAGTTTAAATTATGTATTATTATTATTAAAATACATATTTAAATGATATACTAAGGATGAAGGAGCTACTACAGGTACAGTTATGTATAGTTACACTATTTCACCTTAGGCACTTTGCCTCCCCAGCAAGTACTGATTTATATCAGTTAAGCATTAACTATGATCTCTGAAGGAATTAAACACTATATGGAAACAAGTGCTCACAAATCACAGGTCATAAATAATCTTCTCCCGGAGAACGGTAGAGCTTGCACAAAAGTATCAGATGTATTGCCAAGTGAGAGTGATGAAATTTGAGCTTCTGCTCAACTATACCACAAGCTGGGTGGAAGAAATCTCTTCCATCAAAAGGACTTTGACCATATTTATGTCACGATAAAACACAGATTGCATATGCATTCACATGCTGTATAAAAGATATGTGTTGCGAGACATTGTTCCATGTAATACGTAATCCTTCAGTGCTCTCAAATCTGTCTGCTTGGCCTTACCCTCCCTTCTATAAACCTTTACCATTTTTAACACTGGAATTTAAGATTCCAGTGAAGCAGTGATTTCAGCAGGATAATGCATAATGCATTTTGAGATTTACAAAAGAGACAGTCAAAAGACTTGTATTTACAGAGATAAAATTACACATGTTCATGCACATATATAACAGAAAATGGAATGATAAATTATCTGGATAATGGTAGATGATTTGTTAGTGGTAAGAAGTGTGATATGTTAGACTATTCCCAGAAATCCACAAAAGGCCTCTCCCTGTCCTTAGGTGACCTCAAGATAAATTGAGAGTTAAGTAGGGCAAAGTTATGGAAAGGACATAAAGTATTTTTTCACACTGTCAATAAGAAATAAATATTTTCACATATTTGAAATATTTCCCATAATCTTGAATATTTAACATTAGTGAAAAATCAGCAATTAATGCTTATGATTTCACTGCTGAAAGCACTTGATAGAAATTTCACATTCCCATACAATATGACTTTCAGACTCTAGGAAGTGAAACTTCTCACGTCTAAAAGAGGCAGAAAAAATGCCAGCTTCACAAAATAAAATCTGCTAAAGTAATCAGGCCACAGACTGAAAAATTCAGTTTGGACGTCAAAAATGTCCAGAAGGTCTTAAGCCTGATGAAATCCACAAGCAGGGCACTGCCAATGCTATTTGCACTGTCTTCATTCATATCTTGCTAGCTTTAGTAATCCAACTTGCTTAACTTTCTGTTTCTTCCAAGCATACTATGAAAGTCTGTTCCAATCCAGAATATTCTAAATGTTCAAATTTAAAATATTATGGGTTTTAATGCCATTATTTAAGAAACATAAAGAAATAAGCTCCCTGTTATTTCATCTTCATAGCTGCCTTTAAAGTATATTATCTTTCCTTTAAAGCATTCTCTTTCAAATAAGTGACCTTGAGGGTATGTTGTAAGTCTCACCTATTCATAAAAATCTTTTCCTAGCATAAAACAAGGGCTCTGTACTTTCATTCCATATTGAAACCTTCTGAAGAAGTACTGGAAAATCCAAAACGTAAATTAAAACATTTTGGGTGCTTATAGAATAAGGTCTAGGGCTTTAATGATGTGTGATTTTAATGAAAATGAGTTGTCAAAGAAATATTTTAGATGGAGTTTCCATGTTAAAACTAAATAATTTAATATGATTTTATAGAGAGATGCATTTTAAGTAGACACAACACACAATACATGAAATAATACTTGCCAGGAAACCAAACAAAATGTTTGATTTGAAATGTCATATAGCTAAATGAAGTCATTTCATTCTGATAGATAAACATTTCAAAGAACAGAGAGGCAGGAGCCAGATAAACATATTCTTTTCTGGGAAATTCAACAGAAGATGTCAAAGCAGTTATGAGTTACTCTGTGTTTACTTTAAATAGTAGGGATTAAAAGACTTACAAATACAAGAAAAAAAAGAAGAAAAAGGTGCATCTGCTTCATGAATTAGGAGGTTCCTTTAGAACTTTTCCTACTTCTTCTAAAGAAAATGTTGTCATAACATGATGTTTTTAATTATGTTCTAAGAGATATTTTTTTGTGTTTCCCTTAAGTGTCTACAGATGTCCCTTGCTCAATCATTTAAAAACAAACAACAGATAAGCCTTTCTCAAAAATATTCTGCTCAGTAGCAGTTTTACACATCATGTATTTTCCATATTTTTATTCCTTGACAACTTCAGTTCTTTGAACTTTGGAATGAAAACAGATGATTGCTTCATATAAAAAGCTTTTGTTCCTGCCACTTATTTTCCCATTTGTGTAATTATTCCTTGGGTTTACCAACGTACGCAGGTTTAAGATACCTCTGAAATAGATGTAATAATGCAATAACATGAGCAAAATTACCTACCACTCTGCAAAAGAGGCAGTGCATGACACACTGGAACAGAGGCAGAGCTGCGTTAAAAAAACTCAAATGTGAATTTCTCTGTGTGAATGCTTCAAAAATCATTCTGAAAAGATTTTAGGGGCAAAATAGCAAATAAGCACTCCAAAAGCCTTGCTACTCTGCAGCTGCTGCAAGACATAATGAAGAGGTAAATGTAGAGACATCAGTGCATCAGAAACCTGTAATGGGAACCTTCCTCTTTGCATCTTCATTGCAGTCCTAGGGAATGCTTCCTCATTTCTGACTATTGGTAGAAAATTGGTATCGGGAACATACACATTTATACTATTGGAAACTGATTTCCAAATATGTGTTCACAAAAGAGGAAGAACAGGGAAAAAATAAGTGTATGTAATTTGCAAGCAGCAAAATCCTTCAGATTATATTACTCACATAACATAATTCAGTGCAACTTCCACAGGAATCAGGCCACACATGCAAGACGTGGAATGAATGAATAAAAAAATAAATAAAAAGAGACAGCCCATGTCTTCTTTTCTTAAAAATTCCATGGTACATTATAATTTATTATTAACCAAAGAAGGTTATATTTGTCTTCTATATCACAAAGATATTGTCCACAAACGTTTCTCAAAGGAAAACCACCAATACACTCTTGGTAGGATAAAAATACAGTATTTTGGAATACTCCTTTTGCATTAAAACAGAACCCAGAAGGGCTCACTTGACTCTGTAGGTATCTTCACAGAAGGCAAAATTCAGAAATCTTACTTACACCTTGTGCAACAATATAAATTGTCATTACTCTGTTTCATATTAGCTGCGTGGGATTTTATGTCCATACAAACTGAGCAGAAAAGAGAACTTTCTCTGACAGCTCCCTGAGAAAAATTTGTTTTTTTTTCATTTAGGTTCCATATGAAAATTTTTAACCATGAAGTTTCAACATTCTGGGATTCTTATATAAAGGAAATTGCCTACTTCCTATGTTGCTGTATTAAATACTCATCATCTATTCCTTCCTGCTCTGAAATTCAGGCACATGAATTCCATATTCCCTTCCCTTCTTTTTAAGCAGACCTCTATACACAGACACTGTTAGACTTCTATTCAAAAATCAAGCAAGATCCACTATTTCCAGTAAGTAAACAAAAAATTAAATTTCCCAGACTCACACTGATATTTCCATAGAGGATTAAAGCAAAAGTAGAAAGGAAAAAGTATTTTAGAATTAGAAAATCATAAATTAGAAAATAAGCCTGGTTTCTAATACAGGACATTACAAGGAAACAGCCACACTTTATCAGAACAGAATACAGAACAGCACGTCAAAGAACAAAACATAGCTTAATTCACAACAGTCTCAAAGCATTTGGTATTTGAGCTAATGTCATTGTTAAGCTTTCATTTATAATTTTCTGAATAAATTTTTCCCTGAATAATTGCAGTTAAAAAAAAAAAGACAAAGAAAAAGAAAAGTGAGCTTATCAAGTTCCATAGCCAGTGGGCAAGCATAAGCCTATTGGAATGTCCTTTCAAGCCACATTATGCTTTCTATTAAAACCTCAAATCAATCAGCCATTACAAACATTATTGTTTGGTTTCTTTTTCTACATACAATAAAATGTGGCTTTGATTTTGTCTGAGCAGAGATCTCTTTCAGTCTTGCTTCTCTTTTAAATATATGTGAATTTGAAGAGACAAAGTGATTATAATATTTCAGATTTATGCCGCTATCAAGCGAAGTTTGATCCAAAAGTTATAGCAAAAATACGGAAGAGCAGAATGACATAGAACACTTTTTAATTGCATTTGTTTGTATTTATCATAAATTTTAAAAATCAAATTTAGATTTAGCACTTATCCAACCTAACGTAAAATATACACTGAGAAGACAAAGCCTGGAACTAATTTTTATTTCCTTCTGAAATCTGTAAGGAGAGAAGATCAAAATGCTGCTATTTCCCCTCTCACTGAGAATAAATTGCCAGCCACGATGTGTTTGCAGAATAAGTCCTTAGCAAGAACATCCCTCAGAAGTCCCCTTCATTGAGTGTTTGGTCTCTGCAAGGGAGCGCCCTTCTCTTCACCTCCCTTGTGAACACAACCAGAGGAAGAGCAAACTAACACAGTACAGAATTTCATGCAAGTATACGCAGCCTACCGATGAGCTTCTGGTTGTGCCAGTGAGTTTCTGGTAGTTTCTGCAATGTTGCCTTGCTGTAAGGTTTACCTTCTACCTCTTAGGTCTGTTGCATTTTGCACTCAATGTGATTAAAACCAGTCTGCTCAGTTCTTCAGGCTTCTATCAAGGAAATAGACTCAAAGTGTTTGAAATATTACAAATACTTTAAAAAGAAGTGATTCAGTGAGCACAGAATGGCTGTGCTACACATTTGTCACTTGAGTTGTTACAAATGTCAACTGAAGCTTTTTATTTGGAAGCAGAGTATTAACAAGAGCTCTTCCTTCACATGGGCCAACTGATGATAACATGTAAGCAGACACTTAACTTACAACCCCATAAATTCTCACGGAGCTGTAGGAACTTCATTGTTTTCGGAGTTTGTTTAGCGATTTGGTAAATATCTCTGCTTCTTCATCTCCCTCATCAAAACTGACCACTAGGTTCCAACGCTGCAGAAAGCTAACACTTAAGAAATCTTATAACCCATAGCCCAGGAAGTTTGCATTTTCTTTTTCCGGACTGTAAAATTTACCAAATAACATCTATTGCTCTTAATCTTTCACTCTTATTTTTTCAATTCAGAAAAGTATTTGCCAAATCCAAAATGGACCTTCCTTGCACATGCCATTGTGAATAACAGTGACTTCAGCATTGATTAACATATAATGAAATCACCATGGCATTTCCCTTCAAACTGCAGAATACACAAAATTAGATATAACAGCCACATCCAAGTGTGCTACCCTTATTCACTCAACAAGATCAAATGCAAATATTGACGAATACACACTAAGCCTTGCTGAACAGAGGCCTACAAAAGAGATAAACTGGGCTCTAATATTCTTCAATGACAGTCTATAAATTTGCTTTTCTAACCATTCTGTTTGCCTTTAGCAAGGGAAATTGCCTTTGTCTGTTTTGTACCCTTGAAATGTAAAGGAGAATTGCTATAAAGAAATGCTGTAGCCCTTGGCTTCCTTATGGTCAATTGCATGCAAAAGCTATTTGCAAAAACACTAAATTGCTTCGGTGTTCAAGAAAATCTACTTCAAACACAGCCAAACCCTGAATACTTAGACATTAACTTGACAGTACTGCCATGATGATTGATTGAACTGAAGTTTGTTTAGAGGATGAAGAGAAATCCATGGCAAGCCACTGTTCACTAAAAACTGGAGTGAAATCTGATTTTTTGTTTGAATGTGATTCATACCCTTACATCTGCTACAAGAAACCACTGTAAGTTCCGTTGCCACAAGAGGACATTCTGGACGAATCGCCAAAGGCTTCCTCCAGATTCACCTCAGTAGCACTTAAGAGCAACCCAGCTTGCAAGAGTGGAGAACTCCACTTTCTCTTAAGAGTCTTCTCTACTCGATGTTACACCATTTTCACAGGGTTAAAAATATAACCATAAAGAGATTGTAAAGACAATTTCAAGCGATCCTGATATTAAGATATACAGAGGCATTTTCTTGTTCCGGGCACTAAGTAGCTGCATGATCATCAAACTTTTTTTTCTTGTATTTTCTCTTATTTTATGTTCAATTCTAAATTCTTCTAGTTTTAAAATGTTAAATTAATTTCTTGGTGGCCATGATATTCCTCTGCAGTAAGTTGAAGATGTTACCAGTGCCTACTTTTTCATTTTCAAATCAGCTAACTTTAACCAAACTTGGTTTTTTTTTTTATTAAAATAATTTGCAATTCGGAGAGTTCATTGAATTCACTCTATATTTGTCATTTCAAATTTTATCCTCTCTCTTCCTCTATCCCAAAGAAAATTCTCATCTGTTAAATTTCTATGTAAAAGACTTTGCATCATCAGTATTTTTATGCCTTTTGACTATTTCTTTTTCTGCCATGCTCTAAAAACATAGGGCTGCTTTTCACTACCTGCTTCCTCACTGAGCTCCCCTTCTTCAGATTACTACAATTCTGTGCATAAACAGGCAATGCAAGCAAAGAAATGCATGCACACCTGAGTATTTCTCTTACCTATTTGTATGTAAAATATCTGATGAGAGTGGGTGGATATGAGACTTAATTAGGCAACATGTTTAGCAATGTAGAATATACTCTAATAGAAAAAAAATGGTTTTATTATTTTTTAGAAAAACCTTCTTTATCAAGTTATAAGATCACAAGTGGAAATGTGGAAATCAAATGATAAAAGAAAAAATGGATTATTTTTAGAGCCTGAAACTGTTGTACATACTGTCATAAATTTCTAAATAACTCAATGAAATCTCTGCAAATACTGCTTGTGAGTGGTCTGTAATTTCCATATTTGCTAATTCAACAGAAATACTTTCAAAGAGATGTGCTCTTTAAATCCTTAGAATTGGCTCTTTGCAAGCAGTTAGTCTGAGGAAGTGCTTAGGGCACCTGCAAAATTATTTTAGAACATCTTCACAGTCTGCACAATCATTATAAATAGTCCTCTATTATTTGCTGAGTATTATTGGCTCATATGAGTTGTTCATAGCAATAGAAACTGTCTTTAGCATCTGGTTGGCAAAGAACAGGAGAATGTTTTGTATTTTTTTGAAATAACTTTTTTGTTCCTTTAGCAGTAAATGACATTCATTCTAATAATTCCAGATAACAAGAACTATTTAGCTGCAGAAAAAAAGCTAACCTGGAAGGATAGCTTTACTGTAACAGACTGTACCTGAATATCGTGCTCATCTAATATTATCTGAATAACTGACTTCTTTTGGCCTGTAGGATTGAAACAAATTGTGTCAAATTCAGTGCCTGAGAAAGGTATTTCTTTCTTTTGATAGTGTTATTTTGATTTTGATATGGTATTCCTTATCTGCGATAACAACAAAACTAAATGTATATTCAGGACTCCAGGCTTTATTTCTAATTTATATTACTGACTTCCAATGTTATATTAATAAAATAACTTTTGTTTAGTATAAAAATACCTGTCTAGGAAAAAATATGGAATATTTTCTGCCTGACAAGCACTCAAAGAACTTTTGTTTGTAAGCATTTTAGCTTTGCAGCTAAAAGAAATTGTATAGCAGACAAAAATTAAATTGCAAAGAATTTAACATAGCTTTGCATATAGCTTTTCAGATTGCTTATATGCTAACTATATCACAAAATATGCATATGCATGTTAATTAAAAATATACACAAAATAAAAAATAAAGGCCTGTAACAGTAATCTGCTCAGGCAATACACACTTGGAGAGCTGGACTTGGAACTAATTCATTAGCATTATGATGCAAATGAATAACATGCAAATGAAACTGCAGACAAAGTAGTAAATTATTAGCCATATTCAGGAGAAAAACAAAAAATATGGTGAGGGAGTTCAGATAAAAAGTTTTTATAAATGAATTGAAGAATTCTTTCATAAAATGACTTTAGCAAAAAAAAGCATCTTTCTGTCAATTTCTAAAGTAATATGGTTATAAAGAGCAAAATACTCCGTTCTTGGTGTATTCAGAGTAATTCCTATTCAAGAATTTTCCTAATATTTTCCACTTCCTCTGATTTGTACACAGAAAAGGACAACAGTCCTCATAAGATCAGCTATCATCAGGCAGGTCAGAATTTGGCAAGCATTCCAGCAGGAAGAAAACACAACAGTGAGGACACTTTACATATCTGTTTCATCAACCTTAGCACTTGCCTATGTTAAGTAACACTTGTTTACTACTGCATGCCCTGGAACACTAATGGGCTGTTGGCCTGGATTCCTCAGTGAATGGAAGATCACCTGAGGTATTAAGAAAGAGATAGTTGACAAGAGCAAAGTCCAAGCTGCAAAGCTCTTTGTTGGACTAAGAGCTGCCAGACAAGCCTCGATGACGCATTATTAGATATGTTCCTTCCAAGAAAGAAGCAGAAACTCAAGAAACAAATAGCAGAAAATGTTTTTACAGGAGGTGAAGAATTTGAAGAGATAACTCTGTTAAAAAACATTCTGCTAAATAAACTGAATTTCTATTCAACTAATCAATGAGGAATTAAATGTGTAGTAAAGATGTGGGGTTTCAGCATTCAGCAGTTCTTTTTTGGAAGGGACTTATAAAAATGCTTCCTGCCTTCATGCCTTCTCCCACCTGCGCTAATTGGACACAGTAAGTCATTTTCAAAGTCCTAGCAAACGTGACAGCCCTCACCAGTTATTCTAATACTTTTTTAACTTCTGCATTTCTGTTTAATAGATACAATGTGTACTTGGCTTTAGACAGAAGCAGGGAAGTTATATAAGTAGGACTGCAATTCAAGTAATTTATCAACTCTAAATCAAATTTGTCTGAAACTGAACCACACAAAAAGGCAGGCATTGCTCAGGTGTCTGACTATTTTGTTACCTTGAGCTGCTCCATGAACTATTTCCTCTCACATTAACGGAGGCAAATAGTTATGGAAACATTCATTATCTAGACACACATGGACTTAAGGATCTAATTTCAGGAAAAACTAATTTTTCTAAGTGGATAGTTTGACTCCCCTCCTTTTACTCCTCACACACAAATCTAAAGGCAAACAGAGTCCATTGAGAGACTGAACTTTAGCTGACTCTTTTCTCTGTCATCGTCCTCCAACAGCTTTGATGTTACTACAGATTACATGGAGGTATGATTAGAAGGGTTGCTGGAATTGTGCCCACTTCTCCTCCCTGGATTTTTAAGAGTGATGTGAGTAGAACTTTCAGACTTTGGCTAAAGATGAAAGACTGAAAATATGAAGTGTGGAAATGTGAAAGGCTCACCGTGGTCTTGGTATCATGTAGAGCCCTTACAGCTTTCCTCAGTGCAATACCTCACAGGAGTCAGAACTTCCTCAAAGGAAAAGGAATGGTTCAAGGATACACATTTAGTATCACGTGCCTAGATCTCTCTTTTTTAAGGAGTCTAATAGCTGATGGCTTTCCCTATTTCCTCATTAAAAAAAAAGTAAAGAAAAAGAAAGAAAATGAAAATGAAAATGGGAAGAGAGATGTAAGAATATACTATTCCAATGGGGAAAATACTTAGCAAAGACACTATAGAAAACCCTGATTGAAAAACAGACTTTTCCTGGTAAAGATTAGTTGGCTATATGTATATGCAGAAAGGAAAGGGCCTGATTATGTTTCTCTCAGTCTCCATTGGTTCACATAGTGAAGGAATTCTGTTTGGGGGGCGGCTTCACTGCCTCCAGCTCAAGACAGCATGTGCTCTACTGAACTCAGTTACACGTGTATTTATATACAGGTCAGCTTTCCATTCCTGTTCCATCAAAAGCTATCCATATCACCACTACAAAAGAAAAAAAAATAATAATTAGATCCACTTACTTTTAGGAGCTATTTAAATCTTTTCTTATCCCTGTGTCCTCTCTTTCACACTGCTATGAGTAGGGAAACTGGAAACGGGATTATGTTCATCACACATTCTTTGAAATAAGCACAGTGAAAGCAAAATCCCTTCATGGAACCACATAGCCAAAGGCAGTGAAGTCTCTGATACAAATGTAAGTATATTTAAACAGATGATAGCAATACTGTGAAAACTTAAACATCCTGCAAAACTGCAGTAGGCCTTGAAAGCCAAAAAAGACACAGCAAGGCACTGCAGGAAAAAGCACATGGAGCAAGATACCAAGAAAACATTATAGGAGAAGTGTTTCTGTAGCTGAGGTACAGGCTGAAATAGTCATGGAGTTTTGGGCAGCTTTTACAGTTCAGGTTTTCTTCACATCTAGTACTGTCTGAGGGCAGGAAACAAAATGTTACAAACTTTCAAGCTTCTTTTAGCAGGTATTCACTCCATCTCACCACTTTTCAACTATTATTGGGGATGATGTTCATATGAGAAGGGGCAGCAATCAAAAGTTGCAATGCCATCTTTCCAGGTAAAGAGATTTTACACTCTTCATTTAAGCTGAAACCTGCTATTATGTAGCTAACATTCATGTGAGGAATACATTTAATCTAGCCTTTTCTTGCATGGAGATCATACTAGCAAACCTATTTGTAAAGAATATAAAATTCTTTGCAATATAAAGAATACTTAAATATAGTAACTTGTACATTAGAATCCTAGCTTTCCTTTTGCTATCTTATATCTTCTTCCAGGCTAGTCAATAAAGAAAGAACTTGAACTGCAGTATCTTGCAGACAGCAAGACATCATTCCTGAGGAGAAATTAATCCACTATCTGATCTTAGCTTGTTCTGGCCATGTGGGAGCCGAAGGAGAGTCCTGTAGCCTAGAGTCTTTCATGAAGTCTCACATAACTTTCATAAAGTTATGAATTCTATGGCTAAGCACAGAGCTGATATTTTTTTACCAAACTTCTTGTGTTCTAACTACCTGTCACATATATTTGGCACAAAAGAACCTCCAGCATGTTTCAAAACCAGAAGTAAATAAAAAGCTAGTCTATATTCTTTGAGAAAATAAAAATATCATTTTTTTAATATATTTGCAGTACTTTGCAAACTCACAGATGCTTTCTCTGAGTTGTACACAATTCACAGATCCTATAAAGACAAATACTTGAAAAGTTCTCTCTAAAAGACAATATGTTACTCTCTGTTACCATATGTTTCTGCACAGCTTCCTCAGGAAAGGTAGCAGGTGTCCCAAGCAGGAAGTTCTAATCTACTTGGGAGGAAGCTTAGATGTGGATATAAACCTTCCAGAAAAGACAATAACTAAATGCAAACTGTGTTCCAGCTACCACTGTCTATTCACAAAACAGAATAGGCCTCGCGTGGGGAGGAAGAGGACATAAACAGCTGTGTGCAGGAGGGAATTCGTTGCTGTAGATCCTGTGTAACCCTGCAGTCAAAAGCAAATAGCCTGAGGAGCGGGATGGGAGGTCACTCCTGGCCTTAGTTAAGCTGGCCGGATAAATCACTCCTCAGGGTGTGACCTTCACAAATCTAAATTCCTTCACATCCATACACACTGCGGAGGGAGTCCAATGCTAGGAACTGGCTTCTGCAGTCCAGTCCAGGGGATGAAGTGCCTAAAAAGCGAAATGTCATGGGCCTTAACTTTACTGAATCTAGTCCTCGGTTTCATCATTACATATATAAAAAGTCAAAGACGTTATAGAAATAGAGCCAGCATAGAAATAAAGCTTAGTTAATTATTACTTAAATCATCTATTGCAGACAAAGATACCTGTGGGAACTTATCATGGTTTTTAGGGCTTAATAAGGTAGAGAGCTTAGCTAAAGCAGATGATGTAGTACAGCATAGGGCATAGAGCATAGGGAACGGCGTTCGGAAGAGCTCGCGATGTCACGGGAAGCTAGGGACATAAGTAATTACCTTACTGATAACCCCATGCCGACTAATTGGGCAGTAGGTGAACCTCCCCAATGTACAGGGAGTATATATACAAATCAAACTACGCAATAAACACCATTTTGCTGCATCCTCATATTGGGGTCTGTGCTCTATGGCCCTGGGACGAGTAGAACCCCAGGTCAGTCCAGGTAGCGAACGAGGCTGCCGACCCCCGTTCGGCAACAGATACCCTTTCCCTGTCTTCCTATGGACAGTCTTGTTTTCTTTAAACAAAATAAAAACACAGAGTGGTTTTGAACAACAGCTACAAAAAAGACAAGCTTTTTGGATAATATTTTGTGTAACAGTTTATACTACAGGTAAAATCTGGGTTAAAAACATGTGAGTAAGATAGAAGGGCAGCAATTGAGAATATCTGTCAGGAAAAACTCTGTGTCAGCCCCACCCTGTCCTATATAAATGAGAAAATGAACAGTAGCAGGCAGGCGTGTGTGCTCTCAGAACATTTTTTTCTTGTTTACAATTGCAGTAGGCTAAAGTGACTCACATCCCATACAAAATGAGAACGATGTGCTCACAAAAGATGTTTTGGTACCCTCTGAAAAGTTGCAGTAAATAAGAATGACAAAAGGATATGTGTAATTTCTTTGAATGTAAATTTGAAAATCACAGTGCCTATAAAAATGTGAGAAGATATATGGTTTCTCAGCATTCTCTGTTTCATGATGATAAGTTTGGGGACAACATCTGTTTTACTTAATAATTCTTAAATGGCAGGTGATATAAAACTAAATTAAGAGCATTATGATACTTGTCCCTCAGGAATTTCTAAAACAGAATCTTTTCCAGAGTTATAAAAATTATATGTAGCATTCTGGAAAATGTTAGGAACTCTTTTAATCATAAGTTTTTCCTTATACACATAATAAATACAGAGAATTTTTTATGAAAAGCTTATATATTAAAACTTAAACTGCAAAGATATCATTTTCCTAAATTCCCTGTAGTAACCTTTTCTGTGAAATTCTTATTGGTAATTTTAATGTCAGTAGAATTAGACAAGCTGTTTCATGCTTGTAAATAACCAAAAATCAACTGTAAAGTGTAATTGTTAAAATGATGTTTTGTCAGCTGTTCTAATAGCTATATAAACAATTGTTCTTTTCTTAATGAAATATTTTCTTTGTTCTTGCCATTAAAAATTACTGCATATTTCAGTAAAAGAAATTGGATATACTACTATGTATACTAATATATATATAAACTGCATATAAACGGAAATGCATAATATAAACACTATTTTTCTGGTAAACAGATTATGCATTAAATGCATTTATCACTTTATATACCCCTGTACTGTATTAATTGTATTATACTGTATTACACTTGTAAATCACAAGTAAAGCAGTCTTACACAAAAAAAATCCTCATTATTCCCCATATTCCCCAAATTCCCCAAATTCCCCATAAAACAATTAGCAAGGAGAAAGTCGAGTCTACCCAACTACTTAGAAGGCAGCATTCCAGGAAATACTTGTGTTTGGTGGGAGAGGGCAATATTAGCATAGAGGAGAGGTTTTAACCTTCTATGAAGGTCACAGAAAGGGTTATAACTAGAATATTTTTGAAGAATAACTTCTGATGCATCAATTTGAGTATATAAGTGGATCACAAGATGCTTGAAGGTTTTTTTTATGGCCCCTTTATTGCATTGACCCAATATTTCTCAAATGAAAATATCTAAAAGAACTATCTTATCAGGCCTCTCCTGAAAGTCATGACTGAAAATCCTAACCTCGATCTGCACACAAACCTACTAATATTTATCATCAGTTAAAGATGGGCTGCTTTTGTTATGTTTCACAGGAATAAAATCCTGAGGTAAGGAAAACACTATCTTTGTAAGAATCAAGTTCAACAGCCTTAGGAGCTGGAAAATAGTACCTTTATTTCCAACTCCACATGCTGCTACAAGTTAGAGAATGAACTACACTGAGAAAACAGGATGAAGAGTTATCACAGCTTCCTATTTTCACTAAGTTTTAGTTCCTGAATACAAACAAATATCCACATAAAATTGCTGTACAATATCAATTTTAAGAAATTGAGTGGGGTCAGAAAAGTTGTTTCAATCCCTGTATTTGCTCTCTTTTTTCTAAAGGTTTGGCAAAGAAGCTCATTAAGGTCACAGTAGCAATTTTTGCTACTTCACAACACACCTCATTACAAAAGGGATTTATAAAACTCATGCTGATTATAGCTATGGGAGATTTTTTACAAAAAAATAAAAGAAGAAGAAGAAGAAGAAGCAGTAGCTGGACAAGTAAGATTCCTAGAATTTCTGGCAGTGTGTAAATGAGAGCAGAATGAGAAAAGAATTGTTAACTTCTCAGAGGAAAGTCCCCTTTTGTCACTTTGACCAGGCACCACTTGTTTGAGCAATTACTTACATCAAAGAATATTTCATTTTTTTGCAACAACTTAAGGCTTAAAAAGTGATGTTTAACATTTCTGTGGGAAGTCACTAGAGTTTGCTTGTACTACAAAACATCACTGAGAACAGACAGTTCCTCAATAGACAAAACAAACCCCTTATCAGCTTGCATTGTTATTAAAACAAATCTATTTGGCTACACAGAATTCAAATAAAAATATAGACGTATCTTCAGGTAAAACCTTCAGAAAGTCCTTTGAAACTTAATGAACTTCTCATATATCATTTTTAAGATTTAGTTTTGGAGTGTTTTTCTCTTTTGCTATTTCATTTTGCTATTTTGATATGTTGCCTTTAATTTCATTACACACAGTCCTTAAATTGCAAGAATAGGCAGGCTATTTTTACACCTTTCATTCTTTATGTCTATTGAATTCATGAAGTTTGTTTAAAAGATTAGGTATCTAAAATATTAAATATTTGACACATAATGTGAAGTACTGTGTTAATTCCAGGTTCCATTCTTGGCAAAGAGAGTCCCTACATTACATGCATAATTTGTGGAATTATGGTATACATAAAATTTTCCTCAAAGCATTTCAAATCTAAGCAATTATTCAATTAAATCTATTGATTGGTGGTACTTTAATCTCAATATCTCTTTACTTAAGGTAAATATTAATTACACCCTTATTCTAAGGGCCAACCATGGAAGGTGTTACATTATGCTGTGTATAGGCTGAGATCACAGGATCTTTTCTGTAACCTCAAACTGCCTTACCACATTGAAAGTATCAAAATCAAATAACAAAACATCCTATTTCTGTTCTATCAGCTTTATTGTTTCTTAAGGACTTAGGTGTATATGTGTGTTTTGGGAAAAGAGTAGTGGGAAATGGGGAAGAACCAAAGTACATGGGCTATGACCAAACTACATAGGAGGAGTAGCTCACTTAAATATTAGTTCTCTTTGACAACCACATGAAAAGCCTCATACTTAATCTTATTTTTTTACAATTTATATAGGGTTAAATCCATAGGTTACAGTCTTTTGCAAAGTTGTATATAAATCCTTTGGGGAGAAGAGATTGGTTTAGTTCTGTGACATTATAAATCCAAACAATACACTTTGTATTTTTATTAACTAATTGTATTTTCAAATCTCCAAACGATTTCCTGCAATACAGTGTTACACAAATGTCCACTATGATTCAGAAGGGTACCTACCATATGAGTTAGACAAGTAATCAAAAGAAATAGCCAATTATAAGAGAATGCCAAACTGACCATAAGTATTCCAAAAACCCTGGGACTCTCTCACAACCAGCTAATTAAAAAGAAAAGCAAAAAGCAGCAGAACAAAGAAACTGTTGTTTTGTGGTGTCTTAAATCATTAGAATAATTTTTCACCTCTCATAATGATTCACCATTCTTCCCACAGCTCAGAAGAGATATTTTACAGGATGTTCTGCTCACTTAAAATAAGAAAAAAAAAACCCCAAAACTAACGGAGGACAGAGGTGGCATAAGCATAATGATCAGCCCCAGGTTTCTATTAGTATTAGGTACACCACTGAGCACAAGAAGTTCCATTTGCTTTTTAGCCATGGGTTTATGCCGGTGTTCTAAGAAAACAGAAATGGCATTCACAGTCAATTGAATATATCACCACTGAGAAAAAACAAATAGCAATACTAGTTCTGTACAAGACTCAACTATGGAGAAGATACTGCAAATAAATTGGGTAAGACTGGATTAGTAAAGTTTGGATTAGTTAAGTCCATATCGGATAAGGAATTGTTAAAGAGAGAAATTTTAACATTATATCCATTTATTATTTGGATTTACTTTTATTTGAAGATATATTTCATTCTAATATTTATAAAGGACACATGACAAGTCAAGAAGAGATTACATTGAACCTTATATCTCATTAGGACAGCTATGTGGATCATTTTACTCTGTTCTGTTACAAATTTTCCCAATATTTGAAAAACACTTGGTGTCCTTGAGACCTCTATAGCCATGTCAAATCCACTTAAAATTAACAGTGGGTTCAAAAGTTACTTGGATGAAAAAAGAGAAGAGAGATTTATAGAAAAATATTCTCCCTAGTAGTGCAAACTGAACATAGACAGGCAATCGCATTTCTGGATAGAGCCAATATTTTGTATAAAACAGACCTTGATCATTCATAAGAATTACAAGGGGAATTTCTTAAGAAAACATCTTTAAATACATGAAGGGCTGATTGTGCAATTATTTAATTACCTAATACTTCTCATTTATAGGAATATTTATAGCTACTTAAAAGTTGTCCAAACTTCGGACACTAGGCTTTATTTAAAGCATTTATTTTTCCATGTCGATTCTTTGCACCTTTTAATCATTGAATTTTATCCTGTTAAAATATATATATATATGTATATGTATATATCCTCCATTTATCCTCCAGTTTTAAACTCTAATTACTTTTATTCTCCTGTGCCTTATAAAAAGCAATGAGATAAATCCTGATGTTTCATTCAGGAAGTTGACCTCACCATACTGGGAAAACTCATCTACATCAGGCCATTGTTTTAAAAGTAAACCAGCCGTGTCTGCATTCAGAAATAGAATGCACCCCACAACTTGGAAAGAAGTGTCTAATCTGACTATATCTCTGCTTCCATTAAGTGTGAAACCAACTGGCTTTGTATTGCAATCCCCTCCAGTGTTACTCCATAGAGAAAATGCCAGTTTCTACTGCTATAAATTATTCTGCTAGCTCAACAGAGTTGTGTAGCAACTTTCAGGTTTTGCCTCTGTTATCTGGACATATGTTTTTCACTGTGATGCTGGAGCTTTTGGAAAGAGTTCTTCTTTTTTTAAGCTAAGAAATATTCCACACAAAAATACGTGAAGAAAATACTATCTGAGTGTAAAATCAATCACTTAAAGCAAGAAACTGCCAGAATCATCATGATTTCTATTTGTAATTTGATGTAGTCCTTAAATATATAGTCATATTTTCCGTAGTTCTTTCACTTCCAATCTCAGATTTTTTATGTATTCCTATGCAAAGCTGGCAAGTCATATATTTTTTTTCATATATTGCTAGTAGATTATTTTTTCTAGATGACAAATTTCCTATCCACATTTTGATGTGCAAAAACATCAAAAATCACAACACTGTCCATCATGCCTACACATATGAAATGCTAGATAATGCTAAATATAATGAAGAAATCATATTATAAATGCCCCAAGGTAGACAGTGAAAAATTATGATTTTTGACACTTTTTGCTTACATTGGCTTAATTTCTCAAATATGATACTCAGTTTAAATATCTTGACTAGTAAAGATAATAAGTTTTCTTTTCCCAAATCCTTTAAACTCTTGGATGAGAAGCATGCTCAGTCATAGATATGTTCACTGAAGTACTCAGAAACCCACCCCAAGAAGACATCTGATTTCAGCCAGCAGTCACTTAACTGACCTGCATGTTCTCAGAGTGTACAGGTCCCACAGACCTGCTTTTCTGCATGTCCAGAACTATTCTGATCTCAGCAGCTAGCACCAAACAAGACCACGATCCAGAAACTGGATAGAGATGCGCAACAACCTACATCTTAAATCCAGACTTGCTTTCCAAAGTTCAGGTATGGTCCTAGACTCTGTTCCAAATCTATGATGAGTGAGACCTTAATGTGCTTGATCCTTCCTCATGTCCTGGTTTCTGTGGAAGAATATACAAGTGTATAGTGCAAAAATGGAGTCAGAACATACATTTGCCAGGATGTGAAGCATCAGGAAGCAAGGACCATCATGTTCTACAAGAACACTCACTCATCATAATCCAGATATTCAGAATTCAAAAGGACTAGAATAAGTAATGAAGTGGCAAGCAGACCTAACACTGTGATGAAAATTTGTAGAGACTTATATTTTTCACTGTAGTTGGTGGAGGGGTTCATACTTCGTAAGTAGCAGAGCAGATGATGGTCTTCAACCAGAAAACAAGAGACAGCATTATGTTCTCTTCTCCTGAAGAGCTGAAACCTATACCCGGTACTTCCAAACATCTAGACCAAACAGGAAAATACTTCTCTGTAACTAAACCCTAAAAGATTGTAACACTTTCATTAAAAGCAGCAGGAGATGGTTTTGCTGCCTAGTAGAAAACTGGAAGGAACTCTCTCCCTCCTTAAAAGTCACTTTCTTGCATATAAGTTAATTTATGTCTTGTTTTAATAAGACTCATTTATAAGCTTTGACTTAGAGTTCTCCGTTTCTTAAACACTACAATGGCACAGTTCCATGCAGAAAGGAATGTAAGATTCACAGGGTGAGAAAAATATCAGGAAAGCGGGAGTTCACTTGCGGGGGTAAGGCAGAATCTGCCCTCTCTCTCAAATCTTCAAATTTGTATTGTAACAGTCACTACATTCTTAGGATAAAAAGCAGTCACCAATATAAACAGGAATTGAAACCTTGTGAGTGCCAGGATACTCCCCAGACAATATTTCCTTCTGGGCTTTCTCATTCTAGAGTTGAGCCTGGAATTCTTTCTTTTTTTTTTTTTTTTTTTTCCACAGTGGGCCAGCTGCAGAGGAGCAAGAGAGACCCCTACAACCAGCGCAGCTGATAATTAGGTGGCCAGGACATTCTCCTGGAAAGCAGTAAGTGGGTTCCTCTCCATCAGTGAAGCTCACCAAACCTATGCCTGCACTTCCAGGGTGAACAAATGCTCTGGAACAGAACCTTTTATGGGCACTGCCTCCTTTTTGAATGAGTATTTTAAAATAAAATAGTGAGAGCTGCTCTATTCTTTTTATTTGTATATGTAAGCAGGGCAGACACTGCAGTAATGTTGGGACAGTTAATTCTGGTTTTGCCTCCAACCAGTCCCTGTTGGGGCATATCGCCCTATAATAGCAGGGAGGACTGCAGGATCATTCCTCTATCATCATTACCATTAAAATCCCATTAGCCAGTCACAGCAGACACATAGTAGAGGAAAAGAGGAAGAATGGAAGAGCTTGCCTGCCGCATATATGAAGCATTTTTGCTACAGTACATCAAAGAGTTTTAGGTACATTCACATAGTTAGTGCTTCTGAGTGTCTAGTTTAAGTTAGTTTCCTTTTCAGAATGAAAAATGTTCAAATTATTATTTAAAACCTCTGATGCTCCTATGCATTGTACTGGAAGCCTAGGTATTTAACACACAGCTCAAACTCCAGGGGCCAAATACTTAAAAGGCACTGGGACATCTGCGTTGTTTTGGTCTCCAAGTCTTCTATCATTCTTGATAGCTTAAGGTAGTGTAATTACTTAAAGGCACCTGTTTCCATTTAACTAACTCACATATTCTTCTCAGCACCAAAAGCAGTGTGGGCATTTCTTTTATTTCTTAATAATGGATACTAACTCAGTGAAACTTTTCACTTTGCATTTATCTCGACCTCTTAAATCCCCTTATACTCTGGGGTACACTCTTTTCTCAGTGTAAAGTAATCAGAACTTCACTTCTGCACTCACCAGCATGGAACTCTGGATGTTTTGACAAGGTTTAGAGAGTCTTCCTGTGAGGCTATTCCATATTTCATTCATTTCATGGCCAGGATATCAGAAATGAAAGCCCAATATCTAATCACTGAAAAAGTTCTAAGAGTCATGACCTTTTAAAAGGAAGAAGAAGTATTTTCTAAATTGTAACAGATTTTTCTATCAATGATGAGAAAAAAAAGTAGTAAATAGTATAAACAAAGCTGCTCCTTCACGTTTCCTTAGAGGTACTGAGCGAGCCACACCATATGACAAATTCACACTCACTGCTGGAGCTTTCATGTGTTGCATAGGACAGTGTTTGCACTTTTATAACTTGTGGTGTGAAACCACCTTAAGACCTGAGGAGCTATTTGCTAGGTGCTAGGTATATGAAATGAGGTAAGAAAGTTCCTATCCTAAAGAATTTACAAGGTAGGTAACCAGAAGCATAAAATTCAGAGAAGAGGTAAAGTTGCAAGGAGTCTCTGCAGATCATCTGATCCAACCTTCTGCCAGAAGCAGGCCCTTAGATTAGGTTCTCATGGCATTTCCAAACCAAGTCTTGAGTAAATTAATTGATGGAGGTTCCACCAACTCTCTGGGCAACCTACCCCAGTGGTTAATTATTCTTGCAGTGAAGAATTTGTTTCCAATAGTGAGACAGAACATTTTCTGAAGCAACCTGTCCCCATTGCCTCTTGTCTTGTCACCATGCAATCATTGTGAAGAGAATGTCTCCATTTTCTCTGCAGGACGACTATCTTTCTTGTACTGGAAGACTGTAATTAGATCCCCTAAGTCTTCTAATTCTCTAGGCTGAAAAAAAACCCCAGCTCCTTTGACCTTTCTCCTAGGAGAATTCTTCACAGGTTTCTTTCTAATAACTTATTCAGGATATTTACCGACAGCAGCATTTTGCCTGAATATCTGGAAAGTAAGAAATAATGTCTTCAAAGCCTTCAAAAATAAAATCAACTTCTTTTAAGAGGATTAACTCCCCCAAACAATGTAAGAATTTCATTTTCTAAGTCACCTTTCATAAAAGAAGAAATCTAGTTTTAAAAGTAAATAGCTTTAAATCTTGTAAAGTGTGCATATAGGTAAGATGAGCTATGTGTGACTAAGTGTGTGCATGGAAGAGAAAGAAAGGAAATGAAAGGTTGGTTCTTAGTGAATTGGCTTCTGAGCTGTGCTTCAAAATTTGTAGTCTCTGAAGACACCGTGTGGAGGGATGAAGAATAACAGAAGAAAAGTAAAAGATCAAAACAAGATTTATAACTAGCTTCTTGCTGACAGAATCTGAGCCTGGAGTACAAATTCCTCTATTTTGAAGCAGAAGAGCAACAAAAAAAAATCTGTTACAAGCATAGGGAAACAGACAGTCATCAGACGTGATTGTTGGGATACTGTGCTGCCAGTAATTCAATAAGAGAAATTTCCTCCTGTTATTCTCTACATAGTAGTAGCCTAGCAGCTTTGAACTACTTTTGCTGAATGGTGAGTGATGGCTGTCCTAACAGCAGCACTCTTGTATTTGACATTTGAATTCCACTATATCTTAGAGACACCTTCTTTAAGTATACTTGAACCTGAGAAAAGCTGTTTTACTTAAGTTATAACAGATTGCTTTCCTTGGAACCTATAGATTAATATCATGCAGATAGATCATCATTGGAATGAGCCCTGTATCTTTAACAAAATCCACAGAAACTCTCCATTTTAAATTCTAATATTTTTTAAATAAACCAGACAATAACAGAAGCAGAAGTCTGAAGAAAGTTCTTTTCAGTCAATAATCATACCTCTAGAAAACTTTCTAAGCATGAAGGCATTGCAAAATGTCAGGAAGGACAATCATTTTATTTACAGCTCCTCCAACTCTATATCCCATAGAAATGAACCATGCAAAGGTTAGCATATGTCCTCTATAATGCAAAAATGCTAAATCAAATTTCTTAAAGGCTGGCTCATTTTCTGTACTTGAGGAAAAAAGCCAAGCCTACAAGCTATGCAGATACACATGCCCCAACTGTAAAACCTGCAATCAACAAAGGAAGCCTTTTAGCATATTTAACATTTTAAGATATATAGCATAATAAAAAAAAGGAAAAGCAAAACCTAACCTAATACCTTCTTATCAATTAGAAAACATTTGCAAAACATTTATCATTTCATAGTTAACACTTGCAGAAAGCAACACTTTCTAAAGAATTGGCACTTATTCCTCTTGACAGACTCCGAATTAACTAATAAGCAAGTGCTAACTTAATGCTAACAAAAAAGAGATCTAATAACAGGGTTAAGCTCTATAAAAGAATAAGCTGGGGAACAGGTACAGAGCATTCTATATGTTAAAAAGTTGCAGCTAACATCTAGTGAAAAGGAAATATTCCAGAACTTGTTGCTCACTTAACAAGTTTCTCCTGACTAACAGCAAGGTGGGAACTAAACCAAAGAAACCAGGACGCTGCTTTGTTCCTATAATAAGGCCAGATCCTGATGTTCACGCTGCGTCACGCTGACTGGGATTACTACTAAACAGGCTGCAGTGGCTTAATACTACTAATTGTAAAGGAGTAGGACTGGCCCTTAAATAAACAGACTTCACATACACCTTCTATTCAAGATCTAATTTCACTCAGGGAAAAGCAAACTCAAAGATACTGCCATGGTTGCAAGTTTGCCACACAAGCAAGCACTGTAGTACTAAGATATTTCCATTGGGTTCAGGGCGTTTTCATCAGCAGAGACAAACGCTAAAGGAAAAAGATAATAAGCCCGGCTGCAGTGTGAAAAGGGTGCAGTGTCTCTGACCAATACAAGATGACCCCTTAGCCCAGTGCTGCTTGTCCTACAGAGGTGAATGTGACTGCCTAATCTGTGCTGGCCTAAAAATTTGTTTGCTTGGCTCATAGGTGCAAAAGTTGAGTGTGCCCTAGATTATGTCATCTTTAATGTCTTTTTAATGTCTCTTCTAAAAACATGTGTAAGGGCCTTTTCTGCCACACTCTAGCTCTTAGCAGTGTTGTTCTCCTTTTACTACTGATATGTATGGCCTTTATGAAATGGGTTGGGAAAGTGGATTTAGGTCTTTGTGCTTATTCTGACTACAGAAAAAAAGAAAGACAAAAACAGAATGAAGAATCTTTTATTTTCAATAGCTTGGGCTCAATTACTCAAGCATACAAACACACACACACAAAAAATCCTCCCAAAAAATCTTATTGAGAAAATTGTTCCAGACACTCCGTAGTTTCCAGCTAGCCTCCGTGTGCCTTATAAGGAGAACTCCCATTTCCTTGGGCAGCGCATGTCTGCACCACATGTTGGAAAAGGTAAAGAGTGATAAATCGGTGCCAGGGACAGATGTGAAAGGCTCTGGTGCCTAAAAGCCATCCCAGCTTATTGTTATAAATGCTCTCTTGGTTTGCTTTGGCCAACTTAAATTCATACATGTACATTAGAGGCAGATTATTCACCTATTATTATAGATTTGGTAAATATGTGATGTACAAACTATACATAAAGGGCACGCATCTGATGTGATTCTGTGAACAGAATCTGTAGCTCAAATATTTGTTGGAGAATGGGGTTCAAAACCAGCACAGTCTGCTCTTGAAACTTACAGGATACAAGTTATGCACATCTCTATACAGCCATGTATACACACCCTCCACAACAGGCTCTGAACAGCTACCACGGAGCATAGACATGGGTCTCAGCTTTCTCTTTATCCCTATCCTCAAAAGAAAAGTATCATTCTCACTGTACGGGGCTCTTTAAAGTTTTCTCCTAATGCACATGCTTGATGTTGAATATAGGATTTTTTTCAGGTAGAATCACAGAATTCCATATACTATTTTCATCTTCATACAAAATGTTCACATACACACACTTTTTTGTTTCTTCAGGACAGTTTGTCTCTATTACTCATATTCCAAGCATTTGTTTTTACTTTCACATGATTGATTTGATGCCCCTTTTCCTGATCTCTTGTTGATATCCTTCCAGATTCTGTTCATTTCCACTGCATATTCCTTTGTCCTCTGCATCTTTTAGATCCTACCATTACTTAGTCCCTTAAGACATTAACATTTGCTTTCGACATTAACAATTTTTAATGACTTGATATTGAAAGAAAATGAATTGCTGACACCTTTTATAAAACTCCTGCCATGTTTTTATTCCTCTTTTTTACTAAAAGTAATTCTAACAAGAGAAAACAGCCTGCTCATAGTAATACTGTGACCCTGAGCCCTGCTATAAATGGGAGCTCTGTGGCATGAAATTTTCCATCGGTATCCTAGGAAGGAAAATGAAGCAGCAAACATCATTAATCAAGCAAGACCTACACGTCATAAGCAATAGGCAAGAGTCCAGGAAGGCCACAAGGTTAAAATGCTTTGTTTGAGTAATTATAGGATTTGAAGGATTAGGCTGAACCAGAAGATTTAAGGACACAGAAGGATTAAAAAGGAGAAATAAGTAAATTAAATTAAAGAGAATGAAGGTGTAGAAAATAATACAAAAAATATATTTTTCTCAATAAAGTTTTTGAAACACTTGAAGAATAGTTAAATTAGTAAATTGTTTTCTACCCCTGGAGGGATTTCAATTCCAGTACAATTCTGGTACAATTGGTACCTGAATCTGCAGGGAAAAAGAATCAGTGTGCTTCTGTGATAGGAAACCTGCCAAAGCAAGCACATACTTCAGCTGAAATGGTCTGGATCCCCGAATGCAAATTCACCGTGTATTCTGTAGCCGATAAAAATGTGAAATGCAGTATACAAAACATATGTGAAATCACATCCACCAGAGCCTGTTAGTAAAAGCTGAAGATTCTTCCTGTATACAAATAAAATTAATTCCAGCCTTTGCCTGCAATCTTGAGTTGCAACGTTTTGTAAAACTTGCAAACCTCACGTCTTTTAACAGTTTGCTACCCTTGCAAACTAATAACAGAATTAACTCATACACTTGCCACAGAGATAATGCACAGGCTCTATTACTGGATTATTATGCATGGGAAAAAGTATTTAGGAAATACAATCCCTTGATGATCCACATCTCATGAAGGTGCAAACTGCCAAAATAAAAACAACCACAAGATAACCAAAAATAGACAATGTTAAATTTAAATGAATGTAGGTTTTGTTCAGCCACAAGTACAAGAGAATATCAATTTCAAGAAAGCTATGCCGGGAGAGTAAGGGCTGAAAAACAGACAGCAGCTTTTTTTGGAGTTACTTTAGCATATCTTAATGACGCTGCTATCATTTTCTCTTTTACGACAATCTTCGAAAGCAGAAAGACTCCAGGGACTTCAGTAAAGAAGTATGGGAGAAATTCAAGAAACTAATGACAGGCATAAATTGGAAAGGGGAAGGATGCAGAAAAAATAATCAGTTACTGAAAAAGAGAATAAAATGAAGCCTAAGAGAAAGAAAGCAGCAAGCCTGCACAAAGGATTCAAAACACAGCACTAAGACAAGAGAGAACAAGTGAACAAAATACTCCTTTTCTTACTTATTTGTGTTCCTTCCTATTCCACTGTTATTGAAGAATTATTCTACTGTGTTTGGCAACCCTTGCTAAAGCAACATCACTGTGCTGGCTTGACAGGGGACTTCTTGGCATGATTAAAGAGCAGTGGAACTTTTACCAAACTTTGATCGATTTTGCTGAATCGCTTACATTTCTGTTCAGTATTGGATACAGACAGTCGATGCACTTGCCCAGCTCTGGCTCTCCGTGAGCAAACAGGCTGCTGCAGGAGGAGATGGTGCTCAAAAACCCGGGTGGCAGCACCACCTCCCGGGCAACAGCAGAAAACGGGAGGCAGAAGGAAGAAGCCAACCCAGAGCAGGGTAAATGAGGTAAATTCCTCCCGAAGAGCGAGCGCAACAGGAGAGTTTCCATGACCAAGCTGTATGAACACACCTGAAGACGGCACTAAGATGCACTAAGTATTACAGCACAAAAATCTGTTTCTCTAGAACTCTTAAAAAGCAGGAAAGTAATGACAAAACAAAGGTTTTTGTTAAAATAGAGAAATTTTAAACACAATTAACACCAGTTGCTTCTTAAAGGAGGTGACATAGTCCATTTTATCAAATGAATCTGTTCAGAGTCATTTGCAGAAACAATTCAAATCTTCCCTAGGGTAAATCTGATTCATAAGCTGTATGTTTGCTACTCCCAGGCACTTAAGTCAACAGTAAAACATAAAAACAAAATAGCAAATTTTCCAAGGATTGTTGAGATTCGTACACAATTGAGCTCTAAATATTTTCAAGACAAAAATATTTTTTCCTTCATTTTTTACTGGACATAGTACATAACAGCATAATATTTTGGGGA
>JAUBOD010000150.1:807660-829909 GCA_032353885.1 Nothura maculosa
CTGGCCGAGACGCGGAGCGTGCGGCGCGGCCGGGCCCGGGCGAGGCGCGAGGCGAGGCCTCCTGGCGCCCGTTCCCGCGGGGGCACCTGCCCCGCTCCCGGGGGCGGGAGGAGGGTCCGTGCGGGCCCGGGGCTCGTGCGCCGACCGCTTCGTTAAGGGCGCTGGGCTGTTGTCTTTCTCCTAGGTTTGTTTAGGGTGTTTTATTTTATTGACCTGGACTATTATTCTGGGGTGGTTTGATAGGTTGCTGAGTGTAGATCCAGGTTAAATTCCTACTAGGAGCATTTGGAGGGGGGAGGGGGAATCCTTCCTGTTATTGTAAAGGGCTGCATTTTAGTGCAAGTTTAAATTGGTTCCCTTAAAATTGCTTCCTTCTGTTGCTTCCTCCAATATGAATTTTATTTTTTTCCATTCCTTCATTTTCATTCCTCCTGTCATTTAGCAGTAAAGAGGAGGAGATTGGAAAAAGGGACAGTTAATCTTATTTGGTAGAAATAAAAAAACAACAGAGTGCGGGTTAGTAACTCCTTGGCCCTTCTGTTTGGAAAGAACGAATTGTTCTAGCTGTGAGTTGTTATTTTAATTTCTCCTAGTGCACGTTGGTTTGATGTTTGTAGTGTTGGTGTTGAGCATTGGTTTGGTACCTAAATTTAAACTCAAAACCTTAATATAACAATTTAGAAATAATGCTGTTGAGGTATTCTTGGAGATAACGTGCACACACATTCTTGCAAGAACAGTTCTTTTGGAGCTTCTCTTTCGCTGTCTTTCTCTTAGTCATTTAAAAAACAGCATGGTGGTGTTAATCTAAAGGTTTTGAATGCTTGTGTGAAACTGGGCGACTTGAGTAAGAATGAGACTTTATAAGTGCCATTAACAGACCACATAAAAAATGACACTGAGATGTGCACTGAAAGTAGCACAGAATCAGGTGACCTCAAGCTATAGGAAACGTGGTCACAGACTCTCTTCTGCCCAATATCAGCACAGCTCTGAGCGTAGGGGGCTCCCGATATGCTTTTGAGGGAGACTGAATTTTAAGTTCTTATCACAGATCTTTGAAGCTGTATTTGAAGCTCTTTAGGTTGAGCAATGAATAGGAAAAGAATTATTGCATTTAGTTTTATGAGTAATTACTTAAAGCTAGTTAAACTATTTGTCTACGAGCTTCAGTGTATTAAAACTTTATTTCCTATGTAACAGCTTTTAAGATAACATTAATAATGTTGGAAACCAAGTTTCCAACCATATTGTTCCCAAGCTGTTAATATGTAGATATAAACACTTTTTAATTAGTTACACAATTTTTACCAGAGTGTTTTAGCACTCCTTAAAATCAAATTATTTTACGGTAGCCTGACATGATCTGAAAATGGTATTTCCGGATGCAGAAAACCAGGTACCTGTGCCTTTTTTATCTTAACAAGTATTTTTGGCAAGACTACCTAAGAATAGGTTTTCAGGCACTGTTGCTAGCTGCACTGGCAGAACTTGATTCATAATTTGATTCATACCAAGATTCGTGCCAGGTAGATTTAACTGAGCTCCCTTTGGTTGTTGTCAGAGGCTTGTTGTGGCTGCTCTTGCTAGTGGACCACACACTTGACTAGAACTAATTATTACTCAACACTTTTCTTTATTGTGAACTTTTTTATGTATATTTGTTGTTCACTCTCACTACTTTAAACTTGCAAATCACCCAATGGGTGTGAAGATGAAAACGTGAGCCCTGCTCGCATGGTGTGGCAGGACCAACCCTGCATTTGCGTGTTCCTTAAAGTCCTGGGCTTCCCACCCACCCTTGTTGCTCTACCCTGTTTTGCAGAGTCGATATGCAGTACCTGATGAACAGTTGGGCCATAAATTACTTTAAAAATAGATATGAAAAGGAGAGGGAGGGGGGAGAAAAAAACCTCACACTGCAGTGCAGCTTCACATTCAAAGGATAAGGAAGCTGTCTGAAACTGAGGCAGATGGATTCTGTAACATCTGCCAGAGTTAAAGCAAAAGGAATTGATGGATTTACTGAATCTCTTCTACTTCATAATGTAGTGTTAATTTTTCTAGATGAATTACTTTCTTTTGATAAGGCCGTTGGAATAACTGTTCTTCAAGATTTCTCTTAAGCCTTTTCAGCCTGAAAGTTAGTGAGCCCATTTTAAACAGATTCAAGGTGTGAGCTGCGTATCCTTCAGGAGTAACAGTCAATTACATTTTTCATCCAAGTCCAGTAGTCTAATGTTGTCCTCACAGAGGTCTTGTGCTCGCTTTTTAATGGACGGAGCATCTGTGATGGCTAATGCATACTGAGAGCTGCATATAAACATCAGTAGAGGCAAGAGAAAGGCGCAGGAGGCAAGGCTGATTTAAAGCCTGTTGTGATGCCTTAAATCTAAGTATTTTACACTTACTTGGGTGTCATGTGAAACATTCAAGTCTGTCTTCTGTAAAATGTTAATGCTATGTTAATGCATGTGTAGATTTCATAACATTCAAAGAAATATTTGTCCATCTCTGTGGGCCATGCCCAGAACATGGGCTGATGGGAGGGAGTGGCCGAGTGTGTTAGTACTTGTCTCTGACAGTTAGGCACTTGAAAGCCATTCCGGGCTCGCTTTCTTGGCCTGATTCTGGAACGACTTAAAAGGCAAGTTGCATCGGGGCGAGATCAGACCCAGAATGCGGCAGCAGAGACCAACCTTGTCCACACACTGTCCAGGCCTCGGGGCCAGATAAGCTGCCTTGTCAGGAGGTGAAGCTGCTGCTGCTCTGGTGGTTCTGTTGCTTCAAAATGGAGATAAGTGGGGGGAGGAAGGAGAGCTGGCTCTGTTATAAAGAAATAATTGATGTGAGGATAAAATCACTTTAGTGCCAGGCTGTCATCTTAATATATTTGTTCATCTCTCTTAAGATTTGCGGTCTACTTCCTTTTGCAATTGTAAAAGGAAGTTTAAGCTTATACTGTGAATGGCTAAGGCAGAGCTGAAAAGATCTACCTTGTATCTTCAGAGTTGTTTTTTTAAGAAATTGTAGAAAGCATAGGAGTTACCACTTAGAACAGATACAACTAGCTGCACTTGTCACAAGAGAATTGTCTGAAATTCAAGAGGTTAAAATACAAATTGTTGAGCCTGCTATAAAATCTAATTCAAGTTTAAAAATTCTCCTTGTGGCACCCAAAATAGCAGAGGATAGTAGTGTCTAATCAGCGATTCCCAGGGAATATGTAGTAACAGGTGTGAACTGATAGTAGTGAAGAGCCCTGTAGAGTGCCTTTACTCTTCTAGTTTATTTTAAAAAAAAATGCTTTTTAGCGTTTTCTTGTGTGTAGCTAAAACTCTATAAGAAGGCTTCCTGACTTGTAGTGGTGTTGCATTAGGGCTTAGTGGATAGTTCTGGCTCATGGGCTTGTAGGTCTGTATCTAGTCACTTTCCTGTGTATGTTTGTGGTCACTTTCACTCTGTGTAAATTGTTCAATCAATTTGCAGTCTGTCCTTGAACTCTGGTAAACTTTTAGATCTACAGCATGAAGTGTCAAGCAGCACTTAATTATCTTTTGTGTGAAGAGGCACCTCCTTTTCTTAGTTTTGAACCAACCCTCTTGCTGCTGGTTTCACTTGTTTCATGTTGGGCAACACTGTGAACTTTCTCCTTTGCAACTTCTCAAAGGCGTTAGTTTTGTTGGAATTTTATTTCTTCTCTTTATTCTATTTAAATAAAACATACTGAAAAGTTGGGTAGTTCTAATCTATTCAGCAGCCCCATGTAGAGGAGGTATTCCCTACCTTTGGGTTCTCCTTCCCCCTTTCTTTGGAGTTAGGGTTTCTATTGCTTATACATTGTTGTGTATTTCTCTGATTTAGATTACTGCAGTCCATCTGGAGCCCTGTTCAATAAGGCAATCAGTCTTTCACCTGAGTCTTGTCCTTATGGCGTGTCCTTGCAGCCCAGAGGCTGTGATGCTGCCTGTGAAGTTGGTATTTCCTCACTCACATGTAGTCACTGGCTCTGTGCTCCTCCAGAATTGTTGCTTCTGCTGCTTCCTGCTTATTAGTTTCATAAGGTCCTGTAATTCTTAGCCATTTCATCTTTATTATCTTACAGAACTTCTGTTGTCAATGACTTTTGTCATTTGACTATTGCTGTTTGGTGTGAAATAACTGATGGATATACCGAGCAGCATGAATTCCAACATAGATTTTCTGCTACATTCCTGTGATGGCCTCTCTCGACTGTGAAAATTTAAGCCGTTTAATCTAGCTAGTTACTTCATGCAGAGACGTCCCCTTTTATTCCTTGATTGGTTAGTCAAGATAAGTAAAGGAATAATAGAAGCTTCTTGGAATTCCAGGTAGATTATCACTTAGTTCTCCTTCTCTGCTATTATCCTGCTTACTTTATTCAGCTTATTTCCTTAGCTTTGCAAGGCAGAACTGGCTTTCACAGGTGCTGTGTTGATGATTTTGCAATACATTATTTGTGTCCGCTAATTCTATTCTTGATTACAATGTTTATTAATTTGTACAAATAGAGATGTTGGGCTAGATCTTCCCTGAGGCTGTATTTAAATATTGACAGTGCATTTTTCACGCTTGTTTTTCTTGGGCACTCTGGCAGCTCTAAGGGAGAGGTTATGCGCTTCTTTGAGCAGAGTAGCTCTTCAATGGCTGAAATTTTTGAATGAAAGCTCTCTGGTTCTGGGGGCTGTTTTACCTTACCTGTATGCCCTGCTGCTGCTTTTGTAGTGGCCTTGATGTATTTTCTAGTACCCAGAATATACTTGGTTTATCTGTTCTGATGCTATCTTGATCAGGTGTTCTGTTCTATCTGAGCACTTCTTTATCTTATTACCTTAAAGAATTGTTAGTTTTGCTTGCTGCTTTTTCTGTTTTATTCTTATTTCAACTGGAAGTTTAGGAGACAGTATTTTGAGGGGGAGGGAAGGAGATAGCTATTAATTTAGCTTTCTTAAAGAGAAGATAGTTATTGATTTAGCTTTCTTCCTCATCTGATGTTTAACCGCTCTGAGTTCTTTTCTTAGAATATTAAATGTTGACTAACTAAATTTACTTGGTAAAACATTTCTTTCTAGTCTTATGACCTGTTCTTGTGCTTCCACTGTCAAATACAAAAGTATTCTGGTTTAATAGCACTGTCTTCTACGCTGAGCATCAAGTTCTCGATGCTTACAATGGAAAAATAGGTTGATATGGAGAGTAATTTGAGATAAGTATAAACCTGAACCTTTATTAAACAAGGAAATTAAAAGGTCACTGTCCGATATGAAGTGTTGCAAGCCATCTGATACAAAGTGTTGCTGATATGAACTTTTGCAAGCTTGTCACAGGGTGGTCTTTTGCCACAGTAGTGGTAAAAACAAGTATTCAGGGATAGGGGCTCTGGATTTTCTGCCATCTGACAGATTGGATTTAGCTTGGGTGTGCATGGTACCTGCTGTCGTTTGTCCTCCCTGATCTACTGGAGTTGTTGCCTTCCTGATACCAACATTAGCAAACAGAGACGCAAAGATTAAAGGATTTCTCCACTCTTCCCAACTTTCTCCATTTTTTTTGGAGAAACCTTACTTGGATTTATCTGAGGTCTTGGATTGTGTTTCTTCTCCCCAGAATGTTCAGCCTATGTTGTGCTCCCAGTTAAGATTATCATATATGATCCTTCTCTGCCTCTCACATTGATACCACTGGAATTCCAGAAGTGGTTGCTTTACTGGGGAAGACGCATTTGGGATTGGGGTGGGGGAGAAGTTTGGTGGTTTCGTTTACACTTGAGAACAAAATTACTTTTTTACTATCTATTTATAAGCCTAGTGGCTGGAGGCCTTGGAAGAGCTCAGAGTGGCAGCTATTCTGTCACCGTGCCATAACATGCAGGGAAGAAATAGGCCACCCAACAGGTGCCAGCCAAGTGCAACTGCCCTCTGCAGAGTGCAGCTAATGAGCCAGGCTAGAGCCAGCCTCCTAGCCCCAGCAATGTGCACAACTGACTGCTGCTGTCCTGCTGCTTGAAATGCTTGCTGCAGCCCTCGGCCTGAGGGCTTTGTGCTCCCTTTTAAAAAAGGACAAGGATTTCTGTCAATCCTCCTTTCTGAGAGAGTTAAAATAAGATGCCTTGGTACTGATCCTGTTCTAAAAAAAGCTGAAGCTCTTGCAGAATATGTTCTCTAGCTTCCATAAGATCTGCAGGCGGGGTGTTGAGTATATGTTACGTGAATGTGCTTTGTTCCGGAGGGTCCTCTGCTACCTGTTTGCTTTATTTCATGACCCTCAGTTCCTGTACTGAAAGCCTTACTTCCCATCTGTGTGATGGTGTGGGTTTTTTGCTGTTTATATTTTTTCTTTCCAGTACTAATCTAATTCATGTTTTTAAATACTGAAATTTCTAGCATGGGGCAAATCTATTAGCTACGTGGAAGAAAGGGCTATCAATATTGGAAATATTCATATTGCAACCACGAATTAAGGAAAAAGTCTTTACTTAGAAATAGTTGTGGGTTGGTGTTATTTCCCCCATTTTATTTCAGGTGGGATTTGAAATTGGTAGTGTGAAACTTAAAAAGCATAACAAGTGATTCATTCCTATTTGAGCTTAATATTATTATTATTCTTTATGCATTGTACATGACTATACCTGACTGTACAGAGGTACCACGCTGGTCTCAAAAGGATCTTTTCTTGGGGTTATTTTATTTGAAAACACTAAGTATAAATCTGCAAATGCTCATTGGAATGCTGTTGTTAAGACTTACAATTATTGTGTGCTAAATTGTCATATCTTGAATTATTTACCTGACACTATCTTGTGAATAGTTCCACTCAACTTTTTTTTTTCCTCCAACTGCATTTGAATAAACTTGATGAGGTGCTTTATAAATTGTAACTAAATACTGCCTTTCTTAAATAGGGATTTGAGAGATTATGGCATCTGAAGCCCACAATGATAGAAAACAGAACGTGTTGCATATTGAGGGTCATTCCATTGATCTTCCCAGAAACAGAATTTCTTCTGTCACTAAAAAGATCATGAAGGAGGTAAGGTTTTTGATTTCCTCAGATTAAGCTGAAGCAAACACTCTCACAGAAGTTCATAGCTCTGAGCAGTCTAAAACAAGAAATACAACGTTCATTGTAATGAAGGCTCTGTTTCGTGTTGAGATGTGAATTATGCAAAGCTTACATGATGGGAAATGTGCATTGCATTATATCAATGCAGTTACTGTATGCCTATTATGTACGTCCTAGCTCCCATGTGGGCCGTGGGTATTGATGTGGTTTTACTCCTACCTGCTTGCCTGCCATCTAGCCAAGAACTGGTTCAGAGCAGGGCTTCGGTCATCAGAAGGGTTTCCCTCACCGGGAGAGCCAGTGGCACAGCAAGTGAGAGGGAGGGCACACAGATGGAGACAGCCCCATTTCCCAATGCCAAAGAGCTGCTCCGATAACTCGAGTGCTTCCGCTGGGACCCGGCCAACCCAAAGCACTTTCTCTTATCTGTTCCTGCTGGCTGAAGCCTTGATGTGGCCAGCTGGGGAACAGAGGGAGTATTAGGGAGGTAAACTTCACTTCAAATGGTGGTGAAGATATCAGTGTTCTCTGTGGCTTTGTTTTTTATTGAAACCATAAATTAAGCCACATGCTTTTCCATGAGTCAGTGACATAGAAAGATTCTGGCGTCATTTTGTTGTCAGGAGCTTAACTGCTTAACAGCAATATAAGCTTCCAAATTGAACTGCTTACAATATATGAGCATAGTACCTACTTAAATGAAAATAAGCATTTATTTTTACGTCAGCATCTCTCTGCTTTGAAAAAATGTTTGGTTTTTCGTTCAAAAAAAGACCAGAATGTCAGCTATTAATCTTCATTAAGTGAAGCTGTAAAACATTGAATATTATAAGACAATTACACTTTAGAAATTAATCTTCAAATTATTACTCCATTTCAAAGGTTTTGCTAATATGTACAGCACAGCCTTGAATGATGCATGTGATTCTTTTTGATTATTGCTGTTCCATGCAACATAATTGCTATCAGAATAATATTCATGTGAATGAATTCAGAGTAATTAAGCTGGCGATTTATACATCAGGGTTTTTTTTAATGTTACACTGAGTGGGACTTTTTTTTTTCTACTGTGGTCTCTGCTGTGTTGTTAAGCATCAATCGTTAATGAGACAGATAATTCAGTTTCACTGCCAAACTTTAGTCGTCTTTTTCTTAGTGGCAATTTTCAATTACTCTCTCAAATCAAGAATCTGGTTCTGATGCTGCAGCCTCGCCTTTTGGCAGAGCTACCACAAGCCTGTAGAAAATGATGCTCTAAGGAGAGCTCTGGCATCTGCCTGCCTGTGAAACATCTGTGTGTTTGGAGAAGTTTAACACAGCTGCACTTCGGTTGCAGAATTGGAAGGATGGGTGCTAGGGGATCTGTGGCAAGCGTAGCCTGTGTTTAAAAAAAAATTCCTTCTTTAACAAAATGAGGAATTGTTTGAGGTTTGTTATTAATACAGCTCTTCTTCTCTTTCACCTCTCCCAGGGCAAGAAATCTCCAAAACAGTTGGCTTTATATACAAACAGGTAGGAGAACTTTGCTGTTTAGAATCTTGGATTTAGAATGAGGAGGGAGAAGCAGTTTAAAACTGCTTTAAGTGATCAAATGCAAATATAAAGTTGTCAGCTTGCATATAGAACTTTATTTTACTACTGCTACTTTGTTTTTGTCTCCACTGTTAGTACAAAGAATCCTTGTATTAATGAGAGCAAGAGAAGGGTATTGATTGTAACTCTCCTTCCTGATAACCCAAATACCATGAAGATATTTCATTGGTGCAGGAGGATAGAAAGGCACTTTTTAAAGAAGCTGCAAGCTTAATACTGAACTCATTAATGCCATTTTTAATAATAACACAAAATGTATGGTTTAAGTGACGTTTTCTAAAATATTGCTCTATTTTTGCAGAATAACAGTTGGAAAAACGGTGACCAGTACCCCCTCTCTTTTCAAAGTAGCATATTGTAAAAGGAAAGTTCACTGTTATACTCCAAAGCCTTGTTATAGAAAGAAGCAGTTCCCCAAATTCAGGGGCTGTGACATGGCAAATAAAGAAAATGAACTGGCTTGTGCAGGGAATCTGCCAGCAAAGCTACACAATGACAGTCGTTCACACCTGCTAAATTCTAGTGATTCTGGCTCATCCCAAACAGAAGGCCCCTCATCCAAATATAGTGGATTTTTTTCAGAGGTAAGCAGAGGTTTGTTGCTGTTGTCTTTATTATTATAAAATAAACTGTTGCTGCTGTTTTTATTATTTAAAAAATAAACTTGTTTAACATAAAGCTGCTTTTGGTAAATTGACTTGTGTAGTTAGTTGTGAAAACCTTTGAAGAGATTTAGTTTTCTTAGCATACAAGCTGCCTTAGGACTAGTGATTGACAGTTTGTGTTTGTCAGTTCATGGTGGCTCCCTTGCTTACAGTAGTAGTCCTGCTGCTGTTCCTGTTCTTGGTCCAGCACTGAAATTCAGAACCAGCAGCTAGGCTGGACTAAAAGTAAACCAACACAAAGGAAGTTGCTTTGACCTGAAAGGATTTTGTGACTTAGAATGCTGCACATCTATACATGTGCTTTTGAATGAGTTAGCGTATAGATGGCAGTAAGCAAGTGGTGTTGGACGGGATACTTTTCAATAGCAATATTGGTTAATAGTGTACAAAAATAATCAAACAGGCTTTAAGTCTGTACTTCCCAGTAAAATTATTTGATGAAGTTCACTGAATGGTTGCTGTGCTCCTGCAGCTGGCTAAAGGTCTAAAAATGAGTCTCATGGTAGTCAGGATTGTTTAAAGCCCCTTGAAGGTTCTTCTTTCCTCTCAGCATAGATGCTTGTCACGTAACCAGCCAGTGAGGCCTGGCAGTGTTTAAGGCAAGGCATGTCCTTGCTGCCCCTTCGTGGCACCTCATAGCCTTGTAGTGCCATGAGAGCTGCCATGAAAAGACAACACCAAGAGGCCAGTGAGGTGAAGGTGCAGATTTGTGCTGCTGTTGAACCCCACTGAATTTGATGACTTCCAGGCAGCAGTGAAGGAAGAGCTGCAATGTAGAGGTGGCCCAAAGAAGGGTAAAGAAATGAGCCACAGACAAGACTTCTTTCTTTTCTTCCTCTTAAAAACTAGGTATCAGTCGCACAGATGGCTGAGAGATGTAGGTAGCAACGTTCACTTTAGTCCAGAATGTTTTAATAAAATATCTAAACTACCGTCCAAGGATAAAGCTTTCCAGAAATTAAGCATTTTCTCTCAGTATTCATAATATATACAGTGCTTTGTGTCTGAATTGTTAAAGCTCTCAAAATTACTAAACATCCAGGTAAACAGCTATTGAAGTCAGTGAGAATTGTAAGCTGGCAGTCCTGAATGCTGTGTTTAATTGTGGACAGCCTAAACAAGCTACTAGGGTATCTACAGTCACCTTTTGGGTGAAGTAGTCTTAATCTATTTTTTGCTGCCTTCTCAAGGAAATAAATTATTAAATAATGATTTTGTGTCTGTATATAAGAGTATTTTATATGCTAAGTTATTACAGTAACTTACTGTCCTGTTGCTAGTTGTTTTAACTTGCAGTAAACTCTTTTCTTTGTATTCTCAAAAATACTATGCAGGTTTCTCAGGACCATGAAACTATGGCTCAAGTCCTTTTCAGTAGGAATCTGAGGCTGAATGTAGCTTTAACCTTTTGGAGGAGGAGAAGTATAAGCGAACTGGTAGCCTACCTAGTGAGGTAAACTGGGCTTCTCATATTTTCTTCTTCTAGAGTAGCAATCTCACATATGCTACAGTCTTGTTGGGGTTCCTAAAGTTTGTAACTTAGCTATAATTACCTGTTCTTTAAATGATAATGGAAGCATATAGATTAGCTTATGCTCTGCTAGTAATGCTTCTTATTTTGTCATTATTTTTCGTAGGATACAGGATCTGGGAGTAGTAGTAGACTGCCTTCCTGTGCTTACAAACAGGTAAAAATAAAACTAAGTGGGGAATGAGAATCTCTAAGATACCCGCACGGAAGTTCAGTCACTTCTGAAACTTCTTCTTTCTTAAGTTTGCAGGAAGAAAAACCATATATATCAGTTGGCTGCTGTGTAGATCTTCTGCCTTTAGTGAAGTCACTGCTTAAAAGCAAATATGAAGAGTAGGTATCGCTTTTGAGTGTTTTGGAAATGTTTCTTCCTGGCTATGCGCTGCCCTTCATTTGAGAGGTGTTTAATCTCTACCTTGATCTCTTTTGCCTGACTTTCTTCAGGAAGGTGTTTCCCGAGGAACTTTACTGTAAACCTTCACTTCTCCCTTGAAGTGCAAAACTTGTATTTCGTCTGCAAGGTTAGGGAGCAGAGAACTAGCTGCTTTGGCTTTGTGCAGATGCATTCGTAGCAAGAGAAACATGACTGAGGTATTAGGCTTGCATATTTTGCAATATAAAATCAGTGCATATTTCTCAAGCAAAATATTTTAAGAATCTTCTTTGTTTCTTTTTTTTTTTCTTTTTTTTCCCTCTAAACAAAAGCAGAAGTTTACCACTTGGAAGCTAAAAATTTGAACCACAACCTAAACATGAGAAACTTTAGATTATTGTTTTTCTAAATTTTCCAGGTTAGAAAATGCATTGCTTTTGGTTGCTTTCCTGTTTAACACTTTAGCTAACCTGGAGTTATTAATTTAAAAAGCAAAAGGACTTTGCCTCTAGTTGGCTTGGTATTATCAAATGGAGTAACATATAATATCTAAAATATATTGTTACAGATATGTGATAGTTGGTTTAAACTGGCTCCAGGCTGTCATTAAAAGATGGTGGTCAGAACTATCAGCACATACAGAAAAGACAGAGGATGGGTGAGTATAGTATTAGCATATATTAAAATGTTTCTGTAGTTTATTCCATCTGCTCTGTATGAATGTGAATTGGTGCTAGCAGATCTCATCTGCAAAAAAAAAAAGTGATAATCAGAATTTAAGAGTTTAACTGAACTTGAAGACATGGTTATCAAGCAATGAGCGGTGCTTGTTTTTCATCTAGAGTTCCCAAAACAATGCAGAACAGAATAAAATTAGGGACACAGAGGTAATCAAAACATTGTAGAAGTTGGATTTACCTTTTTTCTTTTTTTTTTTTTTTAAATGTTCTATGTGTGTTGTGTTGGGGGGCGAGGGGGAGTTGTTTGCTTGCAAGACTAAGGCTATATGGAAAACCATCTATTTGCCAGGAAGCCTACTTGGAGTATACATTACAAAGCCTTGTTATTTCATTCTCTTTCAGAAATATTCCTATTTTAAAACATCAATTAAGTGGATTATGGGAACAGGAGAGTCATCTTACTCTGGTTCCAGGATATACTGGTAATATAGCTAAGGTAATACAGTTCCAGTAGTGCTCAGTAATGAACATGGATGTATCATTTTAGGATTCCTGTAGTTGGATGTTATCCCTTTCAAACTATTGAAGGATAAGTGCAGCTTGATTTTACTAATGCTCAAGTGTATTATATAATATGTTGCAGAAATCTGGAGTCAAGTCCTCATGTTAATAGTGAGGTTTTTTCTTCCTTCCAGAGAAAGAGTAATAGCTAGTAATAGTAAGGTTTAACATAATACAAAAAGAGGGCCAGATGAGTAGGTTCACTGAAAGGAATCTCCTGTATCTAGTTATGCAAGTAAGTGTAGTGCGTCTCGGAGAATCTTGCCTCAGCAATGTTGTCATTTCAGTGACAGATCGCTGGAGCAAGTGACAGTTCAGCCATCCTAGTAAAGCTAAAGCTTTTGTTAGTCTGATGCTTAGGAAATAATGAGGTGGGGTGAACAGAAGGGTGGCCCTGTCTGAAGTAAATACCCTGCTTGTATTTTTGTCTTTACATGCTCTGGTATTGTTGTCACAGTAATGTGGTGGTGATGCGTGATTTGTTGCTCATGGTACTTGTCTCTATGCAAATGCCTTTCTGAGGTTCTGCTCTAAGGGTTACAGTGAGTTAAAAACCTCTTCCCTGGAGGGATCTCTTGAAGGTAAACAGGAAGAAAGGAGACTAAGGCAACAAAAGCAGGTATTTGGTTGGTTATGTGCAGCTTATGTGCACCTCTCATAGCAGCTTGCTTTTTGAAGCATCAGTAATGGAGATTGTCTCAGTTTTTGAGGTAAACAGTGAGAAATGATGTGTATCAAGGACTTTTATCATAGATTTACCACAGATGTCCTTTTTGGAGTGTAAGATTCAATCCTAAATAAATCTCTTGGTGCTCCTAAGATAATATGGGAGATATGAATGGAACATGAAGCAGTGCTGCCATAAGCTACAGAAAGCCCAAAGCAAAGAAGTTGGAGATACTGTGGACTTTTATTATTGCCAGTGACTTTTGTGGGATTTCTAATTCTACAGCTATAGAACTTGTCACTGTGATGCCATAAGTATTGCAACAAACACTTTCTCCTCTCTTTCTTTTAGGATGTAAATGCTTATTTATTACAACTACACTGACGTGACTGAGAAATGTGTGCTTATGTGGTGAACTGATTCCCTAAAATATCTCCGAAATACGTACCGTTTCTGAAAGCCTTTTGAGAAATGTTGGCAGAAGAGAACTGAACTGTCAAGCTGTTTAATGAAACCACTAACAAAACCCTAACAATCTACTTCACATTGAAGTGGAAAAATGTCTAGTAGGAGCAGCTTTTACTTCAGTGAGGTGAAAGTGCACTATGAAAACTGTATGCCTTTGCTGCATTTGGGATGTGTTCAGTTCCTAGGTAGTCATTGAAATGCTACTGTGTTTTACTGCAACGTTGTGTAGAAGATTAACTGTGCTGTCCAGAGGACAAGATGGCAGAAGCAGCTATAAGCAACCAGCAAGACCAGTCAGCATTAAAAGCTTTTAAAAGTTTCTTTCACAGGAGATCTCAAAGATGCACAACTATTTTTCAATTATGTTTAAAAATGTCAGAAATATTACTATTGTTTTAATCAAACTATTAAAGACAGTTTTTGTTTGCACTATTGAGAATGATACAGCAAAGATGCCTTAATTACTAGTGTTTCAAGAAGCCAATGTATTGATATGCAAGTAGCTATATTGCTCACAGATTAAGACGTGATGAAAAACTGCTACAAAATCAGGGTTTCACTTTGTATAGAGTTGTTCATGAAACATTGCACATTTACAAAATCATGTATGTGAACTATTATAAAAACCGAATGCAAGCTTTGATAAACAGTTATTGCAAATGTCAGCAGACTGGTGAATTTGTCTAACAAATGTTTTTATATTGTATGTGGATTTCTAACATAGTAATCTTCAGTTCTGTATCATTTAAACTACATGCAAATAAGTAAATATATTAATTGTATCTACTGTTTTTTCTTTTTAAGTTCATAAAAGCAATTTATAGAACAATCCCTTCCATACTACTTTTTATGATAGCTATTTATATCTGTTTTGAAATGTTTACAGCCAGATGAGGCCATGTTATTCAATCTCACCCTTTATATTCTACCTCCCTTAAGAAATTAACAGCCTTTGCAAAATTAATAAAGTTTTGTTCTGATGAATGATGGCAGATTCACACCCCCTTAAATTGGAACACACCAAACGCATTGAAAATACAACTCTAAACTTTTTCTTGTTACATGCTATTTTAATTTAAAAATCGTAGCTTTACAGTGAGAGAGTGTCTGGAGTTTAATGGTTTGCTGTTGCCTTTTCTGTTTTGGCATTAGAAAGAATGCTTTCCAGTTAATATCTATGTAGTGCCAGCTGCACGCTCAGAGCATAAGTACACATGCCCAGCATGTATTGCCAAACAACCTGCTTCCAAAAAAGAACCCCAACTTAGAAGGATTATTTTCTTGCCTGTAGTTGAACATATATGCCCCTTTTTCCTGTGCTAGACAGGTAAAAGGTTTCCTGATAGGTTCAAGTGATTTTTGTTTTTCTTTTTTCTTTTTTTTTTTTCTCAAAATGGATGAAGCTAATGAATTTTAAAATCTTGGAGCAGTCAGCAGCTTTTAGGCTTCCTGTTGTTTTGATTTGAGTCTTTTATATATTATTAATGACTTCTGGATAACAAATTCCTAGCTAGCCTTCAGAATTTGGTGCTTTTAAGGAGTGTTCACATAACTAAACCACCAAAGGTTTGCACTTCGCAGGGCAGTCAGCTAAAGGAAAAGCACTTGAAATGTCTTAAATCTGACCGTTTTGTGGGCCAATCTCTTGAGGTATGAGGATAGCCCCATTCTCTTATCTCCGTGTATTATATACCAATAAATGTGTTTCACAGTGTAAAGAGTCTGAGAGAGAACTTTTTGCTTTACAATGTGTTGTTGTCAAGATTTAAAAGAATTATGGTATAGAAGTATTCTTATTACTCTTCTGTGGTGCATTTAAATATAAAGAAGTAAAAGGTGGCTTTACACTTGGCTAGAAATTGCTAGAGCTCTTAGATTACCCTTGAGGAATATACTTTAAAGGTGATAAATCATAGATCTGTCTTTGTTTTCATAGACAAAATGAAGAAATACATGGCCATACACTTGGATTGTACAAGAAGTTATCATTGAAGTTAACTGATTAAAATATTCTAGGGTTCTAGAACCCAGCTTGACTACAGGAAAAACTCATAGGCTTGTAATGGAATTTGCATGTGGCCATGGGTTTATCTTCAAATGAGAAATGAGGATGGCACTTTTGTACTAGCAGTAAGGTAAGATTGACTTGAGGATCTCTATGATAAATATCTAATAAAATTATGTATTTTTACTGACAAAAGTTATATTTCAACATCAATAAGATGACATTATGAAAACATTGTCTTTAGTGTCTGTGCCTTATTTTAAATTCCTTTTTCTTCCTTTTTATTACTGTTTTAAGGCAGCTACTAGACTAAAGTACAAGATATGAACTCTGAAGTGATTTCTTTTTATTGTGATCTTTTAAAGAACTCAAGTCTATTCAGGTTGAAATTCAGGCTCAGCTTGTTCTGTTTCTCATAAATGGCAGGGAATCAATTTTGCTGTAATAGAGTATCATTATATATGATGTCTGCTCAAAGGAAGTATGAGTAAGAAAAGAAAATCTTAGGCTGTACAAGTCAGCTCGATATGTTTTTCTCACTGAATATAAGAATCAAAGTTCACAAATAGTTTGTATGTAAATGCTGATCTTTGTTACTATTTGTGTTTGGGGGAAAAAAAGAAAGCCATTCTAGCTTTGTACCAAAATACTGGGTTAGAGCTGTGCTGCTTATCCATGGTGTCAACAGTGGGTAGGACGTGGATTCAGTCAGATGTTCTTGAAGAGTTCCTGAAAAGATGGTGTTCTCTACCTCTTGGTTATGGATGGCCTTCTTCAAACTCTTCTTTCATATGCCAGTTACTAATGAGAAAATGAATTTTAAGTGTAAGTTCTAGTCACGGAGAAGAATGTATGTGCTTAAGTATGGACACGTACATGGAGCTGATCTTTGTGCTACCTTGTCTTTGAAAAAAGTTTCAAGTCATAGTGTCTTTCGTTCCCCTGTTCACAGAGAGCACTTGAGGCTGTTGTGATCGAAGGTTTCTTATCTGAGGTGCAAACTAGGGGTTTGCCTGTCCCCTTAAACTGAATTTAAAGCAGCCCTCTGGCAAGCTGCCTTTCTTCAGTGCTGAAGGAATCAGTAAGTTGTTGCTGTAAGGATCACTGCTCAGGTATGGCTGATGCCTCGTTGAGAAGGAAGACTGAAGAGACCACCCCATTAATTAGCCAGGTTCGAAGAAGGTAGCGTGCCCTAATGATTACACAGAGCTGCTTGGAAGGAGCTAGGCCTGTTTCTTAGTAAAGAATATACATTAGCTTTGCAGGGTGGTTAGTATATCACAGATAGGGATTGCAGTTCCAGGCTACTTCGTAGCTTGTTAGAAAATGTTTCTGATACTAGAAAAGCAGCAGCAGCCCTCCAGGAGCAAAACTTCCTGAGTGAGGCACAACTTAGCCCTTGATACAGGCTGCTTTACTTTTCATGGGAAAGTGCAGTATTTTCAATTGGGGAGCAGGAGGGATAAGAGGAGGAATAGATGAGAAAAACTGCTCATGAACTTAGTGGCATCAGCTCCACTGCTTTATCTCAGTATCCCAAAGTAAACCTGTATTGCCTTTTTTTCCTGGTAATCTGAAGTGGGTGAGCTTGGAGTAATGAGTCTTAAAGTGTGGTAAATACTAGATACATTTTGAGCCTCACTTTGAAGTTTGCATTTGCTTTTCCTAATTCATCTTCTCTCATCTTCCAATATAATACAGAACTGGATGTCTGTCTTAACTGTGGAGATCAGCAGCTATATTTTGTGTTCAGTTTTTTTGTACAAAGGAAATAGTGACTGTGCAAGAAGTGAACCTGAGCAGTTGATGGTCAGCTGCAAATTACCAGTGTGAAATCTATTCCTACTATGCAAATTCTTTAGTTTATGAAAGAAACTGGCTCTGTTGATCTACTGGTGTATTAGGGGAGAGAGCTTTCTTGAAGCAGTTTTAATATCTTCCTATGTCAGACAAGTATTGAGTTCAGTTTCTGTCTTCAGTCTACCTTCCTGCCTAGTAATAATTCCAGGTTGCAGCTGATGATTCACTAAGGGAATACATTGGGCATACTTGCATTGCTAGTGCATATGTCTATACATTTTTTTAAACTTAAAAGTTAATTTGAATGTTAGTTTTGTAATTCATTCCTCAGAATGAGGCTAAAGGCAAGTTTCTGTGCATTTGTCTGCTCATTCTTCAGCACTTAATTAAGGTTTTTATGCCTCTTAGCCTGTGTATAATATGAACTGCTATTACTGTAAAAGCAGTGAAAGAGCAGAACTCTAGACAAAACAAGACTGTTTATCACAGGGCAATTGATTTGGAAGCAACTGGAAAAAAAACATCCCTCTAATACTCAAACCCACTGCTGTCAAGGGCTGCTAAGTGAAGGGGGAGCCTTCATGGCCACAAGTCTGAGCTTGGGTGACAAGCGCCAAGGCAGCCACAGGATCAGAGTCCTGTGCTAGTCCTGACACCAGTTTGCTGTGTGGGAGGCAGGAGTAGACGCTGCCTCTACCACATACAGTAGGAATAATCACCCTGCCTTGAAACACTATAAATGCAGCATACTTTTGTTCCCATACTAGTGGTGCTTTTGTAGTATGTTTCTTTACACAGAATATAGCAATGTGATCAGTAGATACAGAATTGAGATCCACCACTTCAAGTTGAATGCAGTGTAGGTAGTCCCTGCTAACACAGGTCACTCTTCAGTCACTTAGAATGCTATGGAACAGATGAACAACTGACTGTTGCTTTTCTGTTTAAACAACAGTACTTGACTCTATTGAGCAGTACTTTGTTGAAATACAAGGAAGCCATGCTTGATATCTAACTACTTTAGATAGTAGTTGGCCTAGTACTAAAGCCATTGAAATTACTTGTGGGAAGTGGTAGCCCCCAAAATGCATGTGATAAAAATGATTTTACAAATGTATTTGACTTGCTTTAAAATACTACGTATCTGTGAATAATGATGTCTTATGTGCACTTGAGAAGCAAGGTATTCCTCCTTCCATAGATGTGGTGCATTTTACTAAGTGAGCAGCGTGTATGTGGTGAATGACTAAAATCTAAATATCAAGATAATGTTAAATTCTAAGACTTCTGTTGTAGATGTAAGTGTTGGAATAAATACTTGCCTTAGCGCCATATTTGAAACTGTTTACAAGTCACTTTATCTCTTGTAATTTAGGTCAATTCTTTTCTAGTTGTATTTAATCTACTTAGCTTAATTTTCAAAAAGTCTGAATTACGTTTGGGGTTTAATGTTGCCACTTGGATTTCAGATCTTTCATGGATTGGAAGATGTGGTCGAATAGTACAATAAATATTCCAAATTTGGAAAAACAGACAATCTTTTTGTGTTTTGTGATAAATGGTTTTTGTATCTCTTATTTTGAACAGGCATGACCTTTCTGTTTCTCAAAATATTTTCGGTAAGGATGAAACAGTTTTTAGAGACGGCTGATTCAAGCAAGAAGAATCACTTCAAAAAGCCCTGTGACTGTTTAAATAAGGTTCAAAAATCTTCGCCTGAGAAGCGTGGCTGCGATGGCTGAAGAATCGGGTCAGATCCAGGAAATCCTTCCAGCCCTGTGTGCCTGGTTCCACACCAGTGAGGCAGCTCAAGCTGAAAGGAAGATTAGAGACTTAGTGCTGACAGTGCAGCCAGGTTGCCGCCCCGTCACGGGTTTCTTCCACCTCTGCTGCCTTGGAGCACATCTGCTTGGCGGAGTTCCAGGGGCCTCCTCCGCCTTGTCAGTTACCCAAGTGAGAGCAAAATACCTTCAGAATTGGCGCTCCCAGTTTCCTGAGTGATGTCCTACATCTTGAGCCTTCCAGTTCCTCAGTACCAGCAAATCATGAGTCTAGTGCCATCCATGTGAGGATGTGGAGCCTTCAGATGCTTTTCAGATGAGTAACACATGCTGCTGCCGCTCTGCTCGCCTCCCACATCCACGTCGGGAAGCAGGTTGCAGGTCTGAGTTGTGTGCTGCGTGGCTATTTTAGTTATCTTGTTATCCTGAACACTGCATAGTGAGCCTTAACAGAAATAATGCCTGCAATTGTGGACTTTTAAAACTGGTTGCTAGTTAGGGAAAAATCATGCTGCTTGGAAGCGTGGTGGGCCTGTTTGCTTTCCTTCCCCTTCCTTACTTCCTCTAGTGAAAATCTCTAAAATCATTGGTGGCTGCTCAAGTCACTTCTGCAGGCCCAGGTCTTTCAGGCTTGTTTTCTAACCCTGCAGAAAATGATCGGAGTTGGGTACAGGGAGGACATGTTTAGTGTTGCTGCTCACGCTATGCTTGGTTAGTGTGTGTGTGTGGACTAATGGTTGTGCCGGCTTTTATGTGTCCTTCTGCAGTGCAGTTATGCGTCTTCTGGTGGCAGGTGGAATCTTTCCATATCATAACTCTTGATTCAAACAGCAGTATTAATGGCTTTCCAGCTGAATAGAGAAGCCTGTTAAAGTAGCCTAATGGTCTAAGACTGTTGTTTTGCTGCAAAGAGATGTTGTTTTTGGAACTTAGGTTTTCGTGCATGCAGATTACGTGTCTCCAGCATCAAGCAGTGCTGTGGCCACGTGCCAAACACAGTGCACACCCACCTCCTCCTCCTCAAAAAAAAAAATGACACAAGAATGTCCTGTGCTTTCTCTCCAGTTGGATATTCAGGATTCATGCAGTGTGTGTGCAGTGTGCTGCATGGATTGTCCGGATATTTGGTGGATGATCTCAGGCACCTCGCCCTGCCGCGATGTGCGCGGGAGGCGCCGCAGAGCCGCTCTGCGGGACCCTGGGGAGCAGCTGGGAGGGCCGCCACGTTGGCGCGCGGCTCCGTGTGAGGTGGTCGTTCTGGGACACAGCCCAGACCTCATCTAGTAGCCTTCTGTAAGCTCTGGAAAGAGAAGGAAACCCCCAGTGATTTGCTCATTCTAGTTTGGATGAAATAGTGCTGATTCTTCTGTTTATGTGGAAGAAACTGCACAGCCTCCTCTCTGTTGTTTCCTAAACTTATCAGATCTTAACTCAATCTCATCAGGCTCCCATGTTTAGAAGTCTGTTCACCTACAGTTCATTATATCCCAATATATACCTCTTTTTTTTTCCCTGATCAGTCAATAGATCAGTCAGTGCTTCCTTTTGCAAAAGGAAGGAAAAAAGTTTATAAAAAAATCACAGAAGTCCCATAAGACTCTTACTTTAGTCTATGGTTGGCATAGATTTATTTGAATCAAACAGGAAATATTACTAATTGCAAAACTGCTAATCATACTGTTTTAATGAAGCTGTTGTTTAACACATTGAATAGCAATGCAGCAACACACAGAAAATTAGTGTGTTTGCCACTGATTAATGGTAGATGATGCCTGCAATTCACTAGAGTGGTTCCTTTGAGCAATTCTCTTTGTATGAACTTGGGTTCCTCAGGGGAAGTCACCACTTGCACAGGCTAATGTGCTTGAGCACAGATGTCTATACGAATAGTAATGGACTTTAAGCTGAAATGAGAACATGATGTAGATGATGGTACTGTAATCCAAATTATTTCATTCAGATAAATGACAGAAATTTAAGGGTCGAACAAATGTGTGAAGAAATGTGAAGAAATCTTCCAGAGCCCTTGAAACTTCTTCCACTTGGGCTCCGGAGCATGAAAGGATGCTCAGTGGCATTCAATGGCCTGTCACGCAAGACAGACTTCCATGCAGGATCCTCCAAAGGTTGCTATTCTGCGGAACTGCGTTGAGGCCACCTTGCCGCTCTGTGTAAGCAAAATTCAAATAGGGAGAAAAATGAAGAGCACCCACCAAGAAATAAGGACGTGACAGTGTTTGTTTGCTTGGAGCACCGAGCGCCACAGTGATGCATCACTAGCATTAGCTAAATGACGAGGGGTGGTGCCTCTGAGCAAGGGCCCAGAAATCCAGACACGGGTGCAGCTGCTGCTTGTTCCCTGCTCAGCTTCACGTGAGATGGAGGTCTTAAACAGGTTGCATGCTTGGGACATTACTGATTAATAGAGAGGTAGGGTCAACTGCTGTGGTAAACCACACGAAGACCTTTAAATACCCTAAGACAACATCCAGGTCCTGATCACCTTCCCCCTGTGTGTGTTGTCCTGTTGGTTCAGCCGGTCACAAGCAGATATTGTCTGGTAATCTCCATTTCAGCATTTTCTACTTGTGCTTATTAAAATGAAGAATGTATTAGCCCCCTAAACCCATTTATTGTCTCCCTTCATGTTTTTAGGTATATGGTACCATAAGTGCATAAATCATTAACTCCTGAATAAAAAAAGATCCTGAATTTGGAGGTGGAAAACAGAGGTGAGGTAAACCAGAGGTAAACTTGAAAGATATATCAAGAATAATCTTTAGCAGGAAAAGAAAGTGGCACAATCCTGAGCACCGTAGTACTGCTGAGAGGTGTTAAGCCTAGTGGTGCTAGGAGCCTTTCTGCCCTCGCACGCACGTCCTTCTGCCACGGAGAGCAGGGCACAGGGGGCTGGTCCTTTCCACGCAGGCCACAATGTGGGCTCAGAGGCAGAATAAGCTCATGGGATTTGACAGGGTGGCAGTGCAAATGCTGTCACTGAGCCCAGACTCTTGTTACTACCTTGTTTTCTTCTTGAGGAAG
>JAUBOD010000150.1:834292-848267 GCA_032353885.1 Nothura maculosa
GCCGCGGGGAGAGGGCGGCGGCCGGGCCGGAGCGCAGGGGCCCGCGGGACCCGCGGCCCCGCTCTTGGGTGTCCTCAAGCGGCCGTGTCCGTGCGTGGCGCTCGGGCTCCCACTGATTCGTGAGTGAGTGAGACTTCCTAGGTGTCAAAATATTAGAACTGACTTTTCATTAAAAAAGAAAAGTAAAAAAAAGCGTTTTGTTCTGGCGTACAGTCCTACTTAGCTTTATTAGGCCCAGATTCTGTCGCTTTTTCATTTTAAGACTATCTGATCAGTAAAGACACCCTTCCCCTTCTTTCTACAGCATAGCGAGGAGAGGGAGGGTAAACAAGAGTAGCCTGAAGTAGCATGTCCTTGGTTCCTATTGCAGATGCGCAATGGGCTCTGTCCAGTGAGGAGCCAGCACAGCAGAGGGGCACAAGGTCACAGCTGTAGTTGGCTGCCACAGACAGATTTGGAGCTGGGTTTTGTACCAGGAGAAGAAACCCTTTCACACGTCATGGTTTTATTCCTTCAAAGAAAGGGGTGCAAATGCATTTGGAAGCATGGAAGCCGTCACGCTAGCTCATGCAGTCTCAGGTTACAGTGGACTGTTGCTTTCCATGTTCTGCCAAAATTAAGGTACAGCATCTCATAATTGCTTTAGGTTATTCCCTCTGCAAATGGATGACCCAAACTTTGGAAACTGATAGTTATCAGAACAAATTATACGTTGTTGAACTTGTAGAATGGTTTCAGGAAAGCACCTGTTAAGTCAGTTTAAGTGTGTTGAACGACCCTTACATCATACTGAGAATTAAATACCATGGAGCTTATGAGTTTCCAAACTCTTGTTTATAGCTAGAGTTATATGGATTATGAGGAAACAGTCCTAGCTATAAACATACCTTGTTTATGACAGTGTATAGTTACCAAACTATATTGCTTATATACATCAAACTATGTATTTTTCAATAAAGGCACAAATCATAATTTTTGTGCTTTGCAATTCACGATTAATGTGTTGGCACATTGTGTAGGATCTCAAATTTCTTTTTAGTTCCATCAGGACTGAAGTAAACTTCATTGTACCTATTTCAGAAGGAGAGAGGAAGTTACGAGTCAACTCTGACATCATTTGAATATATGAAATCCACCTGTTTCAGATATTGCCTAGACTGATGAATTATTCCTGCTGCAAGACAATAGCTTTTGCACATGAAAAAAACTTGAATGTAACTGGTAATTAGTGCTGTTATTGTGACACACATTGAAGATTTTAGGGTGTTAGTTTTATGAGTGCTGAGTGAATTAAAATTTCCTTTGTTCATTGTTGTAATACTAAGATTTATAATACAAAATGATGCAATTATAATTTCTTAAATTAAGCACTCAATACTGTTGTGCTTTGGAGTGTATTGAAATGAAGTGGAACTTATGTTTTGCAGGACAGATGGAAGTTTTGTGGTTCATGATATACCTTCTGGATCTTACGTAGTGGAAGTTATATCCCCTGCTCATAAATTTGAGCCTGTTCGAGTTGACATAACTTCAAAAGGCAAAATGAGGTGGGTCTTTTCTGTTTGTTTGTTTATTTATTTATTTATTTCTGTGTTGCTATACTAAGTGTGCCCAATAATGTGGTATGGTATGTAGCTTACAGTTTTTTCAGATCTCATACTACGATTTCAGACAATATTTTGCAGCTTCTTTTCACATAACTTCTAGGAAAAAAAATCTTAAAATCCAAAGTGTAATTTGTCCTTTCCTTGTGTTTTTATGACCTTAAAATAGGAGGAACTGGATGAATCATGGATGGTTCTGCAGCTTGTTTGCTTCCATTATCTTCTCACACAACTATCCTGAAATAAAATATCTAGACATATCTAATATCTAGGCATAGATCAGTTGAACTGTTTTCTCTTTAGAAATACCTCGTTTGCCTCCTTTCATTCTTTGCATTTTTGATAACACAATCACAATCTGCAATGAAAGACCAAATTTGTTCCTTCTATATTTGTTCCTTCTCCTCAAATTCTGTAATATGTCCATTAGGTCTTCCGGAAATCCCCTTACTCATTGATGCCAGTAGTTGCCAGCTTGCAGTTTTTATTTAGTAATGTTAAAATATTTTTGCTTGCTGTGGACAAGTAGATCATCCCAACAACCATATAAATGTGTGTTCTGAACACAATTTTCAGTAAACAGTATAGAGAAATGATCTTATTTATTAAGATGATATTAGTTTAAATAAATCTTCTTGTGCCTACTTCTCTTTTAGATGCACACGTATATCTTAACTTCATCTTTACTGTCTGTCTTATGAAATACAATGTTATGTATGGTAGACATTTTAAAATGACAGTAGTATTGTTTGGAGTACTTCAGAATTGAAACCTTTAAATGAAAACAGATTAAAGAATCTGTCTATAATAACAGCACTTCTTTTTTTAATGAACTTTGTTCAGAATGATTTTGAGTAATCTTTTTTTCGTTAGCTGGAAGATTGTAAATTTTCTTTTTAATTACTTGCATTTTGTTCATTAGAGCAAGATATGTAAATTACATCAAAACTTCTGAAGTTGTAAGGCTGCCATACCCACTTCAGATGAAATCTTCTGGACCTCCTTCATACTTCATAAAGAGAGAATCTTGGGGATGGACAGACTTCCTCATGAATCCTATGGTATGTATAAGCACGACACAGAAGTGAAGACTATGCTAAGAATGCAAGCACTGTAGTTCTCCATAATACTGAGAACAAAATAGATGTACCATTCGCAAGTGACTGCTTGCATAATGTTCTCAAGACAAGGAATCTTTAGGCGGTTTGCTGCTGGAAAATTCTTACTGATAATTGCAGCAGATATACTGAGCTGCAACGCAGACTTAAGATGTCATGCTCTCAACAAAAGGGCTTTTAGTTCTTGCTGTAAAAAAATGAGGCATTGCAGCAGCTTCAAGCATAGTTACATTTGCAAATAACATGTACGGACATCCATAGTAGAATGCTTCTCATTGATCAATCAGTAATTAATGGAATTAAACTGCCCATTGTTTCTACAATTAAAAAAAATTGGTCAGACAGAAATGTTTTTGGTTTAAATTTTTAATTAGACTATGAATGACCATATGTGTTAATTTGCAGAGAAGAAAATCATAAATGCCATCCAGGCATCATCTCTGTTTTCTTTTTCTGCAGCTAATAGCATGCCGTGGCTTGTTAAGTCTAAATTTTTGTTTGTCTTTAAATGAGCCATCCTTGAAAAAAGTGTTCATTTTAATGTTTCTCCAGTTTTAAAATAGCAATGCTAACATTCATACCATTCTCAATGTTTGACTTGAATAAAGACATTGGCCCTTCTTTTGTGAGGGTGCTTCATTTTTGTGCCTTTTTTGATAAAACTGAGCTTTAGAATAATATCTGGTGAAAGTGTGCAAATTGTTTCTTTTTTTTGCCCTCTTTTTTTAATATAAAGATTTTTCTCTAACTTCATCTTTTGATGATATGATACTGATTCTGGTAGTGTGGAGCTCAACATGTGCTAGCTTGTAATCCTAAGGGTTGAAGGAATTGACAAGCACTTACATTAGTGGTCTGACTTTCACATACCTTATTTGTAACTTAATTCTTCCCTACTGGTTTCTTTCCCAGCAGTTGGATTACTGATGCAGATTGCAGTAGTTCTAGAATTTGGCTAAATATCTAATGTATTTATCAAATATATCAAATATCTAAAAATATTTTTTTGCGATAACTAAGCTGGAAAAAAACTTCCTGGTCTTTTCTTTGTAGGTAATGATGATGGTTCTTCCATTACTGATATTTGTGCTCTTGCCCAAAGTTGTCAACACCAGTGATCCTGACATGAGACGGGTAAGTAGGTTCAGCTGATGGAAACATGGTGAGCAAGGATAAGTACAGAGAAGGTAGAGAAAAGTGATACGACCAAAAGAGGACTTTGGGGAGAAAGCCTAATAATGTTGTTTATTCAGTTAGTAAAATGTTGCTGTTTTAGTAATGAATTCTGATATTTTGAACTTGTGATTTTTTTGTGCTTGTATCAAACAAATCTCATGGCACCGCTTAGAAAACATTACAGCATGAATGGTGTTTTACAAATCTTTAATACATGAATATATTTCTCAAAGGCTAGATTTTTTCTAGAATTCCAACATATATCTGTACTTCATTTAAAGTTAGTGTATAATTTTTTAAAATTGCATAATGAATGGCATCTAGTGTGTTACAATAAATAGGATGTGTTGTCTCTTAACCCAGAAAAGCATACTTTAAAAGCTTGTTAATGTCAGGTGCTTCAGTAGTGTATAGGATATGAAGTCTTAATGTAGTTATTAAACAATCTGATTTATTGTCCTTCCACCATGCAAAATGCCAATAGCAGAAGGCTAGGACAAAGTGGAGATTCAAGGTGTTTGCCAAATTTTCTTCTCTTATTTTTAAAACTATTCCTTGTCTGCCTTGGGTGGCTTCTTTTGTGGGGCTTGGTTCATTTAAATTGCTTCTTCTCTGAACGACCACTGTCTTCAGTACTTTATAGGTGTTTGATCTTTTTCTAAAATAATACCTATAAAAAGCTTATCAGAAGTATGTAATGCCTCTTCTGGCTTCAATTTCTATAAAAAGAGAATATGAAAATACACTATGTAACTGAGGAATGTTCTTTAAACTAAGGTGAACTTTGCAAGTTGAATGTTAAAAACAATTATTTTTTAGTATATTGACCCATCTGCCTCTGCTCTCATGGTTTTGTTCTTAGTATCCAATTAATATGACTTTGTTAAGGAGAAATTGAAATTAATTGAAAGAATCTTGCCTGTATTATAAGTTATTTTTAAAGACTGTCAGAGGGAGTTTTAAAAGGTCAATTACATTCATGTTGATCAATCCCTGACATAGTCATAATGTCTGTGTATTAAATTCTAAAGTGTGTATCCAAATTCAGTTTGCCTGTGAAGGGTCTGGAGCTCATAGTGTATTTTTCAAGTTAGCTTTTTCTTTCCTTTAGTACTTTTTTCTGTAGAAAGTTGATGATCTGATAACTGTACTTATTGTAGGAATACTAAGTATAGAAGTAACAGTAACAAAACGCTGCTTTTACAGCTTTTGTTTAAATTGTATCTTGAACATAGTTTAAGCTGTATCAGTGCAAGGCAATTTTGAATGATAACTAGAAAAGCAAGGTAACAGCATAACTTTAAATTTGTGAGTAGTATAAAATATTATCCCACTCTCGAAGCTTATCTCTTCGAAAAGCTTCAAAAATGTAGATGTTAGATGTGGACTAATAATGAGTGAGTCAAACTTTGAAAACACAGAAGTATACAAAATCCATGAGACTGCAGATCCATAAATGAAACAAAAGTTTAAAAATAAAATGCAAGAAAGTCATACTGAAAAGGACAATTATTTCAATGGGGTCCTTTTTTATAGCAAATGATATTTTTTTCCTATCATTTTGCCCTGTAAGGCTGCTTAAGACATGGTTACCTTTTTCCATACACCATTGCTTTTAGTTTCCGTTTTTTTATGTTCCTGTGTTGGTTGGTTGTGGTTGCTTAAAGAATGTGCCTAGCAATATGTTCTTTGGGGGACTACTAACAGTAAAGCGGTAATAGGGAAAACTTCCCATCTTCCTGATGCAGCCTTTCAAATGAAGCCTCAGAAACAGCCCGTGCTGTCATGAGCCCCTTTTGAGGTTATCTAATCTTTGTATGCAGGAAATGGAGCAGTCGATGAACATGCTGAATTCCAACCACGAGCTGCCGGATGTCTCTGAATTCATGACAAGACTTTTCTCTTCAAAATCTTCCAGCAAGTCCGGTGGTAGCAGCAGTAAAGCAGGGAAAAGTGGTGCTGGGAAAAGGAGGTAGTTATGCCTTCCTCCTAGGCCTGAGGTTGCACAACTGTTTGTTATGTGGTATCATGTTTATTTGTCTTGAAAGATCAAAAAGCCACTACTGTAAACTTTAATCAGGCATGAAAATGGAGTGCTACAACTGTTGTGTGTAGCTTTTTTTAGGTCTATTTAAGCAGTTTTGTACTTGACAGTAAGCAAAAGAAGACTTGGCTTCAATACTGTATCTGTGTAAAGTCACTGATATACTGATTTAATTATATTGCTCTGTAGAAAATGATATAAATTATATGATATGATAAACAGTAATGAATGTCTTAATGATGAGACAATATATAAAGAAATTATTTCAAAGATAATTGGAATGGAGTCTGCTTTTGAAAATAGCTTTATTTTTTATGTTTTCTCTCTGAGGTCTGAAATGAACAAATTCTTTCAAAATTGAGTCATGAGTTCATTGAGAAAGGAATTTGTTGTATCCACTCATCATGTGCATTATATATGGGATCATTTTGTTTTATACTGTTTACTGCCTATAAGCATTATTTAAAAACTTTCCACTCTGCTTTACTGCCCAATATTATTCTGATAATATTCTGATATTCTGCCAAAAAAAAAAAGTTTAGGACCCAAAAGGAAAACATCCTTTTGCAGAAGGTCCTTTAAGCTCTATCAGGTTTAATATGAATCCAAGGTATCTACACAATATGATGAATATTTATCTTGGATCTTTCTATTCTAAATCACATGTGTCATTTCTTCAGCACTTCTGATTCGTGATGGCTTTCTTTTGTCCTGTACATTAGTCTTACTGGTACTGTGATTTAAGGCCAAATACAAGACACAAAGGTTTAAAAATGAAAGAAAAGAAAAAAAGACTAAGCATATAACAAAGTAAATCCTGTTCAGCTTTTAAAATTGTGTTACAGTAAGTAATGGTAAACTTTACACATCCTAAGTCACTGACAATAGTCTAGTCCTTTTTCTGACCATGTCTGTGTATATCTTTCAGGCTACTCAGCAGTGAATTCAAGAGCTGAAAATTTGATTGTTTTCCATTAGAAGAACATTTGTAAAATAAAATGACAGCCATATGTGCCAACCTCCATTAGCACATGTCTGTAAATCATTTTTAGCATATGAAATTATTTCTTTCCAAAACAGACATTTGTAATGGTAGTTACACTGTCCTTTTGCATTTTTTTATGACTGCTGACTCCTTAGGTAACAGTCTCCAAGCAATATGGATAATGTTTCCCTTATTCAAAAAATGGTATATAACATTGATTTAAAACATACCTCAGCAAAATGAACTCTAGTGTGAATGTTTGTTCTGAGGTTTTTGAACACATATATTCTAAGACAATATATAGTCTTCCTAGTTTCTACCTTGGAATATAATGTGAAAAAAAAACCTGCAAAAGAAATGTTCATGTAATGAAGTTAACATTCAAGTTACTGGATGAGCATTAGACCAGCCTTATTTTTTGGTCAGTCAGAAGTTTCAGTCTTCTTAATATAAGCCTTAGGATTTTTATTTTTTTTTTGTGGGGTATTTTTTTGTTTTTCCTTTGTAGTTTAAATAAAAGGTATCTAATTGAGACAAGAGGATATTGAAATATTCTTGCTGGAATTACATACTGAAATCAGTTTTAAACCAAAATTATAGAGCCTATATATAATGCTGGGATTTCCTACTGCAAAACACCTTTTTTAACAGACCCTTGCTGAAAAATTGATAGGAAAAACAGGGAGCAGCTCTTTGAAAATAAAGTCAATGGCTTTGCTATTGTGTTACATACTAGGATTTACAAGCCCTTAGTTACTTTTCTTTAACAGTAACTGATATGACAATGAAGTTGTGTTAGCTTATTATCTTAATCAAATTTTGTTCAATATTTAATCATATTGACAAATGTTTCCATGTTGTGAAGTTCAGAACAGCAGTATGTCTGCCTTCTTTCAGTGTGTCTGTTGGAGGCCTTGATCGTCTTTAAGGGAAAACGGAGAATTCAGAAGATGGAAAAGTGACATTTTCTTCCGAAAAGTTAAGAGTAAAAAGCAGCAGAATTTGTAAGGATCCTAATAAAACTTTGGTAGGAGCATATGGAATATGCAACACTTTCTTTTTCCTCTCCTGTAACTGATAGACCAGTTTTCAATCAGTTTCTCTGCATGTCAGAATCAGATGCAGTGTACTACTACTTGTTCCCAAATAAAACTCCATCCACCACCCGAAATCTGTTATCCAAGCAACTCAAAAACCTCTTACATAACACAATTTCTTCAGTCTGATCTGCTCTTTTTTAGGAATCCTATGTGGTTTGTAGATGCCAGACCAGTCTGAATCTTAACCTAGTACAATTTGTATTGGTACCAGCTGTTTCTAACTTGGAGCTGGAATATTGTGTCAAGTAAAGTAAGAGGTTCTAGCCAGACTGCTGTAGCTTGTTGCCTCAGGCCCTCATAAAAGCCACCTGGCAAAATTCATTTGGTAGCTGTTGTACATCTACCCATAAGGCTTTCCTATTGTTATTATAGTAATATAACACAAGGTGAGGTTTTTTTTTTTTTGAAAGTAAACATCTACTCTGTTTGATTTTAATTTTTTGTCTTTATTTACTGGGTGTTTGGGTGTTTTAGTAGTCTTTCTGCTCTGTCAGAGATAACTTCTGATTCTGGTATGCCAGCAGCCATAGCTGTGAGTGGGCTCTCTGAGAAGCCATACAGCAAATCAGCTGTAGCAGCTGATCCCTCAGAATAGAAGTTAAAGGTGTACAAAAACCGTGGATCATTCTTGCCTTGTGAGTTCACCTGTAGACAAGCATTTCCTTATTGCTGTAAGGAAAAAGACTTGTTCCCCTAACTTACATTGCATAAACCTGCTTCCTTCTGCATGCCAGCTCTGACACTTGTCAGACCTTGCCGTGCTTTGACTTAACTGGAGAAAAAATTCTGTCTTTTTGCGTTAGGTTTTAGTGAGTTAAATGAGCTTACAGAGGGATCAAACGAGTGCCAGAGCAGCAGAAGGTGAGCACCAGAGGCAGGCAGCCAGAAGCAGGCACCCTCCTGTGTTTGGGGCTGTGAGTGAGTCAGGTATTAAATCAGCTCATTGCCTCTTGAGGAACTGTAGCCTAAGAGCAATTTTGCCCGTGTTCTGAATGAGTGGCAACTCTGAATGAGTTTTTGACAGGCTCTGTAGAAGAGAGGAGACTTGCATCCTGCTGAGGACTGTCTCAGGTGTCATTTATATGAGGCAGCGTGGACCCTTGTCAGAAATGCCTTGAACAATTTGAAATAATTTTGTCAGTGACTTCACAGTTTTCCAATTCTTCAAATGGAAAGAAGAAATTTAATGCTGTTGTGTGGATACTTGCCACTATTGTTTTAAGCAATATATTTCTTGTGCTTTTCTTGATTTTTATGAAATGGGCATGGTGGTTGTAAGTAGGTGTGAGTAACTGCTAAAACTGACTCCTGTTACTTCAAGGGAAAAGGTCACGTTTGGGGTGAAATTTGTATTTATGAAGAGGATTTAAACTCCAGAATCAAGTGCATGATGCAAATGCTGGTCTTTGAGTAAATTTTTTAAGATTTGTTTCAACTTCATGTGGATGAAGTATCAGCAGCTTGTCTTTTAAGTATTGTAAATATAAATTTGGTAATGAATGTCAGGCCCCCAAATAGTGTGCTGTGGATTTACTGAAGGAAATCCACTATGTAATTTTGTTGAAGAGCATTAAGTGCATTAATCTACATTAAGCATGTAGATCTTTATACATATTTATTAAACCAGCCCTTTGAGTAACAATAGATGAAGATTTCCCAGTCATCTAGGCAATTTAAATACATAGTCTTTGCCAGTTTAGTGGAAAATGTACCAAGTCACTAAGATCAATTTAAATATCGCTGCCTGGGTGTTAGTGGCTCTGTAATTGCATAAAGACTGCATGCAGTGAGACGCTGATGAGATTTGTCTAAGCTGTGTCAGATAATGTCACGTAGTTTCTATATGAATAGGAGGATAAACACACAAGAAGGTAAAGGGTTTTCTTAATAATGTACCTTTGTGTCATGGAGAAAAAAGAAGTAGAACCGTGAAAATGCAACGCTTAAATTCAAACAGCTGTTTGTAATGAGGAAGTAGCCTTGACCAAAACTGTAGGGAGAAAAGCTAATGAAAATACAGGAGCTGAAATACTGTCTATTTTTCACACTGTTTTAATGTGTGATTGCTGTTCTTTGTGCTTGGAAGTCTGTCAGTGTAAATTACAATCCTGTCTGAAAGTTGTTACCTAAGTAATACCTGCAATTATTCTAACTGTGAGAATTAACAGAAGGCTGTTGGTTTGTTTTGATGAGATTATCTGTTATTTTACAGAGCATTTTATAGTCAGCTTCATTCTTTTGTATATCAGATATAGTTGTTTGTTTGCTTTCTTGAAGCAGTGGAGGAGCCAAATATTTTCAAAATGAGTAAGCGTGGCTGCAAAAGCCACATAAATATGCTGGTGCAGTCAGAGTACTTGCAATACTCTCTTTTCTTTCTTTCTTCGATTAATCTTGAAGTCAGTGTTCCTTTGTTTACAAATCCAAATGTGTAATTAATGAATCATAAAATGTGCACTCATCCACTCCTAGGAGCATGTAAACCTTATTTTAAAAATATATCAAAGAGGCTAACATCTTATTTTTTAAGAATATTAATTTCAGCTTAAATGCATTTGGTTTAGTAACTATAGTTTCACTTACAACTTCAAGCCAGCCTCTCATCTGATGGAGTTTAATGTTGTTTTTGGGATTTGTGATTCTACAGCAAATGTATTTTAATGAAATCTTCTGGGTGCAGGTCAGAAAGCTGCTTATTCTTGTTCAACCTAGTCTATAGTATGGGAGGAGATTTAAATTGCACACAAACTGAAAGAGAGCAAGGGTTCTACAGTTTGCTAGAAGGTCTGGAGTTTCTGTTTTTCACAGGATAACAATAATAGTATTTTAAGATACTGAAAGGATTTCACATTTGAATGTACAAAACATCATGTCTGACCATAACCTTGCTACTTTTGATAGGTTACAAATGGTACATTTGTATTCCCATGGTATCTTGTTTCATTTGTAACGTTTTCCTCTTAGGAAAATAACCAGTGCGAAATATAAAGAATAATAAATCCTTAGGGGCAGTACCTGTTTTTCATCCTAATGTTTCAGGACAGCCTACTGGGGATGCTTATTACGACTACTCTAGTGGTTAAAAAACTGAAGGAGAATACAAATTTAGAAGTGGTTGTATCTACAGTTGACAGCTAAGGAGTAGATAAAGAACTTGATACTTTGAACTTCAATCAGCAGAAAAGGAGATTTACTGAAGGAAGCGTGCCGAAAGATGGTTAAAAATGACATACACACATTTTGGGAAGACCTAAGGGGCAATTGGGCATGAAGAAGATCACACTGGGTATTTGGAAGTGCAGTCTGTCTCCCCGGAGGCTGGTTGCTCTGCAGGCAATGGGCACGGAGGCCGGCTGGTGCGGCAGAGAGCAGCGGCTGCGCTGCGTGGCACGGAGCGGCTGCGGAGGCTGCAGCCAGGGATCCGGCCCGGAGCAGCTCCCAGCACAGGCAGCAGCTGCTGGGCGAGGAGGGAGAGGGGTGCAGCTCGGTTCTGAAGGATGACAGCGTTTCACACATCTGATGCTGTGAATTCCTGCATTCCTGTGACCAGGAAAAAATGCTGCTAGTGTTTCTTCTTTAAAATTGATGCATAAATTCATTTATAAAATATTTGTGGTCATGCAGTGTGAGAAGCAAAAGAATTTGGAGAGAGGCCTGTAAAATAACATAAGGCTATGAGAGAGAGAGGAGGATTTTAAGAGATTGCTCATGGCAGATTTGACTCATGTATTAAGAATTACAGAAATACATATCACTTTGTTTGTAGTGTGAGCACATACGGACAAGTGATGGGAGCAGTGCAGAGGCCACGTCATGAGTTGCACATGACCATGTGTCAGAACTGTAGTCTCGGCTTTTAGGTGAATACAGACTTCAGTATTTGCACAGATTCTCAATTGAATGAAGAGAAGGCAGTGACCCCATGGCGCCTTGTAGCTGGATGAAGGGTGAGATTTCTATTGCGTCCAAGGGAGAGGACTCATCAGTCTGTTTTACTCAGCTCACTTAGCAAAAATGGGATGGCTATTTAGCTCTTCCGTAAATAGCCCAGTCTGTCCCTGCGTTTGCAGTGCGTCTTCCCACCACGGTCAGTACAAGCGTCACTCTGTGTGACGGTCTGCAAATGGACTGGGAGTACAAAACACGTGAGCATGTTTTAAGTGCCAAAAAGAAGGTAGCATTTTGAACAGGTAGCATTTGACATTTCTTCCTGCTTTAATCATTTCAGAGTCTGTAAAGGCAGGCCCCTGGATCTTAATGAGCATTTTGAACTTGTAACTGCATATAAAATCTGATGCTTCTGATTCTAAAAATAATACAACATCCTGGCAAGTTTGATTCACAGAATTGTCATTAGAAGTAGTATCCAGTTTTACTCTGTTTTCAGGTTAAGCTACTGCAGGTTTATTGAGATCACAAATAAATAGTGATTTGTTTATTTTTTCCCCAATTTTTGTTCCAAAATCAAGTCCTTTGTCGTCATAAAGATCTGGGACTTTTTCAGGGGGAAAAAAATCTTTTAAAACTGTATTATTCCCTCAGTTTATGGTGTCAGTGACCCTTGTGCCATGCTTGGTTTCCAATAGGATCATGAGGACATAATAACAGGTTTTTTTTGTATTATAATAATTTTCAGTACAACTGGAATTTAGTTTTTCATTTTATTGTTGACGCACACAAACAGGTTACAGCTGGGCTCATTTTTATTAGGTATTTGGCTCTGCGCAGCTGACAGGAATAAAAATTAAAGACTGTCATTCAACCAAGGGCAAATGAGGGTGAATATGCAACAGAAAAAAGCCTTTATGGCATTTTTTGACTAACATAACACTTTGAACTGTTTCTTTAAAGCCGAATAGTGTGATCTATGCATAAAAACATCAAAAAGTAATATAAAAGGTAGCAAAAGTCATTTGAAAACAGTCAGGAAAAGTAAAGTTGGAAATGACTATTTTCAGTTGAAAACGCTAGAATATTCTGTTCAGAAAGCTCCTGGTACTTTCAAAGATGTTTTTGCTCTCCACAGTGTGCGGGATCAGCATTTCCCTGCGGGTGTGGGATGGGAGAAGATGACACCCACTCTCACAGGTTCATCAGCAGAGGGGAAGATCATTGATGACCGTGCAGTTGCAAAGGAAAATCCTGTTAAATATTTGGAAAAAAATATTTCCAATGCCTGGGGTTAGAAATGGAATTAGACCTGGGAATCTTCTGTAAGCATTGCTACTGATTTGGGGGGAGCAGGCAGGAGTGTTTCTTTTTCTAGCAGTTTGTTTTCTCAGTTGTCCTAAAATGTTTTCTAAGCAGTCTTAAAATTATTCCAGCTGGCCAGGTGCCAAATATGAGAGTTGCATTAATAAAGACCTGATTTTTTTAAGAGGTTAATAAAACATCCTGAGAAGAAGTGTCTGAGGAAGTTGGAGATCAGGATTAAGCCACCTAATGGGACCGTATTCTTGAAGGATTAAATGTCATGTTACAAAGAGGAGGAACTCTGATAAGAGGAAGAGGAGTTACTGAAGGCCTTAGAGCAGAATAAGTGCAGCACCAGTCATTGTAGTTATGCAAAAGTATTCAGAAAACACAGAAAAGTAGACGGTAGTGTCCTTGCCAGGTATGTGATTAAAGGATCCAGATGTCCCTTTCATGAAACGAACCCCAAGATTTCTACCTGAAGCTTTGTAAAGGTCCCCAAGATATGAAACTATAGAAAGTATGAATGCTGAGAAACTGCCTGGTGTAATCACTTGATGGTTTTGCATTTGAATTGAAAGGCCTCTTTTTCTCTCTCTTCCTCTCTTCCTCTCTTCCTCTCTTCCTCTCTTTCTCTTTCTTTCTCTCTCTCTTTCTCTCTTTCTCTCTTTCTCTCTTTCTCTCTTTCTCTCTTTCTCTCTCTCTCTTTCTCTCTTTCTCTCTTTCTCTCTTTCTCTCTTTCTCTCTTTCTCTCT